>CM062810.1:990304918-990879918 GCA_031772625.1 Pinus tabuliformis | reverse complement strand
GAGCCACAGTGTCCCTCATCTGCATGATGTGCTCGCGCACACCTTTCACACTGGTGAGTCTTAGGGATGAGAACTTCATGATCAGGGTGCTTGCTAGTGCCTTGTCTGAAGAGACGAATTGTTCATCAATGGCCTTCAACAAGTCTCGGACCTTTTCATGCTGATCAACGGAACCTCGAATACTAGCTGAAATTTTAGTCTTAATGAACATCATGCTTAGACGATTGGATCGCTCCCATCGTTCATAAAGCGCGATGTCCGCTGCAGTGCTAGTATTAGTGAGTGCCGATGGTTCATCTTTCCTGATAGCATAATCTATGTCCATCCACCCTAAATGAAGGAGAATCCTCTCCTTCCAAATTTTATAGTCATCTCCCTTAAGTTCAGGAATGTCACAACGAATTTCAGAGAAATTTGTAGGTTGTACTACTGCATCAAAATAAAGAATCACATGCTTATGTTAAAACTGAGGCTTAATAAACTTTCATGTTTTACCAATGTAAATCATGCTAAAAAGGAATTGAATCAAATGACATAAAAATTGCATGTGGGCTAAATTTTCAATTCAAACAGATTCAATAAAATTTTATGATAAAACTTATTAATTCATAACTCCTGTGGGTAGGTTATGAAATTTTATCCTAATTAATTACATAAATATAATAAAAATTCCTGTGGGATAAAATTTATTATATTCAGTGTAATTAATTACAATTTAATGCCAAAATAATCTTTATGTGATCTAAGCAATCAAAGTATATAATTTTATTTAATTAAAGATGTTGTGGCTATTCTCTAATTAATCAAAACCATATGGATCACTAGACATTATTTTGTTGCATAAACAAAACTTAACCAGAGAGAAACATAATGTTTACTGAAAGGAGTAAGTCAAAATGATATTTTAATAAACTCCATATAACTGTAATAATTTTCCAGCAAAATCAAAATTAAGGTTAAAGCAGTCAGCATTACCGAAAATGACTACAAATTGATTGTTCAATTTATAAACTAAACCCGGAGATTGACTGAAGCAGCGTTGATCTACTTTGCATTTGCATAGCAAATGCAGTTCGAAGGCTAGCTGGCTTGACTTCAGGCTCCGTCCTTAAGTTTATAAAGCAACAAAAATTGACCAGCAAACAAGCTATTTTGCTAACTGTCCCATAATTTATTTAAGACTAATTAATTACAAAATGGGCTCAAAAGTTATAAATTATTTCTTTAAATAATTTGCAAACAAAATTGCAAATTTGAAATATTCAAAACAAAAGACTAAACCATTTCAAATATTCAAATATTGAAATATTTAAGAATGCATAAATTATTTCCTTTAATTTGCAAACACGCATAAAACAAAAGGATTGTTCTATTAAAAGCAAAATCAATAGATAAAATTTGATGAACTGGAAAAGCTTTAAAATGGGAAATAATTGTTAGTACGTTTCCATTGCAAGATTAAACTTTACGCTTCCCCGGAAATAAAGTCGGTAGGGCAACATACAGAGTCATCAGAGTCTAAATGAAAGTAATCAGAGTCGTATTTTTAAATCTTAACTGAAATCCAAAATGCACAACCAGGTTATATTTTATACATGTAATCATCAGAGAGGTAAATATATAGTCTGTCATAGGCTGAAGCATCAGTGTAATTAAGATGAAAATATATAGCTTGACCCATAAGCGAGACCATACATCCTGCAGGTCTGGCATATGGGCAGAGATATTTCCAATGCAGTTCCATGCGTATGGTAGACCATATCTCGTCAGCATGCTTTGACTACTCTGACAAAATACACTGATTGTTTCCCAAAATTCATGGCTGATAGGCATGTTCTCTTTATGATGTATGTGCATATCAATATAAGAAAATCGTAGAAACAAGAACAGAGTGGGAAGACTTTCCCTAGATAAAATCTCTGCAACAGGAATGCGCACCAAAGGCATCTTAATATGGGCAAAGTCAATGACGGAAATCTAATTACCAACAATAAAGGTATCAAGATCTTCAACAGATCTTGCGCTTTCTCTAATCCAAATCAAGATCTGTCCTCATTGCATATTGCTCTGGGGAAGACGCAGAGTGAGGATATTGAAGCCGAGCCATGGGGTTTACAGATAATAATAAAAAAAAACTTTCTTCAAAACTCCACAATCTTCAAAAGTTTCCAATAGCCTTTTAAAACTTTATAAATCAACTTTTCAAATAACGTTAAAGCCTTTTAAAAAACTCAAAATTGTCGTTTTCAAACTTGCCCATGGATTGATTCACGACTACCGTTTATGGTGGGTTTCCCTTCGTACGCAGTTTTGACTTCGGCTACGGTTTAGAAACCCTATGCGTATATACTGAAATTGACTGTTATGCTCAATAGGCCATGCCCAAAAATAAGAATTCGTTTCTTGGCCAACACACAACAAGGCAGAGGTAAAAGGGCTCTGATACCAAATGTTAGATAATCATAAACTTAAACAGCGATTCTGCATGTGGAAAGAACTGAAAAGAATCGTTGGAACTTAATGCCTAGGGATACGAATTACCTCCAGCCATTGGTGATGTTTTGATGCAGGCCACAGTCCACTTGCTTCTACTTCAGCACTCCAGCTTCAATCCAAGCAAAAGAAAAACACACAAAATTCTGAAGGCACTTCCAAGCTCTGCTATCTCAGCTAGATGTTGTAAAACTGAAGGGGATTGAGATATGAGCTTGGGGACCAAACATATGAAAATATAGCTAAGCTTCCATCAAGCTTCTAATAGCTATGTGTTAGATGTCCCACAAATCAAGGCAGAGAACTCGAATCAAAATCATGGACCACTTTAGTAGCTCCCAATTATAAATTTAGTAATTGCAGTCGATTTTCTTAACTTAAGGAAACAACTGCAGTTGGTTTCCATAAGTTAAGGAAAGACTGCAATTTAAATTCCATAATTGTAGGCAGCAATTGTGAAAAAATCAATGGAGCTTAACATTAGGTGCTTGCTCTCGCCTCTTCCTAGATGGATGGCAGGAGAGCAAGTTGTCTTCTTTAGCCTACTCGACAAAGAGAGGGCTACAACACTCATTTCCTTTTGTAATCACCTGAACCATTGCCTCATATTGCCGGGTCTTAAGGAAACATTAACGCATCATTAGAGAAACGGGCACGGCTGGCAAAAAAAGACATTCTGTATTGGGTTGCCATGTCGAAGTTGGAGTGGAGAATAACGAGGATTAACGCTGGCAATAACCACGGTAGCGATAAAGCACTCGCAAGCACTTGAACCCCAATGGCAGGCTTAGTTGGGCTTATTTTAAAGCTGTAAAGAAATACCCATTGCAATAGGGTGAAAGAGTAAGGTTATAACATACCAGAAAATTCCTTACAATATTGTCTTCATATCAGATACGTCCACCTATAATGTGAATGGAACTTCCCACACATACCTTACGTATGTGTAAGGGCCTTGCCATGTCGTAACGTGCCCCCAACCGACCTCGATAGAATTCCTTGCCCACCCCACAAATTCAAAACGAGGCGTAAATCTGAAGCCTGCACAGAAATGAAGGAGTATGATCGCGTCTGAATGACCACAGGGTTCTTTTGTACCTTGCATTTGTCCCTTTCCCATTTCGCCTCCTATTGAAGTACTTCCAAAGTTACCCAAAAGTAATGGTTTCACTTGGCTTCGACTTAATGTTTGAACGCATTCTATAACACTTTTCGTCATTCTTATTAAAAATCAGTTGGAACAATAGGAGGCATTCAATCACTACTAATTGGTATATTCATTCATATATCAATGACGATCAATGCATCTTCCATAGTCCTAGCACTGTGGCAAACCCGTGTAAAATATATAACAGATCAGTTGGTTTCATTGTTTTCAAATTAATCAGGAGTCGATCTGCATACTTCTAGCAGTTTTCGGTTGCTTGGACCCCTCGTAGGCTATGCACATACGCTTGTGGGAGCTCTCACATAGTTGTATCAAATGCACCTTCCATCGTTATATTTTTTATTTTTGCCCTCATTTTTCTCTGCCTTTTATATGCGGGCCGCTTCAACCTACATAATTTGTTGCAATTGTCAAGTGGAAAACGACGCGTATGATAACAAATACATTTGACACTACCTATGTACATTAATATATTCTATGCTCCAATGCCGGTTCCTGCTTAGAGACCACGACACTAATTTCACAGCTACTCACATATCCATGCTAGTTTGTCTCTTAACTTCATTTAGTTCATTTTTATACGGCACCATTTTCATAACTACTCATATCCATGTTAGTTTGTCTCTTTGCTTCATTTATTTCAAATTTATATTTTGTTGTAAGTATTGCAATAAGTAGCCAATGCAACCAGGTTGATTTAAATCAATGTGTGTACTCACGCGTTCGTTCATTTTTATATTTTGTTGTAAGTATTGGAATAAAGTATTTGAACAAGTTGCGCAACTAGGATTTAAATCAATGTGTGTACTGCAAAAGTCCACTTAAGTTGTTTTGATCTTCCTGCTAGAATTTACTTTTTTATCTTTTAAATTTTTATAAACCGTAACATATTTTATGGTGATAATTGTTAAATAAATATTTATTTTATTATGTAAAGTAAAATTGTCTTTTTCAATAATAAAGACACTCTAAACAAATAAAATAAAAATAATAACGCCCCCTTCATAAATAGAAGTTGAAGTTACGGATATTCTCATATTTATAAATTGAAGTTTAACACCAATCAATAGTAATATTTCTGCAACCTTCTTTCGCAGGGTAACCCTAATCAATAGTAATATTTCTGCAACCTTCTTATAGTTCTAGAGCTCTTTTCGATAAGCTTAGACCGTTTCTATCTTTGTAATTTCGCTGGTTTCAGCATCCAAGGCAGTAGCAAATAAAGCCTCTCTATCTTTGTATTTTGACAGGTTTCAGCATCCAAGGCAGTAGCAAAGAGAGCACTATCTTGGGATCGAATGTTGTTTCTATTCGAGCAAACCTAGTTTCATACGCATTAGTAATCCAGGCTACAACGGACATTCCAATAGAAACCACCACTTTGAAATTGTTGTAACTTTCATAACTTTTTCTTTGTTCCTTATACCAAAGATCTTTTGAAGTCGTTCTTGGTGAACAAATAAAGCTACTCATTTCAGGGAGAAGTAGCACCTTAGCGAGTGCTTAGCTGGTGGTTATTTTAATATACTATACCAAGGAGAAACCTTGCCCACGAACTCGAAGTTAAATTAAGATTCTTGTGATCTGGGTATATTCTTAAATTAGATTTGGTTTTTTTTTTTTTTCCTTATCATAATATTTAAATCTATTTTTCCAATTTCTTTTTCCTATCATAATCTTTGAATCCATGCCGCAAGCAGAAGTAAATTTGAAATTAAATCAAATTCAGAGTGAGATAACAAAACCAACCGGTTATCAATTTTACTGTTTTCAAAATTATAATAGTTGTAAAGTTAACGGCGGGGTTTTGAAAAGACAAGACGTTCCCATACAACTTATGAGAAGGACGAGTATATCCATGTTTTGGAAGCTCTAATTGGACACTTTGCGTACACTCTGCACACGGTGTTGCTTTTAACATGGATTTTTTTCTTCAGAATGAAAAAAGCCTTATATTCAGTCATAAAATAGTTACATTTGCTTTATGGCGAAGCATCCAAAACAGCAGAAAATATCAGAGATACTATAGGTGCATATCAGCGATCATACAAATATATATCCCTATAACCAGTCCGTGTAGCAATATTCTGACCTATAATAATGGTGGATTTTCAAAAAGATCTAATATAACAGTTATGGTATGTATAGGTAGTTAATAGAAAACAAAGAATATCAGAGAAGATCTATCTGATAATCAAGAAAAGAAGTATATCTAGATTAGAAATGTTCTCTTGGTAGTGGCAGCCTGCGGGCCTCCAACCCGTGTCACCCATCTTGATCTTTATGTGAAGGCTATCCAATTTGTCCATGACGCCTTTTTTTTGAGAGATTGTCTGCATCTATATTGAACTCCCTGGCGAATATGTTGAATTGAGGATTGTGGGAGTGTACTCCATAGTGTTGTGATCTGTTGTAACCAGTCTTGTAGTGAGGATTTGCATATGGTAGCCTTGTCGCAGACATAGTCTATGATAATCTTTGAGTCCCCGAAAATGTGAATAGATGGAATATCCAGAAAAAAAGCAAACCAGAGAAGACCCCATAATGCCATTGCCTCTGCTTTGTGTTGGTGCCTTTACCTTCACCCAGTGAACATAATATGTCTGCTCAGGTGAAAAAAAAATTATGAAACTACATCCACATGTGCTACACTGTGATGCGCCATTGGGTATATGATCTCTGGACCTATTTTGGTTTTTTAAACTTTGCAGTGGATTTGCCCCATTGTAATTTAGATGAGATTATGCTTTTGATTCTTTCCAATACCTATGCACAATTTTCTCTATAATCTTCGAAAATAATGTTGTCCGTCCATCTCCAAATCTCCCAAAAGAATATAGGAAGAATATAGCACTATATACTGTGCAATTTACTCCCCCATTCAAGACACTCTGATATGCCTGTTACAGCACACAGAGAATGAGAATTTTTCTTCCCATGAATACCCAAAAGAGAATATGTATTTAGTGGATGTCATTTCACATGTTTTGCCATATTCTGTTTTAGTAGATGATAACAATAATCTAGACAAAAATTCTTCTTTCTCCCCTGAATATTTTATATTTTATTGTCTGACATTTTCTATTTTATATTTTTTTCATTCCAAGAATATCGACACATTAAAATAATTCACAAAATTTGATTAATGATGATGAAGGTTAAATTCCATGTTAATCATTTAATGGCTGAAACAAATTCAGACTTGGATGATAAGACCAACATTATATCAACTTTTAAAAGCTATTATTATCGTTTGAAAGTTAGCGCCGCAATTTTGAAAAGAAAAAACAGTCAGATTCAGTGTATGAGACGTCAGAGCTCTTTTTCACATGTTGAAATCTAATTTCCAACTACGCAGCTAGACCAACGCCAGAAAATGTTCAGCAGACCCGTCGGAGAGTTCTCGGGCAAGTTTCCGGCAAAGGGATTTTCCGAATGTTTGAACCCGAGAAAATTTGGCGCTGACACGTGGTTCACCCCTGACGTAAGCCAACGTAAGAATCTCGGAAGCTAAAGCTCTGCAGAAAATGGGTTTTCGATATCTTTCTCCACCGTCGGATTTACTCCATCGCTCTCCACCATTGATCCACCAAAGCTGCATACGAGGTGCATTAAAAGGCTTGCGTGGATTAAATTTTTGAGTTTGACCGCCGTAGAAGAAGAGTTATGGAATTTAATATTGATACGTAGATTTAGGTGGCCCTTTTAAATATGGGTATGGGCACGTTTCAATATATGTTTTTTTATATAGCACGTAAGTTTTTTTATGTAAAAGGTATGGAGCATTTAAAGATAGGTATGGTCGTTTTTTTTATAAAACGTAATACAAAAAAAAGGGAGCTCGTATATATGTTTTGTGTGTTGACTTTTATTATATGGTTGTTGCACACGGGAAGAAAATTGTAACTCGTGTTCGCAGCAGCGAGAGAGAACCAGTGGATGTATGCACAGCAGTGTGTAAGAAGACAAGAACAGGTTTGCAATGTTTTGTGTGGCATTTTTGTAGAACAGAGGTGTAAGAAAAACCATGTGTGGATTTGCACAGCAGTGCATAAAGAAAATGGTGGAGCGCATTTTTGAATGCATATGTAAATTTTTATTACAGCAGTAAGTTGTTTTTCACAGCAATGAATGTAAAAAGGATTTTACAGTGGTAAATCCCTCTCAGTAAAAGAGGATGAAGTTTGTATCAGTTTTTTAATAGAAATGTTTTTTATGGTGGTGAAATACTCTGTCTCTCAGTGAAATTTTTTTAAGTCTTCCTGTGCACAAAAAGATCCTGGAGTTAAGTAAAACAGAGCATTGCCTCTGTGTGTTTGAATCTTGGTTTTTGGTATTTTTCCCATCAAAAATACCCAACAGTGGTATCGGAGCAGGTTCAGGCTCTTTAAAGAAGTTAAAGAAGCTGAAGGGAGAAGGTTGTTGCTGCAGCAAAACTTCTCAGGCAGACAGAAGACTCAGACAACGAAGGGTTCAGGTATTTCTCAAAGTTTTTTCTTTGTGTTGCTGCTGAAAGAAACAGTCAGTTTTTTTTTAAATACACAGTCAAGGAATGGCCAGCACAAGCACTGGTATGGGTATGTTTAATACCCAACTCCCACAGTTTAATGGGAAGAACTATGACTACTGGTCAATAAATATGAAAGCCTTGCTTGCTTCCCAAGACTTATGGGAAATAGTTGAAGATGGTTTTGAAGAACCAGTAGATGAAACTGAGTTCAATGCATTAACTCAGGGAGAGAAGGATCAGCTGAAGAGTAATAGGAAGAAGGATTCAAAAGCCCGTGTGATGTTGTATCTAGCAGTAGACCAAAGTATATTTCCAAGGTTAGCAGCAGCTAAGACATCCAATGAAGAATGGGAAACCCTTAAGACAACCTATCAAGGCATGGAGAGAGTGAAGACAACAAAACTACAATTGCTGAGAAAGGATTTTGAGAACTTGAACATGAAGGAGTCAGATAACATTGACTCATTCTTCACTCATGTGATTGGTGTAATCACACAAATGAGAACTCATGGAGAAACCATTGAAGACAAAAGGATTGTGGATAAAATATTGAGGGTCTTACCCTCAAGGTTTGATGCCATAGTCACCACCATTGAAGAGACAAAGGATCTCTCAAACTATTCAGTTGATGAGCTACATGCATCACTGATAACACATGAGTAGAGGTTGAGTAGGAATGAAAACTCATCTCTTGAGCAAGCCTTCAAGACCCAGATGTCCTTTGGAAGAGGAAGAAGTCAAGGAAGAGGAAACCGAAGAGGAAGAGGCAGAAGCCAGAACAGAGGTGGAAGGAACAGCCCATCAAATGCACAAGGAAGAGGCAGCAATCCAAATCAAAACCAAGGGCAAGGCAGCAGCCAACAAAGAGATCAGTATCAGGCTCAAGGACAAAGGTATGATAAAAAAGTATGGACATTATGCTAGTGATTGTAGAAAGAAACAACATGATAAGAACAACAGACAAAATGCAAATGTTACAAGAGAAAACAACAGTCAAGAAAATGTCCTGTTAGCTTGTAACATGGCTGAAACACATAGTGAGGACATATGGTTTTTAGACTCAGGTTGCAGCAACCATATGACAGGGAATATAGCCCTCTTTTCAGCCTTAAATCAGAATTTGAAATCAGAGGTCACACTAGGAACTGATAGTAAAGTGTCTGTTATGGGAAAAGGGGAGGTAAAAATATTTACAAAGCAAGGAGAAAGGAAAACCATAGCAGATGTATACTATGTCCCCGGAATGAGATGTAATCTCTTGAGTATTGGACAGCTTGTCCATAAGGGGTACAATGTTTTCTTTAAAAATGATGTATGCACCATCATGGATATACCACCCAGCAAAAGATGCATTGCTGAAGTGAAGATGACAAGGAACAAGATGTTCCCTCTCCGGATCAGGGCAGACATGAAGAACAAAAGGGAAACGGCAGCAGTCACCCAAGAGGCCTTCCAAAGTGTGCCAAAGGATGAGAACTGGTTATGGCACTTGAGATTCGAGCATCTAAATTTTGGAGGCCTAAACTTATTGAGCAGAAAAGGAATGGTAAAGGGATTACCATTGATAGAGAAGCCGGACAGCCTTTGTGAAGGTTGTATATTAGGCAAACAACATAGAGAAAGTTTTCCATCAGGGAAAAGCATAAGGGCAAAGACACCCTTAGAGATTATCCACTCAGATTTGTGTGGACCAATGCAAGCTCCATCATTAGCTGGCAGCCTATATTTCTTGACATTCATTGATGATTTTACAAGAAAGACTTGGATATATTTCCTCAAGAACAAAAGTGAAGTCTTTGAGAAATTCCAAAACTTCAAAGCACTTGTGGAGAACCAAAGCGGGCTGCACATAAAAGTATTGAGAACTGATAGAGGAGGTGAGTATATCTCCAATGAATTCCTAAAGTTTTGTAGAGAAAATGGAATTCATAAACAGTTTACAACTCGGTACACCCCACAGCAAAATGGAGTTGCTGAAAGAAAGAACAGAACTATCATGGAGATGGCAAGGAGCATGTTGAAGGCAAAGAATTTGCCAAATGAGTATTGGGCTGAAGCTGTACATTGTGCAGTTTATATATTGAACAGGTGTCCTACAAAAGCAGTCTTGAACAAAGTGCCAGAAGAGGCATGGAGTGGGAGAAAGCAAGGAGTCACCCACATGAGAGTTTTTGGGTGTGTGGCCTATGCACACATACCAGATCAGCTAAGGAGGAAGTTGGACAGCAAAGGGGAGAAATGCATCTTCATTGGATACAGTGATGAATCCAAAGCCTACAGGCTGTACATCCCATCTACCAAGAAGTTTTTCGTCAGCAGAGATGTTCAATTCATTGAAGAGGAAGCTTGGGATGGAAGCATAGAGAAAACAGTGAATATTAAAAACTGTTTGTCTCATGATGAAGATGAAGAGGAGGTGGCTAAAATACATCCCCAAACAACAGCGCCAACACAAGGACAACAAGGGACACCATTGAGGACAAATGAAAGTGCTTCTCCAAGCACACCACAAGGAGGAAATTCAAGTGCATCTTCAAGCACTTGCACACCAAGTGAAAGAGGTAAGAAATTTAGAAATCTAAGTGACATTTATGATGAAGGAATGAATTCCTTATTTGCCTTGTATTGTCATGTTGATGATCCTATTCATTTCGAAGATGCAATTAAAGATAGGAAATGGATAGAAGCTATGGATGAGGAGATGAATGCCATAGAGAGAAACAAAACATGGGATTTGGTTGAGCTACCAAAAGACAAAGAAGTCATTGGTGTGAAATGGGTCTATAAGACCAAGAGCAATGCTGAAAGCAAGATAGAAAGGCACAAGGCAAGGCTGGTTGTCAAAGGGTACAAGCAGCAGTATGGGAGAGATTATGAGGAGACTTTCGCACCGGTTGCAAGAATGGAAACTGTGAGAGTAGTGCTGTCCATAGCAGCTCAAAACAAATGGAAAGTCTACCAAATGGATGTGAATTCAACATTCCTAAATGGAGTGTTAATGGAAGAGGTCTATGTGGAACAGCCTCTCGGATATGAGAAGAAAGGTGAAGAACACAAAGTGTGCAAATTGAAGAAAGCTCTTTATGGGCTGAAGCAAGCGCCAAGAGCATGGTACAACAGGATAGATTCATATCTATTGGATAATGAATTTGACAAATGTGAAGGAGAACCCATAGTCTACATGAAGGAAAAGGATGGTAAAATTTTAATTGTTGTCTTGTATGTAGATGATGTTATTTTTACTGGAAATGATATTTATCTTATTGAGAATTTTAAATCAGTCATGAAGGATGAATTTGAAATGACTGACATGGGTTTGTTGAGATACTTCTTAGGCATAGAAGTAGATCAAAATGAAAAAGGAATTTTTATATCTCAAGCAAGATATGTAAATCAAGTTTTGGGCAGATTTAATATGGAAGAATGCAAGGCAGCAATCACTCCCACAGTGATGGGATTAAAGCTCAGCAGAGAGGACAGCAACAAGGATTTTGATCCTAGCTTGTATAAAAGCATTGTGGGCAGCCTTATGTATTTAACAGCAACTAGACCTGATTTAATGTATGCTGTTAGCTTGATTTCCAGATTTATGGAGAGGCCAAAGGAGGCACATTGGCAGGTAGCAAAGAGAACTTTGAGGTATGTCAAAGGTACCAAAATGTTTGGAATTTTATATCATGCCTCAGAACATTCAGATTTGGTTGGATACACTAACAGTGATTGGGCTGGAAGTGTAGATGATCAGAAGAGCACTTCCGGTTATGTATTTAATATGGGTTCAGGAGCCATTTCATGGGCTTCTAAGAAGCAGTCCATTGTAGCATTGTCTACAGCAGAGGCTGAATATGTGGCAGCTACAGCAGCAGCATGTCAAGCAGTATGGATGAGAAGAATGTTGAGAAGCTTAGGCCAAGAGCAGGCAAAAGCGACAGTGATCTTTTGTGACAATAGCTCAGCTATTACATTGTCAAAGAATTCAGTGTTTCATAAGAGAACGAAACACATTGATACAAGATTTCACTACATCAGAGAATTGGTGAACAATGGAGAAATTGTCCTAGAACATTGCAGGACTCAAGAACAGGTAGCAGACATCTTGACAAAGCCACTGGATCAGAAGAGCTTTGAATTTTTGAGGAAGTGTCTGGGTATGACAGAATGCCCAGTAGTTGAAATTAAATGGGAGTGTTGAAATCTAATTTCCAACTACGCAGCCGGACCAATGCCAGAAAACGTTTAGCAGACCCGCCGGAGAGTTCTCGGGACAGTTTCTGGCAAAGGGATTTTCCGAATGTTTGAACCCGAGAAAATTTGGCGCTGACACGTGGTTCACCCCTGACGTAAGCCAACGTAAGAATCTCGGAAGCTAAAGCTCTGCAGAAAATGGGTTTCCGATATCTTTCTCCACCGTCGGATTTACTCCATCGCTCTCCACCGTTGATCCACCAAAGCTGCATACGAGGTGCATTAAAAGGCTTGCGTGGATTAAATTTTTGAGTTTGACCGCCGTAGAAGAAGAGTTATGGAATTTAATATTGATACGTAGATTTAGGTGGCCCTTTTAAATATGGGTATGGGCACGTTTCAATATATGTTTTTTATATAGCACGTAAGTTTTTTTTATGTAAAAGGTATGGAGCATTTAAAGATAGGTATGGTCATTTTTTTTATAAAACGTAATACAAAAAAAAGGGAGTTGGTATATATGTTTTGTGTGTTGACTTTTATTATATGGTTGTTGCACACGGGAAGAAAATTGTAACTCGTGTTCGCAGCAGCGAGAGAGAACCAGTGGATATATGCACAGCACTGTGTAAAAAGACAAGAACAGGATTGCAATGTTTTGTATGGCATTTTTGTAGAACAGAGGTGTAAGAAAAACCATGTGTGGATTTGCACAGCAGTGCATAAAGAAAATGGTGGAGCGCATTTTTGAATGCATATGTAAATTTTTATTACAGCAGTAAGTTGTTTTTCACAGCAGTGAATGTAAAAAGGATTTTACAGTGGTAAATCCTTCTCAGTAAAAGAGGATGAAGTTTGTATCAGTTTTTTAATAGAAATGTTTTTTATGGTGGTGAAATACTCTGTCTCTCAGTGAAATTTTTTTAAGTCTTCCTGTGCACAAAAAGATCCTGGAGTTAAGTAAAACAGAGCATTGACTCTCTGTGTTTGAATCTTGGTTTTTGGTATTTTTCCCATCAAAAATACCCAACATCATAGGGATCAGAGCACAGAGAGAAGCGATGTTATGATGGCAAAAAACTCTAAATCGAATTTAAGAATATACCCATATGACACAAATTTAACACAAATTTAACTTTGAGTTCGCCGACAAGGTTTCTCCTTTGACATGGCCGGCATGGACTACCGCTGCCTCCGGCGCTTGTTTTTATTGCTTATCGGACATTTCTTCTCTGCATATAATAGACATTCTTGCATCGTCAACTTTTACCCTAATATTTTAGCTTTTGGTACTAAACTATGCGTAACTAGGTCCCTTTCAATATAACAGTAGGTCCCTAATTCATTTTTGTTGATTATTGGTCATTTCTTCTAAGCATGTAAAAGACATTCTACTTTCTTTAACCATTGTAATAAAAGCATGTATGAGAGATTTTCATCGTTAATGTTTTCTCCCACTTTTGCTGGAAAACAAAATTGTAATTTCCTTATTTAAAAAAAATTATAAAATTACATTTTTTTTATAAGCGTTTTAAGTATTTTTTACTAATGGTTTTCATTTGAGACCGATCAAAGATGCAAGTGCTAAAATTAATAAAGTAAAGAAAAAATTCACTTATGCACTGGAAAATGAATGTTTTTATGGTGAAGATATAATTTTAATATTTAAAATTAAATATATGTAATGCGATTAAAAGAATTAAAATTTAACTTAAAGAAAAATGGAAGATTTTTTTTTTATTATTAATTATGAAGAATAATAATAGAATTGATTATGGACCATAATATATTAGTTGATTTAGTTAAATGATAAATAATCAATTCTCAAGTATATTGTGGTTACAATAGATGTTAAATTATTTACTAAAATGGTTGACAACCAGGTTTTAAGTGTATTAAGAAATCAACTTTTACTAAATTGCATATAGATTCATCAGATGGAATTGCAAATAAATTCATAAGATGGAAAATAATTCAAATAACTAAGAGCAATAGCATTACCAGCCCAATATTCCGTGACATGATTGTTCATAGAACTGTAATTAAGGACAATAAGATTATTAACCCAATCTATATGAGTAAAACTCTTTACAATCTGCAGGGGTTTTCCCCAAAAATTGAATCTGATGCAATTTATGGAAAGCTGGGTGCAAATGTACCTCCTTATTTTCAGGACTGTATAACAGGTGTAAAATCTACGGAGGGATCTTAGAACAATGACCGAGGGCGTTATGTATAGCTGATAGGAGCCAATTATGGTTATTAGGGTTCTTAAATACTTCTCATAGATCTCAATGACAACCATTTCAGACATTCAGGTCTATTACTGGTTATGATCAACTAATAATATCTTTCCACAAGGTCTTCAGGTTATCAAGAAATAGACTTATATCATCTCTTGAAACGTCATAATCGAATATCCTAAATACCGCCTAGGGATTAGTTGCCAACACTTTGTCAATACTCAGCAACAAAATCAGGGCACTCAGGGTTGCACAGTCTTCATTTCGCTTTTGATAGCTTCAACCAATTGGGTATAGGCTTCATCCCAGGCAGTTTTCATTTCTAGAGACCACATGTCCGGAACAGCATCCTTAATAGTCTCGAGCAAGCAGAATTTAGCAACCTGCAAAAGATTGAGATCAAAACAAATCATCAGCATTTAGAGGCCATTTAGCTGCACGGCCAAAATCTGTCCATTTCATGCAGAGTCGAACGCTGATGTCATTAAACTTCACGAACTCTTGCAAATTTCAGTATATTCTAAGCATTCTAGGGACGTACCTTAAGAGACAAATTTGTTGCTATAATTTAAGTTTCTCTTAGTCTTTACTCTAACTTAACAAAAATATCATTCTTTACGAAAAAACCCTTCATGAGATTTTGCTCTGCACTTACATCAAAATGTTCATCAAGTACTCCATATTTAAAATGAAGCTTCCCCATGTCCTTGACGTTTGATTCTGAGAATGTTGCCGTTCCTTTCTCTCGTAGTGCAACGGCAGATTCACAAGTCTGCAATATCATAACAGTAAGATTCATGAAGATTTTATGTTGTTATCCCTACTTTATACCAGAGAGAAGAGTACATGTTGTTGTATTATACATTCGGGTCTATATCTACTTAAAGTTGATCAAAGCCAGTCATATGCCATGACTGAAGTGTGAAAAAAAGGAAACACGATCCCAACAAAGGTAAAGATATAATACAAGGATACAGTAGTCAAGAAACAAATGCAGAGACATAAACAATTACTAAGAATTAGCATCCTTTCAACAAAGCTTCTTAGGTGCAGTGACAGACTCTGAAGCACTGTTGAACATATATTTGTTCTTGCTGCAGTGCTTCTTAGATGCAAAGAAAGAATTTGTCTCTGCATGTAAGAAGCCCTCCTGAACTTTTCGTTTGTGGTTTTATTTCTTTACTGCTGTGTCTGTGCAATAGATCCATGCGATGTTTTTTTTTGTACAGTGTATATATTGCACAGGTACTGTAATGAAGAAACATATGCAAAACAGAAACAGTTACAACAATAATTAATATATGTTTAGGAGTGCTTCTTCGATCCTACACTCATTGACAATAATCTTAATAAACTTACTATTTTGAAAACTGGAATAAGTCTTACCATTTTGAAAACTGTGATAGCATGCGCCTTGAGCTTTGCATTCTTTTCGATTGGGACGTCAGTATCATGTAAAAACGAGAATAGCCGTTTGGCTGAAGGCGCAATCTCAAACACTCTTGTAACCAAATAAACGTTTTGCATTAATCAATGGCGTTTTATTGTTTTATGGAAGAAGATTTGTTGAAGGGAACACACAGATTGCCGCGATTGCTAATACAAAATTACCTCAGAAAGAACGTAAACCCTAGTTCGGCAGCATTTGATTTCATGGCATTCCATGATTTTGTAACTAGGGCTTCTTGCTCCTCTGTAAAAGCCCTCGCCCGGACGTTTGTAGTTCTGCACCTCGTACCGACTATAACACGGCTCCAGTTACTACCTACATTCAACCAATATGCATGTTTTCTTGAGAAAATTCGGCCAATAGAAATGTGTTATCGAAGAGATAATTACAGTTTCGGGAAATCCAGTTGCAGCCAATCATGTTTTCTTGACAAATTTTGATATATTTAATTGAAATTTTATAGATATAAAATTATTTAAATTTGAATTTATTAATTAAAAAAAAGTATATTTTCCCATTTTTATAATTTTTTTTGCAGTACGAAAAAAGCCTGTTCTCATTTTTATATTTATATTTGATAATTTTTCCATTTTAACATCTTAGCATTCCGTTGTAAAAATTCGTTAAAAAAGTGGTATATAGATAGTATGCCTAATCTGTTTTTTCATATATTGTGAGTTTTAAAAATAAAATGTTTGCCTAAACTATTTTTTCATATATTATGCAAAAAATTATTTTTTCATATAATTTTGAAAAAACGAATAAAACATTAAATTGCTGAGCTTTAACAATACGGATTCACCTTTTATGCTCTCACGAACTTATTCCATCCATCATAAATAAATAAATAAATAATGCCAAAGCTACACAGTTGGAGTTCAAAATAGAGGAAAGCAGCAGAGCACTCACTTGTGAATGTGAAGGGAGATTTTGGTAACATCATAGAGGTGTCTCCAGTTCTTTGGGTTTTATTCCACCGGACGCCAAATATTTTTCCTCCATCACAATTGGCTTTCAAGCTACATAAATCCTTGTGCCTCGCAACCAAAAGAAGTTGCCCTTTGATTGTTCCATCTACTGAACCATTTCCAAAATTATTTGCATAAAATGAGAGCGCCTACAACAGAAAACATTTTAATAAAATGCCGAATTCGAATTTTACAATATATCAAACTTACCATTATGAGATGCTGATGCTGATATATTGGTGCCATTGGGCAAGACAGCAATAGAGTAAACTGCAGCCATGATGCTCCAAGTTTCTGCTTACATTACAGGGTGAAACTGAATATTGTGTTATTCACGGCATCGTTGACTATATATAGAGTATGCGTGAAAATAGATGCCCGCCCGCCCGATTGTAGAGTCGGCTCATTGTAAGGTTCTAATCGGCTCATTGTAAGGTTCTAATCGCCCGACTCTACAGTCGGTCGGGTTAAGGGTCATCGTAAGGTTCGACTCTTCAATCGGGTTAAGGGTCGTCGTAAGGTTCGACTCCCCAATCGGGTTAAGGATTACGACTCTACAATCGGGTTAAGGGTTGAGGATGGTTTCCGATGACCGGACCCTACAATTGGGTTAAGGATTGTCGCACCGGACATTCCAGCACTGCTGTAGATTTCATTAAACCGGACCCATCACTCCCTCGTCTCAGCACGAGCGTTTTTTTGTTAAACAAAGTCCGAATTGAATTGAATTCTGTGTGGCGGGCTGAACCTTTTTGATGAGTTTTTAGTTGAAGGTGACTTCAATTAAAACTCATCTGCGAGTTGCAACAATTTGGAAAGGTCGTTTGACCGCTCTTTCATTTCTCTCGATTTCAAAGTAAACACAGAGTAGTTGTGTTGTAACTTAATAGTATAATGAATGTCGTGTGATTGTATTTAGAAATTCAATAGTCGTGCAATATGAGGCTTTGCTTGCCTTGACAACACAACCTAGATTCCAATTTGTTGATTCATAGCCAACCTGTCTATGCACAATTGCATCTAAAGTAATATAAGGATGGTGAAGACTTCATTATCTTGCATGGGGGGAACGTGAATGGAGGGGACATCCACTCCCCCAAAACAAACTTTAAGGATCATCCTCACCCGTTGACATGCTCTGTGATCACCAAATTGGCCTTTCCCTAACACGGGTGGTGTCATGGGATGGGGTGATCAAAGATTTGATCATTAATAATTAATGATCCCCCAACCATGCCAATTGTTTTTTACCATTACATCTGCCACGGAGTTGTTATGCCTCAAAGTATGAAAACATTGATATTATAAGAAGTGGATGAGAAGAATCGTAATACAAATGAAAATATAATTGTGGACGAGGTCTTTAGGGTTAGATCCATTCCGAAGGTGGCCTATAATAATTTTTGAATCCTAAACTTTGAGAATCCTTTCAATTTTATTAGCCCAAGCTAGAGATAGATCTTGAAATATCATGTATGCTTCATTGTGGTTTTTTGGAAGCCTACCCTAAAATCTACGTGAAATTAATTCCTATTTGTCCTCTACGGCGAAAAATAACCCCTCCCACGCTAGAGAACCCTTATAAATATTGAATCATTAATATATGCTATATAACATATTCAACCATTAATATACACTGGTGGGCTCCAGTATTGTAGCAATAATGCTACAACTCCTGGAGCTTCCTATCTCTAATTTTATCAACCCGGTAGTTCGTAAAAACTTGGAAGCGACGGTGCTATATGCACAAGTACTAGCTCTTGTCGCAGCTGTCACTTGGTCAGCTGGCACAAGTCCGCTAGGGCTCAAGCCAACTTCTATATGCTCACAGAAGAAGCTTTATGAGTGATGGACGAAAGCTAACTCAAAGGAGGCTAATCTATTTGCAGAAAGAAACTGAAAGCCAACAAAGCATGAAAACCCTAGTAAACCCTAATTTGACTAGCTAGGCCCTTACAATGCAAAACTGTGAATGAAACTTCTACCAATAATGTCATTACTTGCAGTGAGCTGAAATACATGCATCTAAGCTACTTGCATCTCAAAAGACATTTTTTTGTATTTTTTCATTAAGTGGTGGGATTTATTGTGATGATACTTTTGATTAGGGTTTGACTGTGCAGGAGCGGTTCGAACGGAAGGAAAGCATGGGCAAGGTCAGGATGGCTAGGAGAGGTCCCAGATGGTCTCTAGCATCAGTCCACAGAAGTCTACCACGTTCGGATGCTCAGCAACCGAGTTTGCAGGCTTCTACAGGAAGTCTGCAGGGGATCCTACAGGAAACTCAGGGGTTCTACAGGAAGTCTATGCAATTCTACAAGATGTTCGATCGTGGGAGTTTTGGGAGATGGTGAAGTGAAGGAGTGGTGTGGGAGGATAGGTGAGATGGAGATGGAACTGGTGATGGCTCAGGAGCAGAGAAGTCAGATGGAGGAAGAGTGCATGCAGTGGGTTGATGGCTGGAAGGATGGGATCAACGAAAGGTTAAGTAAATGGAGCTATGTGAGTAATGGGAGAGCTAGAAGGTAAACGAGCTGAACAGAGGTCGGTTGAGTGGCTTCAGGTGTGGTTGAAAAGAAGAGGAATGTAATGGAATGGTGTGGAGTAGTGTAGATGAAACAAATTTTCTATGAATGTCACCAAAAACGAGAACTCTTTAACCTATGTTAACTGTGCTATTTTGAACAAATGAACAGCAGTGCAATTTGTGAAAGAAACTCGTGCATGGAAGTGGAATGAAGAAGCAATGATCAAGACCAAAGTGCATGGATGGATCTACGACTAAAGTAATTGTTGCAGCTTGCATGGACGTGAAAAGAACTGCATTTCTTTTTGGTGGTTGATATGGACTGCACCCCAATCCCTAAGCAGAGATGGCAGTGATCTCTAACAACCTTTTTCTGGAGCTCCAATGAATTATAACTATCCTCTTCTAACCTAAGCAACTGAAAGCAAATTAACCATAAACTAATCCTACTCAATCTCATAAAAACTAAATCAGCAGAATGTAAATTCGAATTGCATGTCAAAGTAAAGAAACGAAGTGCTGGAACGAAAGGAAAATAACATTACAACACCGAGGAGATCTATTGCTCTCAGGTTGGGCCCTAACCTGAGAGCTATAGCTCCCTTGGAAACTCAGAATGAGATCAAAATATGCCTGCCTTTATTCATAACCAAAAATTTGATGTCATGCCAAAACTGGCTTACAAAAAGAACCAACACCGAGCTGTAGCTCGTACTTCGAAATTACAAGAGTAATGCAAAAGTTGAAAAAGCTCCTATCAAAGGCTACGGCCTCAGTATTTATGCCAAATGATAATCCAACAGGTTTCCTTGATTTGTGGAGCTCGGTTGTCCAACTGAAGGTTAAACTGCTGATCCTGTAGAACAGTTGTAACTGCTGTTCCTGTAGAACGGTTGGCTGCCTCTAAGCTCGGTGGGGAGATTAGTTGGAGCTCGGAGCTATGGTGGGAATCACGAGGAAGGTCCCCAAGACTGTGGACATCCTCTCCTAAAAACCAGCAATGCCACCTTACTGTCTCCTTGTCTCCTTTCTCATGGTCTTTGCTCCCTTTTAATGCCAAAAACCTGAAATCATCATGTATTAGTCACGTAGATAGAATGCCTACCCTTCTTCCTACAAACAACACGAATAAACCAAGAAATGAATGCATAAGCAATAAAAAATGAATGGTTTGAGCAAAACAAGTAGGCCAAATGAGCCCAAATTGTACCAAAAATTGGGGCTCATCATCACCCCCCAGCTAAACTATTTGCTCATCCTTGAACAACTTTGCTCTGGTTCCTCGTCTTTGGCCAAGAACTAGAGCCCAGAGCACGCTCTTCCTTTCCTGTTTTTGGTGGCCCTGCCTTTTGTGTCGAGGGTGGCGCTTCTTCCTTTCCTGTTTTTGGTGGCCCTGCCTTTGTTGCCCCTGGTGGTGACGAAGGTGGCGCTTCTTCCCCCTTTTCCATTTCCTTGAGTCGGGCTTCGAAAGGCGATTGGCCTATTTTTCATGTCCAGGAAGTTATTTTCGGGCTTCCCCTCTCGGGGGTGGCTGATGTTTTAGAGGGGGTTCTTGCACTGGGTGAAGTAGGGACATCCCCTAAAATGGTTTGGCTGCTGGGTGGAGGCTGTGGCTTGCCCGTGTTTATCCTCTTGCTTCTCCTGGCTTCAGATGGTAGAGGGGTCTCCCTCTCTCTATTATCCTTCGGCTTTGGAGGTGTACTAAGGGCAGCCAACGCCGCTGCTGCCTCCTTTTCGAGAATACCATCCTTCTCTTTCTTGCGTTTTGCTCTCTCAGAGCTCCTTGTAGAGGGCCCCTCCTTTTCAGATTTCGGGCTTCCTGTAGAAGACCCTGCTTTGCCCACTTCCAGGCCTCCTGTAGAAAATCCTTTCTTTCCCGATTTTGGGCTTCCTATAGAAGACCCAGTTTTAGCCACTCTCGGGCTTCCTGTAGAAGCCCCTGCTTTGGTAATCTTCGGGCTTCGTGTAGAAGACCATTTCTCTGTCTTCAGGCTTCCTGTAGAAGCCTGTTTTTGCTTTCCTGTAGACACAGGTGTCTCCACCTTTGCTTGCTTACCTGCCTGAGTTTTTCTTTTTGCTTTGGTTGCAGGTGCTGTTGAGGTACTTGGGCTGACGTGGACCACCTCAGCTTTGTCCATTCTGCTCTTCAGCCTCTTTTCTCTTGGTGACAAGATAGGTGTGCCACCTTTTTCTTTGTCCTCCTTTTCCTCATGCTTCTTCCTTTGTTCTTTCTTCTGTACTGTGGTCGGGGTCTTCTGGCCTTTTTCTCACTGTCCCTCGGCCACTGCTTCTTGTTCCTCACTGCTGGAGGAACCCGTTTCTTCGATCAACATTTTAATGTCTCCATCTTTTGTCAAATTTCGGAAGGATTCCCATGAGAGGGGAACCTTATATGAATGCAGCGCATCCTCCACAAGAAGCTTGATCAACCCATGGTGGGCTATCTGATCTGGTATGCCCTCTTTTAGCTTTGTGGCACTCTCCATTAGAGACTGCAATAGGAAATAAGGGATGCTCAGTTTTTGTTCTACAGGAAGATCAATCTGGTGCCTCAATTCAGTGAGCAGCCGAAAGTGATATGCATACACGATGCTAAAACGACCTTCACAAGTGATATATTTCATGATTTGAAAACTGACTTCATTCCATGGGGGCAACAGACTCGTTCTTCGCACCCCATTTTTGTCCTCTGAGAATTCCTCCTCGGGTGGAAAGAATTCTTTCTTTGCCTACTGGCTCAGCTTTCTTTCTTCCTTATCCCATGGCAAACCTATAGGAAGTTCTGTGATCCGACTGATATGTTGCGGGGTGAGCTTGAGGCTTAGACCTATGAAGTTCACTGTGGCCAGTGTCTGGGATTTCGGCCTCAGAGCTTGCAAGAATTCTTCGGCCACTTCATCATCGTAACCCTGCAGCTTATCACAAAAAGACATCCATTGCGCTCGTGTGAAGAGCTCTACCACTTCCTGGTTTTCCCTTAATTTGGTTGAATCAGTGGGTTCCCGTCTTATAAACCCACCCGGCATGATGAACACGGTTGTTTTAACTAAAGGTGGCAAATGCGATAGAGATTTGGTCTATTGAGACAGAGCATGCACATAATCCACAAAATTCAACACAGTCTAATTATACTGACATCCTGTAGAACGACAGTATAGGCACAGCAAGCAACAATTTCACCGATATCGTTATGACCAGACTGTGGACGATGATCTTGCCACTCTTACTAACCAGTTGCATGAAGAGTTCAGGGTTACCTCTTTAATTGGCCACCTTTTTTCGTGAGGCACCCGCTTCCCTGTAGAAGACTGCGTTCCTGTAGATACTGCGTTCCTGTAGAAACTGTGTTCATGTAGGAGCAGTGCGCAAATTTCGGGGAGGACTGTAGTTGGCCTGCGCTTGAGGTGTGCTTCACCGGCGTTCTGGTAGCCAAAAGCTCGGCGTATCAAAGTGCAGAGGAGATCAGAATAGCCACTCGAGTTTGAAGTGGTGGTTGATAAATGCATGCGCACAATCTAGCCGATTAGATTTTGAATCGGCGCAATCCGTGGCACGGGGGGTGAGCTGTCCCCGCCGGACCGTTGGGCGACATCATCCATCATTCGCCTGCGTATTCACTTGCTGCCGCATCCATTCCCACAGATCTGCCGCCGCCTTTTTCTGTTAAACTCATTGCTCCCGATGGGAGTGTTCTCATGTGCGTGGTTCTCATTCTCTTTGTCGTGGCCGCCACCCAAACATCCAATTATACCATAACTAGCCGACGTGGCCAGTCGACTGGCCATACGGCCGCTCAACCATTCAATTTTAAGCTGTGCAAACAATTCAAAGTAAAATTCATGCGATTTTATGGAAGGAAGGGTCGAGACACTTACCTGCGTGGCTGCACACGATTTTTCCAGTTTTTGGACGATGGTGAGTGGATCTACCTGCTGCATGCGAACTTACACAGACCCGGAGGCTCATTGATTTGGTGGCCTTTGAACTCCGAGCTGATGGTGGAGAATTCGAGGTAAGGGCCCATAAATGAGGGGGACACCTTCCTACAAATCCTCTAGCTTGTTCTCCCACGAATTTGGCTGCCAAGTGCTCATTAAGACCTTCAATTTTGTCTCCAAGTGGACCAAAAAGGCTACACAAAGCACCCATTAGACTTGTTGGCATAATGACTAACCAAATTCACTCTATTAACATAAAAATAATAAAAAACATGCAATAAACCAATGAGAATGGTGGATTAAGTCAAATTAGGAGGTTGAATGAGCCCAAATAATTGTCCATTTTTGGGGCTCATCATACACCATACAACATATTCAACTATTATAGTGCGGGATTATTCAACTATTATATATAATAATACTAATATATATGGTTGTAACATTGTCATTGATGATGATGAATGTTTTTAAAGTCCAAAAAGGCCAACTCGGCTCCATTAAACCTTAAGAGAAAAGGAAAAGAATTACTTGGTTTGCTTTAGAATTTTATTTTTTTGGTTGAAAATCTTCAGATGAAGCATTTATAAATCACCATATCTTTAATGAATTAATTATAGGAAGGTTAATATTCATGTAACAAATATATATTTGAGTGTAAAAAAGGCAACCTAAGAGAATTGTTTTCATCATCAGCCCCCTTACTGCCACAGAGACGACAAATTAGTTTGTATGACAACAGTTTAAGAACCTTCCAATGTCTTTTCTTCATTATCATGGAGCTCATGAGAATTGATTCTTATTTTAGTAATGGTGATTTTCTTATTTATGCTATTAAAATATATAGATACCTTTGAACTTCTAGATTGCTACTAATCACTTCCTAATATTATATTAATTTTCTCTTATTCTCTAATTATTCATTCATGTCACAATTTATATGTAATAATATTTATAGTATTATGGATATTCTTCAAAGTGAAATTTATCTCAGTTCTTAATGATTTAGCCAATGTTTGACATTTTTATGCCAATGATGCTTGAGACTTAGGTGGTTTTTTTATCCAACTAATTTTTGTGAACACTTTCAAACAAAAATATCCATCTACAAGACCTTTTACTCACACTTATATTTGCATGTGAAACATGTGCAATGCATTCTCTAAACAAAACTTCAGCAACCCACCAGCATAAACAAGAAGAAAATAAGCATGAAGCACACATAACACAACACGTGATAACAAAGCTCACCCAGTATGGACTACGTCTCCAGGGCCTGGGTCAAGAGTGAGGATGCCGCTTCATTAGCCTCTACAAAACGTGATGAACACATGGCAAGGTATATGTCAACACAATGCTGAAACTGTTATCTATACTGTCATGTCTCAGAAATAACTCTCACTCACAAGACATTCTCCTTCATCATGACAAAGGAATGACTTCTCACAAAAGTGGCATAAATGGACTCACACTTAAGTGGCATGAAATGGTCCTCTTAAATACACTAATAAGATCCAAGACATATTCATCATCATCATCATCATGATTGTATCGAAA
Organism: Pinus tabuliformis; assembly: GCA_031772625.1. NCBI lineage: Eukaryota > Viridiplantae > Streptophyta > Pinopsida > Pinales > Pinaceae > Pinus > Pinus tabuliformis. The sequence continues at coordinate 990,854,882 of CM062810.1, read as the reverse complement.
TGTTGAGACCAATGGTTGTAAATTCGACTACTTTCTTGTAAAGTGTCCACTTAGCCCTCTTTAATAACTAAACCCTCTCATTTTTCGTGCAACAACTAAAATGATGAATTTATTGCATAAGTCTAGATCTCATTGCCAAATGCATCAATATACCTCCCAATTTGGCGATGACCTCAACATCGACTGCTCAAATGCCAAAATGGGTTGTAACATTACGTTCCTTGTAAAAAATCATGAAATTTGACTATAAATTTGACCCTGTTCTAAAAATGTCAAATCTGGGCCTCCACAGAATCTAAAATATTCCTTGAAGATTCATGCATCAAGGTCCCACCTTCAAGGTTCAACTTCTCAATGTTCATCCTCTGGAAACTCGACTGCTCAGATTACAAATCCATTTGCACCATGAAACTCCTGGTGAAAAATTGATTCAAGTGAGTATAAACTTGACGTATTTCTCATACTATCAAAATTTAGTCTTAGGAAATTTAAAATATTCATCACAAGAGTCCTCTACTCAGTTTCCACTACACCATGGTTACACCTTTGGATCATGGTTCTATTGGTGAGTTGAGGTTCCACTACCCATCGCTATTCTGTTGGCTCTCGGTTCCCTCATGATTCCTCTCTTGCCCTGGTCGAATGGTAAGGTTGGGTTTTTATATAAACCCATCGACGAATTTTCCAAAGCCCCATATGTTGGCGGGTTGCTAAAAATTAGCGATTGGTTGGGGGTGGCCCAGGTTTCAACCAACGACCCACCCGTTTCCTTCTAAAAATGGCGTGTATGTTGTAAAATGTGTTCAGTGTTATGTTAAATATGGGGCATCGTTTTGTTTTGTGGTTGGTTCCGTAGTTTTTTTTGTGATGGGGCCACCTGTTGGGTAGGTCAGCTAGTTGGCCGGGTGGGTTCAATCCTTGTCAACCCCCAATAATCATGACTTCAATATCAGTCTACATAAAAATTATCTCTGACATACCATATTCCCTTTCCTTCACCTTTGTACTTTAGAACTCATAATGATGAAGTTGACTTATGTATCATATGCAAACCCATAACTGCTAATACATGATCAATTAAAAGACCAATCATGACCCAAGAAAACCCCATACTTTTCAAGATTTTATAACACACTCATGTTCAATTTTACATAAAAAATAATTTCCCAAGCTATCAACTAAAATATGAAAACTATCACCATGTTTCATTTATAAGTGATGAAAAATGTTTCACCACTTTTACAATCATTTTTGCAACATGTGATTTAGAAATGTGGCCATGCATAACTAATTAAAAATGTTTATTGCCACCATCTCTCACCCAACTAAGCGAATGTGTCTTCTTCCTTTAGCTAATTCTCTCGAACAACTCCTCACGTTGGTTCCTTCACAAGTTCTTTCTCGTCATGTACTTCCCAATATGTGGCTCTCTGAAATCCACCTTTGTTGTTGATCCAGGTCAGGGTGTGAAGAAGGACCCTTCCAAGACCTTTTACTTTCCTGATGTGTTAAAATTGCATTTTAAAAGAACATTAATGAACACATTTGCATGTTGTAAAAGAAGACGAACATAACAATCATCAACACATGAAAACATAAGCGTTAATAACAAAGTTCGTCTAGGAGGGACTACGTCTCCTGGCCCTGGTGTCAAGATGGTGTAGGCCGCTGCATTAAGTGCTATCAATAATGGTGATGTACACAAGAGATGATGTCATGATCATACAAGGAAAAATGCCCTCACGCAGGAGTGGCTCTAAGAGATATTCCACTACTGGAACTCTCAACCAAAATACTCCTATCAGTATACACAAAAGCATGCATGGTGAGCATCCCACCAACATGGCACAAAATGGATCTTAATGCCAAAATGCATGCCTGTTGACAACAAGAGTATCCCAACAACATACAACAAGGGATCTCAAAGCATAGCACGATGAGTTATGACAACAAGTACATCACATAAGATATTCCGCATAACATGAAGCAAGGAATCATGACAACATGTAATTTAAACAAGATCATGCATCAATATCAATCAAGGATCTGTACAACATAATGCAGAAAGAAGAAGTACATGAACACATCATATACCTCACAACCAAGGGCCATCTAAAGAAGTGGATGTCTCACTACTGAAGCTGCTCGGACCATCGATCTCAAGGCATCGATCATACGAAAATGGCTGCTCGCACATGAATGTGGACATTTGCACTAGCACTTAGAAAAGTGACTACAAGAAGAAATGAGAGAATAAGAAATCTGAAGACACCCTCAGCTTTGTAGCGTCGAGTAGTGCTGAATTGATTGTCCAAAATTTGAATTCTGAGAAGTTGAGAATTCTGGGCTCAAGGAATCTTTTAGATTCTCTTGGGATTCCTCAAAGATTCTATTCCATGTATGGACTGTAAATCTCCTTGGGAAAAATTCATGGCTCATGGTTCCACTCCTTGTTTTCGCTGAAATCATGGTTCCACATGCATTCTGGAAATGCCCGAAAAATGCAAAACTCTGATGAAGAAACGAACAAAACCATTGTGTTCGTGGCAACGAGAGGTGTAAAAACCATATAAAAATTGTCAATTTCTAACAAAGTGAAAATTTTTCCCTCCTGCAAAATTCATGGTTCTTGCATTAAAATATTAATTAACTGCCTCGAAATCGTGCCCACCTTTTGCCTCGAAATTTGTGCCTACAGTCTCTCTGCTATGTCTCGAATTGTGTGCACATGTAAAACTCTGAGTTTATAAAGAATAACTTCGACGGATTTGCCAATGTAATTGGTTAGCGCATTGGCAAAAGAGGCAATCGGTTGAGGAGGGGTTAGGGTATGAAATCCCGCCCCTATATATATATATATATATATATATATATATATATATTAATAAACCACAATGATATATTAATGGAGGTCGGGTCCGCATTGGGTGGCCTGCCACTAAAACCCCGCACTAGCACTTTAACACCTTTTAACTGTTGTCAGCGCAGTAAATATCGACGCTTTTCCAAAATCAGTGATCAGCGTATGGTATCAGTGATATACAAGGAAGTTGGCGTATTAATCGGCACAATTTAAGGGATTTCACTGAAACATATCGATGGCGCATATATCGGCAATCGGCACTGATCGGCACCGATTAAATCAGCGATCACATTTCGGGGTGTCGGTGTATATGAATATCATTGATCGGTGCTTGTGTCATCACACATATCGGCATGATATATGTGGTTGCACCGATATATATATATATATATATATATATATATATATATATATATATATATTGGTGATATATATATATATATATATATATATAGATATATATATATATATTGGTGATATATATATATCTATATATATATATATATATATATATATATATATATATATTGGTGATATATTATAGGTCGGGGCGATGGGGTGTGGGCTGGGTCCACTGCCGATGGCCTGCGCCCACCCCATAATACAATGTAATATATGTGTGTGTGTGTGTGTGTGTGGGAGGAGGGGGGGGTAAGCCATTGGAGGGTGATGTGATTACGATTGCGATTTGGTCGGCAGGAGGTTGTGGCCCATCGACCTTAAAATACATGCGATGGTTGTTGAGAAGGGTTTGGTGGGGGTTATGGCCGCCGACCCAAAATAATATATGTGGATTTTTGTTCTGATTTGGCTGGCGGGGAGTTATCACCTGTCGACCTTTTAAATACATATGTTGTTTAATATGCGAAGGAGGAGGGATTAGCGGAGTTATGGCCGCTGACCGAAAAATATCTATTGTCTTTTCGTAGGGATAAGGAACTAGTGAAAGAACACAAGTGTCAATGCTTTATGGGCTGCCATGTGGGTCCCACGTGCTTATTGGGATGCCATGTGGCACACTTTGGGCCCCTCTTTTCCCCTGTCATGTCAAACTTTGAAGAGCTCCATCTTTTACATACGAGCTTGGTTTGACAAACCGTTCGCACCTCCGCGATTAGGACGACAAGATCTAAGATATGGTCCTAGTTCGAGCATAATCCAAAACTTTGATTTTTGAGCCATTTTTGTCCTGTGTGTCTCTCTGGAGCCACCTGGATCAATCCTCCCCACTGAGGAGCTTTTGGTCCTCCAAAAGCATGAAAAATAATCTGCAACTTTCTCTATACCCTATCTGCATCACAAGCGTCCTGAAAAGGTCTCGCTTCCATCTCCTTCACCTTTTTTCTTTGCAGCCTTAAGCGACGAGCTGACACCTGCTACTTCTGCAACCTATAGTACATTGTTTTGCAAATTACATGTTGGAATGACATGACCAACTAAAGACCCAAACGTCCCATACTTGCCACGAGTTTACAACACATACTCGGTGGTCAAGTTTACATTAATATGGATGAAATACTCCATCTATGACAACAAGACCAACCTATCATCGTTGCTTCAAAAAGTGATGGAAAACACATCATCATTACAACACATGATTTACATACATAAGGCCAAACACTATTGTTTCGACAAGTGATGGAAAGATAACATGACTTTCAGAGTGTAAAATACGACTCAAAACATGACCAGACATCATTGTTGTTGACCAAGTGATGGAAAGCACATCATCACTTTTACACTTTAAAATTCAACAAATGATTTACAAAAGAATGACCATGAAATGACAACATGTCTAGAAACCATTTTTCACTTATCAATGTGAATGGGTCACCTCCTTGAGGTGGTTTTTCTTGTCAAACAACTGCTCTTCTTGGTTCACACACCGACGCTTTGTCTTTAAGGTGTTAGTCTGGATGGAGCCTCCAACAAGTGGCTCTTTGACGGCCATTTTTGTCACAATGACTGCAGTAGGTTTTCTTCCTCAATATCTACTTAACTTGTTTCTTTTCATGATGTTGAGAGGGTCTTTCACGGCTCATGAGTGCTTCCATTCTTTTCCAACACTAGGAAAAGGTATGGTTAGGTAAACCACAAAAAGTACATGTTTTTCAATGCCTTGATCTTTGTTCATTATGAACAACATGATCATAATCAAAATGAACATTCGAAGATTGAAAATGGTTATACCTTCCTTTTTTTTCTCTGATGTTAGTATGGCGATGAGAGCTTGCCTCAGCTCTTTCCTTGCAATGGAAACTGCCATGGGATGATGGGGATGTTTTCCCATCATTCTCTTTCCTTGACAATGTCTCGGATGAATCTAACACCTTCGAGCACTCTCCTTTAGTGTATCTCAAACCTGCAAATCGTTGTTCATGCACAACCTCCAAAGGTTGAGTTATGCCTTGGTTATTAACACCAAGTTCTTCTTTCTCCTCGTGCCTCATCCTTGTAAGGAGCCTCATGTTTGTCCCTATAATTGGGATCTCCAACTCTCCAACATAAATCATACTATGAGAAGATGAAATCGAAAGGAAATCAACATCTTTTACCTTCTTTTCCAATTTGGAAAGATCTGATGAGGTTTTCTCATCATCTGTTGTTGGTGGTTCGCGCACTATCTCAGCGCATTCCCCAACTTCTTTCCTGACATACCCAAGTCTTGCCTGACGGGGTAATTCCTCTACTTTGATGGGATTTACAATGTCTTGGCCATTAACGCCCAAGCCTTTTCCTTCAAACCCTATCCTCTTCAATGGTTTGGAGCCAATTCCTGTGGTATGATTTTCAAAAACAACGAAATCATCATTAGGAAACATACATGAAAATGGAGAACTACTTTTTACCTCACATGGGTCTCGCTGTAACTTTTCCAAGACCTCGTCCTTTGCTTGCAACTATCATAGAAAAATTTGTTTCTCCTCTTTCTCGTCATGTAGGCGCATCCTCAATTCATCTTTCTATGTTTGAATATTATGCTTGTTTTGCTTTAGTTCTTCCATGGCCTCCTTTGTGACTTGCAATTGAAGCTGTAATTGCTCCTTTTCCTCTGTCTCTTTCTGCAGAGTTTCATACATGATTTCGACTTTCTTGGAAATGTTGACCATGGTCTCGTACATTGCTCTTTCATTCTCTATTGCTGCACGTTCTATTGTTCACGCTGCAATTCACATCAATGCAAAGACCACTTTGATACCACTTGATCTAGGTCCGGGTGTGAAGAAGGACCCTTCCAAGACCTTTTACTTTCGTGATTTGTTAAAATTGCATTTTAAAAGAATATTAATGAATACATCTGCATGTTGTAAAATAAGAGGAACATAAAAATCATCAACACATGAAAACATAAGCGTTGATAACAGAGTTCTTCCAAGAGGGACTACGTCTCCGGGCCCCAGTGTCAAGATGGTGTAGGACGCTGCATTAATTGTTGTCAATAATGATGATGTACACAAGAGATGATGTCGCTATCATACAAGGAAAAATGCCCTCACGCAGGAGTGGCTCTAAGAGATATTCCACTACTGGAACTCTCAATCAAAAGACTCCTATCAGTATGACACAAAAACATGCATGGTGAGCATCCTGCCAACATGGCACAAAATGGATCTCAATGCCAAAACACATGCATGTTGACAACAAGAGTATCCCAACAACATACAACAAGGGATCTCAAAGCATAAAATGATGATTTATGATAACAAGTACATCACATAAAAGATTCTTCATAACATGAAGAAAGGAATCGTGACAACATGTAATAAACAAGATCCTGCATCAACATCAATCAAGGATCTGTACAACATAATGTAAAAAGAAGAAATACATGAACACATCATATACCTCACAACCAAGGGCCATCTGAAGAAGTGGATGTGTCACTACTGAAGTTGCTTGGACCATCGATCTCAAGGCATCGATCATATGAAAATGGCTGCTCGCACATGAATGTGGACATTTGCACTGACACTTAGAAAAGTGACTAGAAGAAGAAATGAGAGAATAAGAAATCTGAAGACAGCATCAGCTTTGTGGCATTGGGTAGTGCTGAATCGACTGTCCAAAATTCAAATTCTGAGTTTATAAAGAAGAACTTCGGTGGATTTACCAGTTTAATTGGTTAGTGCATTGGAAAAACAGGCAATCAGTTGATGAGGGGTTGGGGGATCAAATCCTGCCCCTCTATATATATATATTTTAATAAACCACAATGATATATTAATGGGGGTCGGGTCCGTATTGGGCGGCCCACCCCTAAAACCCTGCACTAACACTTTAACACCTCTTAGCTGTTGTCATTGTAGTAAATATCGACGCTTTTCCAAAATGACGATCGACGTATGTTATCGGTGATATACAAGGCAGTTGGTGTATTAATCAATGCGATTTAAGGGATTTCACTGATATGTATCAACGGCACATATATTGGTGATCGGTACTAATCGGCACCAATTAAATCGGCAATCGCATTTCGAGGTGTCGGTGTATATGAGCGATCGGCGCTTGTGTCGTCACACATATCGGCGCGATATATGGTGGTTGCGGTGATGGGGTGTGGGTTGGGTCCTCTGTCGATGGCCCGCACCCACCCCATAATACTATGTAATATATATATATATATATATATATATATATATATATATATATATATATATATATATATATATATTGTTTATTGTTCTGATTTGATTGCGATTGTGATTTGGTTGGCGGGAGGTCATGGCCCATCAGCCTTAAAATACATGCGATGGTTGTTGAGAAGGGTTCGGCAAGGGTTATGGCCATCAACCCGAAACAATATATGTGGATTTTTGTTGCGATTTGGCCAGCGGGGAGTTATGGCCGCCAACCCGAAAATATATATTGTATTTTGGTAGGGATAAGGAACAAATGAAAGAACGCCAAGTGTCAATGCATGATGGGCTGCCATGTGGGTCCCACGTGCTTATTGGGATGCCATGTGGCACACTGTGGGCCCCTCTTTTCCCCTATCATTTCAAACTTTGAAGAGCTCCATATTTTTCATATGAGCTCGGTTTGACGAACCGTCCGCACCTCCATGATCAGGACGACAAGATCTACGATCTGGTCCTAGTTCGAGCATAATCCAAAAACTTTAATTTTTAAGCCATCTTTATCCTGTGTGTCTCTTTGGAGCCACCTAGATCAATTGCAATGGTGGAAAAAATTCTTCTTCCTCCAAAATTTCATTACATTTTTCCTACCCTAAAGTGGAGAAGGCTCTTCATGTCTTGCCCTCTTCCTATTTTCAATTATTTTCCAACATTTGGCAACAACATGGTTATGCAAGCCACAATAAGTACATGGTTTTCTATGCCAGAACTGCTGCTCATCATTATTAATCTACTTGTAATCAAAAGGAAGATTAGAATACCAAGACCTTTTATACCTTACTTGGTTGTCTTTGGTGAAAATCAAGTGAGAAGATTGTGATGTGTTTTCAAAATACTCTTTCCTTGATGGATTTGGAAATGGCTTGGATTCTTTATTTAAGGAATCCATTACTTTTTCTGCCCTTGAACATTCTCCTTCATTGTACCACATTCTTGCAAATCAAGGCCTTTGTACAACCTCCAAAGGTTGGGTAATTCATTGGCCATTAATACTAAGTCCTCCTCCTTTATACACCATCTTGGTGAGGAGTCTCATGCTAGTTCTTGGAAGAGGTATCTCAATGCTTCCAATAGAAATAACATCATGAGAGGAATAAATTTCCTTTACCTTGGATTCAGTTGGTGATGCTTGATCATCTTCTTTGGCCAACTCTCTTTTTATAGTGGAACATTCTCCCATTTGTTCCTACACCACATGCTCGAACATTAGCCACAATTTCTACTTCTCTTCCTCTACATCTTGTAGAAGCCTTATAAGTTTTTTATTCTCTACTTAAATTCAAGGATTAATCTCTTCCAACTCTTGAAATCTTTCTCGCTTCAATCCTTTTCCTATGATGTCATTCAAAATCCCTAGAAAAAAGGTCAGACCACTCTATTACCACTTGATTTAGATAATTTTTGTGAACACATTCAAACAAACATATGCATATACAAGACCTTTTATTGACACTTATATTTGCACATGAAGCATGAACATTTCATTGTCTAAACAAAACTTCAACAATCCAACAACATAAGCAAGAAGTAAATAACCATGAAGAACACATAACACAACACTTGATAACAAAGTTCCTCTAGTGTGGACAACCTCTTTGGGCCATGGATCAAGAGTGGGGAGGCCACTTCGTTATTCTCTGCAAAACATGATGAGTAAATTGAAAAAAATGTACCAACACAAGGATGAAACTCTTATCTAGAGTGGCATGTATCTCCAAAGAGACGTTCTCCTTCAAATAACTTTAACCCAAAAGACGTTCTCCTTCAGCATGAAAAAAGAATGACTTCTCACAGAAGTGGCATAAATGGACTCACATATAAGTGGCTTGAAATGGTCCTCCTCAATCTGGTAATGAGATCCAAGACATACTCCTCATTATCATGATTGTCTCGAAATGCTAAGACCAATTATTGTAAACTCAACTACTTTCGGGAAACATTTCCACTTGGACCTCTTTCATCACTGCACCCTCTCCGTTCTTGTGCAACAAATAAAAATATGAATTTTCTTCATAGGTCTACATCTCATTATCCTAATACAACATACAAAGATCGCATGAACCTGCAACACACATCCATCCTTTTTCCAAAATAAAAGTAAGTGGCGAAATGCATCAATATACCTCCCAATTTGGCGATGGCCTAAAAATTGGCTGATCAAATGCTAAAATGGGTTGCTCCATTGCGTTCCTTGTAAAGAATCGTAAAACTTATAAAGTTTACCCTATTCTTAAGCTATCAAATCTGGGCCTCGACAGAATCTAAAAGATTCCTTGTAGATTATTGCATCAAGGTTCCACTGCTCAACATTCTTCCTCTCGAAAATTGGTTGCTCATATTATAAATTTGTTTGCATCATCAGACTCTTGGTGAATAATTGGTTCAATTCGCATGTCAAGGTTCCACTATTTGTCACTCTTCTACAAGTTATCAACTCCCTCGTGGTTCCTTCATTGCCCTAGATGAATGGTAACGTTGGGTTTCTATATAAACCCGTAGATAGATTTTCCAAAGCCCCATGAGCTGGCACGCTGGTAAAAAAATCTTATTAGTTGGGGGTAGCTTGGATTCCAAACCATGGCACACCCATTTCCTTTTAAAATGGTGCATTCTTTTTATCAAATGTGGGTTGGGGTATGTTAAATATGGGCGTCATTTTGTTCTGTGGTTGGTTTCGTTGGTTTTTATATGAAGGGGTCATCGATTGGGTGAGCCTACCAGCTGGTTGAGCAGCATGGATACCTGCTGACCCCTAATAAATGGTGTATTAACATGTTTTGACTGGGTTGGCGAGGTTGGTGGCCCACCACCATTTTTTTTAAATATTTTTTTTTCATTTTGAAAACAAACCGTAAATTGTGAGCTAGAATTTTAGGGGTCATAAGTGCATTATTGGCTGCCAATAAGTGCACAATTTCTCTCTCAGCTAGTCGGTGCAAAATTTATTGGTTAGTGGGCGCAAAATTTATTGGTTATGTTAGATTTAGTTGGTATGTCATATTTAGTTGTGCTCCAAATTTAGCTGGTGACAAAAGTCCTGCTCCTTTTGACTTGGACTTTAACTATTAATAACTTGCACATACGCAGTTAGATTTGAGCATTTTCCACTCTACTGGAATCAGGATCATGAGGTATTCTTTGATAAAATCCAAAGAGTTCAATTATTGAGCCTCTCAAGAGCCACCTAGATCATTTTTGTTAGAGTTTGAGGAAATATTATAAATACTCTTCTCTTCCATATTCTTTATTTTGTTCTTATACATTAGGAACCCGGTCATAGCCATGCTCACAATGGAGGAAGACTCACTTCTATGAGAAATATATTATTTCATTTTAAGGTTTTAAGTAACAAAATGCTTCTACATCACATGTTGAAGCAGGGGACAATGATGAAAAAGCCTAAGGAGGAGGATATCAGAGGGAAGGAGGATGTGCTTCAGGGAGGTCATGACGTCTGGCAGTAGGAGGCAATAAGCAACATACACATGGGTTGTACTTGACACCATAGAAGCATGCCTCGGGAATGATGAAGGTAGTGAACGGTGTTATAGGGTAGTATCATTTCAAGAGAGGGGTTTAATGTTACTATTGCTAGTACTACTCTTGTTTTCATCCCTCAGTTGCACACACCCCACGAAGCGTTTTAGCAACTATTCTTTACGGTGGAGTTTTACCCTACAAACAAGGACATGTAGAATGGTCAAACAATGAGATTTTGTCAACCTACAGCCCGAACTGGAGGATATCCTATCGATTTTGGGGTTGGATATTATTGAGCAGAATATAGAGAAGGTTATTCATCCAAGTAGGCTTCCAGTAGGGAAAACGAGAGGCTTGATAATGGACTAGAGCCCAGAAGGTAGATTAGGGTTTCTGGAGGATACACTTTCTGATTCAAAACTAGAGATCTAGGTTTCTCACAAGGAACTTGAAGAGAGGCAAGAGCCAGTGGCTTTCTCAGTGGGCTGTGTAGCGGAGGCAGCGGTGGGAAGTCAAGTAAGTATAAAAAACCCTGCTTATTTTCATTCATCAGGTCTGCTTTCTAGAGGGCTTGAAGATGTTGTCATCAGTAGCAGCATTCGAGGTAATGAGGGGTTAAAATCATGTTTGATAGCAGATTTGGTACACCAAGAAGCAATAGGGGGGAAATTGCTTGATAGTGCTATTGCATGCAAGACCCCACTGAACCAGAAGAATGGTGAGTCAAAAACCTATCATGGAAACCATACTCCATAGGAGGTAACAGAAGAAGCCACACTACAGGGTTTCCACTAGTACAAAATGGCTAATTAATTACTAAAAAAATAACTAAAATTTGCATATAAACAACTAATTTCAGTTGGTGACTAATAGTGGCTAATCTACAATATTTTATAACGGAACCAACTTTTAGTCATATTTAGCTTATTCATTAATTTGTTGTCTCAATTTTATCATCTAGTAGTAAATTTACTCATAGATTTGGTCATTAATTTAGTCATTAATTGTCACAATTAATGACCAAATAGGGAAAAAAATATACTACTATGTGATCATCCAAGAAAACCAATTAATGAACAAATAAATATGACCAAATTGTTGGTTGTGTTATAAGATATTGTAAATTAGCTATTAGCAGTCATATATATACAAACTTAGTCATTGTTTGAAACTAATTAATGACCAAAGAAATATGACTAAATTTTGGTTGTATTATAAGATATTGTAAATTAGCTACTAATAGTCGTATATATGAAAAAATTAGTAGTCATTTGTAGTCACAAATTTATCATTTATAGTAGTCATTTATATATTTTCTTGTAGTTTCATATTCATTATATAAACTACTAATTTGTTAATTTATATTCATTTCGTTTACTTTCATTAATAATCATTATAAACAACGAATTAAGTCATATATTCATTCTATTTGTATTCATAATTAATCAATATAAAATACTATTTTAGTAGTTTAGATTGATTTTTTATGTTCATTATTAATCAACATAAATCAACTAGTATGGTTTTGCGACTAAAAAAAAAAATGTCATACATTAATGTGCACATTCATCTAATATGAAAACGCAAAGTTACATATGTTAAATATAATACTAAATAATATCAAGTACAACTATAAATAATTTCAACCACATAAATTATATTATATGAAATGTCTATTACAATATGAGTTTCCAACTTAATATTGGTTGGACTATAATTTACACATGAAATATTGTTTCATCACTTCAAAACATTATCATTGTGTTGCCAAGGCATTGCAACTGAATTCACCAACTCTAAAGAGTTAACCACGAGTGTATATGCGTGTGTCTCATGTAGGATAGGTATCACTAGACGAGTTCTTTCTTCTCTCTCTCTTTCTGAATTTGTTGCTCTAGTGTTATTGTTCTCCCCTTTCTCTAATTCTTGCTTCTTACCATCAATACTGAATTCCTCTTATGAAAATGAAAGAAGATACAGTGAAGAGTATAATACATGAAAGATGATAAACATTGGAATATAAAGTAAAGTATACTATAAAGGTTTTATAAGTCACATACCTCAACATGAGCAATGTCAATATCATTTTTCCCCTAGAAAAGCAAGAAAATCGAATAGGTTTTATTCAGTTGGGCAATAGTGGCCAATCTATGGCTAGATGACCTATATAAACAAAGAAAATAAAACGTCACCATAAAAAAGAACACCTTTCTAAGGAACTTAGTACTCAAATTTCAGGAAAGTTTAGGCATAATCATGGCAACTAATTTACATATGTGTTACATATGCTAAAATGTTTAGGTTGTAGATAAGTTGCGAAAAGAAATGGAAATAAAAGGATATGATATAATAATAATGTATCAAATTTGGCTGGAAAATTACATCATAGAAGAAAAAATTTCTCCTATGGTTACCCATAATGATTGATTGGTTGCATCTTAGCCTTACCTCTCCTTTGTGAGTCCAAAAATAAAAATAAGTCCATCCTTAACTAGTTGCACTCCATAGTATCATTTTCACATGCTATCTCCACATAGCCACCAAAAATGTCAAATATGCCTCTAGCTTCTAGATTACATTTCAGAGAGAATATAATTACTTTGTTTTCTCCAAGGTTGCAACTATTGCAACTACTAACAAAAGTTTTGGAGGGTAGTATTTGTATCGAGAGGGAACAAATTCTATGATACTTCAAGTAGTGTGATTCATTAAATGCCATGTACCAATATTACAGGAGCCCGGAGATATATAAATTCACCCACATTTCTTGGTACCACAAGTGAAACAAACTTTTAATCATTATCTCGTAGAAAATCAAAACTAATGCATAAATATAAAACAAGTAGAAATGTAATGGAAAACCTTTCAAACTTCCAATCCAATACCATTTGGGAATAACTCATGCCATAGGTAATGAACATCTATTACGTTCATGAAGTCCTTTGTTAGTTGCACAAGAGGTTTTATCTACATTGCTAAAATGCTCTAAATGGGTTAAAAATTAATAGTTATTTTCTCAAACGATATATTATTACAATACTTTTCCAAGAGATTAAATGTATTAGTATCTTTCCAATTAATTGTTAAAAATAGCTAAAAGTCAAATTTTTGATGAGTAGAAGCACCCAAAATGCAATATACCTAGAAGTACATAGGAAGAAATAATTATCTTTCATGTGCATATTCAGTTAATTTCATTTTCACATGAGTACCTTGACTATTATATTAATAAATGTGAACTTGTTAATGCGTTCACAATTCAGCAGTGAAGTTGGTGGCATGTCAGGGAATCCATCAAAATTTTATTCCCCGAAAATACATAAACAATTGGGGCTATGTGCAAATTCTCGGTGAATTTGACAGAATAGTGCATACCCTCTCATGGAAGCTTAGTTGCATAGAAGTGCTTGTGACAATTGGCTTTCCCCTTGAAGGCTATTTTTCTTGTTTAAGGGGTCCACTCATGGTTCCATACCTCCTTAAGGGGTTATACATCTTATGGGAAAATTTTAATGCTTCCCTCCAAAGTAAAGGAAGCACTTTCAAGATAAATAAGTGAATGCAAGATTAAAAAGTGCTTCCTACAGTTACTGAAATACCCCAAAGGCAACATGGGAACTCACCTTAAGAATGTGAATTGAATCTCATGCATCCCTCTTCCAATGTATAATATTGGCTACATGTCACATCCTCTTCTAGGTTAGTCACCTCAAAAATAACTTACTAACATAAAATACATGTTTCTAAACAAAGCCATCTTTAAAACTAAGGTTGATAGTTATTGTATATACCGTACAAGTAAATCTATTTTTCAAATCTCTTATAAGAACATAGATTATGACAAAATTTCTATAAAACAAAGATGCTTTCATATTGCATGTATGAATTCATGGAGTTTAAGGATACATGGGACCACAAGAGGAGAAACCTTATAATGAGCCATTCCCAAAATTCAATCCATCACCTTAACAATGGAAATATAAAATATATAGAAACTAGTATAATTGGGAGGAAATATATAACAACAAAAAATATATACAATGAAGGCATCTTTCCTATTTGCCCAAGCCACAACTTGATAGTCTTGATTATCCCAAATGACTTTTCCCAAGTATGCACATAACATGTCAAAAGGATAATAACCCATGCAATAGAAACAAGTAGCTCTAGAAAGTTCTTGAACATATCAAATGGTATCGTGCTATGATAAGCTTTAAAGTTGAGAATAATATCAAAGACACCTGAGAATTTGAAGAATATTAGTGTCGGAAACTCTAAATTCTGTGGGGTCCAAGTAAACAAATTATCGTAAAAAATATCACCTTAAGACTTTTAACCACGTGATTCTTAAATTTTTAGAATGTTTATTATTTTACAAGTTAACAATAGAAGCAATTGTGATGATGAAAAATCCAATAAAACATAATCTACTCATTTGATAGAGAAAAGTTCTGAAAATGCATTAACCTTGATCTATGTAAAATCTATGAAAGTAAATATTAGATAATACTGAAATAGGATAGCTTAGTACAAATGGATATAATCTTTTGGAATCCTAGGATCATTTCTTCTTGTTAAATAGTGTTGAATATTGGAACTTCAGGAGCAAACTCTTAGGCTCAGTTTGATATGTTTAGCATGAATAAGACGAAGTATTGTTGTTGTAATGAATATACTCAAGGCCTCCTCAAAAGGGTCCTTTTGAAAAATATCCATTAGAGAATAAAATCCATTCTAAGCAACAATAACCATTTCATGAAAAATACAAACAAGTTTTATTTTACTCAAGGTATGATATAATGATGAAAATTGGTTATAACAACGAGAACTATATATTGTTACAGTAATGAGAACTATATATAGGATTGCTTGAATCTGTACCTACAATGCTATAATGTAGAATGACGACATTCGGTCAAAACTTCAAAAGATGTGCCAAAATGTATGTATCTCTACAAAGTTTATCTTTCTAGTGACATGAATGCTATTTTGCAAAAACTCAGAATACATTTTACAAAGATGATGAAAAATCTTAAGAAATTGTAACCAATACGATGATTATGATGATGACATTAATTTAATTAGCTAAGAGACACAACCTAAGGGATGTAACCTTTCACCAGGTAGCAGTGGAATTAAATTAGTAATACACAAGGCACTTGTATCCAATTTCATTTGCAATATAGATTAAAACAAACATTGTATCAAAACCAAATAAAGATCTAATTTATATGGTAAATATCGTGCCCAAAGAACCCCACAAGGAAAACTTATGTTGCACAAGCCTATCTTCTCACTATACTAAAGCAATACAAGTGTCACAAAAACACAGTTTCCAAACATCACACAAAAAAATGGTCAACCACAACTGTATACAAGAATAATTCCTTACCTTAAAATCTTCCACTATAATACTTAATATTCATCATTTCCTCCTATGTCTAGGCCTTCTTCTACTACACCTCTTCACATATTTTTGTACGCTCACATTCTACAAAATTTTGAGAATTCCTGCTTGATATTGCTCTCTTTATTGCAACTGAAGCTTCTTCTCTAGTTAATGCTGCTAAATCTGCACCTAAAAAACCAAGTTTGCATTTTACAAACTTTTTAAAATCAAATGAGCCTTCTAATATTAATTCAATTGAAAGTACTGAAAATATCTTTGCACTTGCATTTTCATATGGAACACCTAGAAAAATTTCATAATCAAAGCAGTGAGGCTTCTGAAGTGTAGGATCTAGATAGCCAGGTCTATTTTGTAGCCCCAATCACAAGAAGATGGGGAAAATTCTTCTCTTTAGATATTTCTGTATAAGAGCCTTGGTCACCAGATCTCACTGTCTCATGTGATTCATCCATACAAGTTAAAAGTTGTGTCACAATACGACATTACATGTCCCATTGCAATGTTTCTCTCTTAGCACTAGTATCATCAATCTCATTTATAAATATGATGGAGAGTGATGTGTTTTATGTTCTGGAAAATAAAGCATGAATATTCTCCTCCGACTCACCTACCAAATTCCACACAATCAAGAAATAATCATATCAAAGAATCGATAACCCATAAAGACAAAGTATTAGTTTGCACCAAAGCCACTATAACAAGGAATAAAAAATATCCAAAAGGACTACTTGATATATTATATGAAACAAAATAAGATATGAAAATCTCTAGTACCCATTGTATTATAGAATTTTACAAAACACTACACCACCAAACAAGATCAAGTACCTCACACACGATCACTCAGACATGACCTATGCCTGAGACATTAAATCGCAATTCAGTATTCATAGAGAATTTTTGCAGATATTGTTGTGATGCATAATGCAACATTGATAACTACACTATTGGTTCACAAACCATTTAGCTCAATAATTATATGGAATTTTAGTTAGCAATATAACTCACATGTTCAACTTGTCATTTTTGTCATGTAGGTCAACAGTGGTAGACACCTTTCAAGATCATATTTCACATAAAAAAGTATGAGATCTTTAGGAAGATGCTTGCCAAAGTACCTAGTGAACAAAACCTTCAAGGGTACCTAAATTTCCCATTTCCATTTGTCAGATATAGTTCGCTACATTTCCAAAAGTGCTAGTTGGTCCAAGGGACCTAGAAGAAAGAGTTTATGGTAGATATTGTTTCAGGGCATCCATTCCCTGTGATAATATATCTTCAGCCTATTGTGATGAATGCTACAAATTGTTGATGCCCATAAACTGGTGCTCTGTTAATGGTTCCAGATGAGTGACAAGTATCTGCAGATATACAATGAAAACTTTATTAGAGAAATGTAATATTCCTCTATTTCCTACATGCATCCAACCTTCAGAAATAATAATGGGTATAACTTATGTATCCTCTAATAAGATCTCTCATTCAAAGATTTCAAAGATGCTTAGTATACAAATGAAAGCAAGGAATGTTTGTAAAAATAAAAAATTAGTTGTAAATAAATTACCTTTAGTTTGTAGTTTTAGAGCATACCTTTAGAAGTTCAGAAGGATGAAATTCTCCCATCCGCATAAAGCACCTTTTTGTAGGCATATTCCACATGCCTGAGACTAGATGAAAAACATCAGCTTTTGCAACTACACTCTTCAAATGAAACATTGTAATGTCCCATGACACCTTCAACGGAAACATGTAACTTATTGTCCCCCACATGTGAATTCACTGTTGAGCTCAAACAATTTATCTATCGATGATGCTCTTCCAACCAGAAGGCATGCTCCATATCAAACGCTAGATCTCCTAAGAAGGTTGAAATAAATAATAAACTTACTTGCAAAAAAATTGTGATTATCATGTCATCGGAATACATGGTGTAATGCACAAGGAAAAACTTACTTCTGTATATCGTCAAAACTACTATATTCATTCAGGATAGAAAAAACTATCCACAAGAAAAATCCTTTAACAACAGTACACTTTTTTATGCCAGAATGTTTCCAAACTTAATACTACTAAATTCCCATAACAATTAACGCATGAAGGCTAAAAAGACAAACATTGTTGTCAATTTTCATCTAGCTTGTGTGGTTAATACGAAAAGTTTTTATCCTCCACACCCACGTTCAAATCTTTCTTGTGACATGTTTGTCCCTTGTAGGCTAATTTGTGCAAGTAAAGTACCAACAATCTTACTCTTGCATAAGTGATTAAGGGTGTGACAAGAGGTTTCAAAACATTTAAGCCTCTAAGAATTTAGTTGATTGGATATTCACCAATGTTCTTGGGCATTCGGTTGTTTCCATGCTAACAAGTGCCCAGTTTCAATCCCTTCAGCTATGGCAAACTAGTCTACATCAACTTTCTTACTAGTGATGTCATCCACAAATGTGGGGGAAAAATAATACACAAGTAAGTGTTTATCACATTAAATCATGTTTTGTGCCAAATCATTTCATTTCATTTCATACAATAGAGGAAATGTACATGACAATAACTCTATTAGCCTCTTTAACATAGTTACTTTATTTTTAATATTTTAAGAAAAAATCAATTAGACATGTCATATTTTTAATAACATTGGGTGCCCCAAACCAATGAATCCCATGGAATGGAATTCCATTAGCATGGAAGGTCATTAAATAGACTTCCTTCTACCACAGGCACAAAGTTAAGCTATCCTATATACTTATGGTTATTAAAGGTTCTGGTGTCGATATAAGGTAAAACAAGAAGGATTCGTTGAAAATATGTCTTCATCAACTCTAGCAAATCCTCCCTTAATTGCTTCTCCAAATCACGAGAATCAAGAAGTTCATATGATCCATGAAAAGTCACGATTGTTGCCAAACAAAAGTTAAAGGTGTGCTAGAATAAATAAAAAATTTGGAAGACAACTTTATTTCAGTACAAGTATCTATATGTGAAAAATTATGGTGTCACACAAGAAGTGTGGAAAATCTATATCTCATTTTCCCCACACCTAAAATACACTAGTAATTTCTATCTTAATAGTTCATACAAATACGAGATAGTAAAAACTCCATGAATTTTTTTTATTCCAATCAGTAACAACCATCCAAAATAGTTTACTTTTTCCTTTCAAAATCATTAGTTTAGCAACAAGGGATATGATTTCCACTCATTGAATGACTTTGATCCCCAACCCAACTTCCTCTAGTGAAAATTCTCTACATAAAGAAAACAATATGTGTAAATACATGTCATTTGTTTCTATAATGCTTTTTAATATGCAAACTTTCCAGAAACATTAAATTTCCAAAAGGTTGAACCACTGGTGACGATAAAACAAAAATTATTACAAAATTGAAGCTTCAAGCTTGTTGCCTTGCATGTTGAATATCTTCCTCTAGTTGAGTCAGCTTTAGTCTACTTTCTAGCCGTTGAACATATGCATGTCCAAAACCATAAATAAGTCAATGATACCTCTTATTCACCATGAAATATTTAATAAATTACTTTCTTGATTTAGAGTCAATTCATATATCCACCAATCTCAACGATATAACCACCAATTGTAAACCTTAAAATCAACCATATATCCCAAAACCAACCCAAATGTAATTGCATTCAACTTCCACAGATCCTAGCATATTGATCAATCTAATAATATCAACCATATAACCAGAAATCACAATCTTAAATAAAAAAATAACTCTTTATATAAAATTAGAGTGTTCTTGAACTTTGACTTCCTTATGCCCTGTCTCGACTAAAACTTTTTATAATTCAAGCTTCACTTTCTTAGATGCTCTTATCCTTCGAAGCGAAATTCAAATAATACTTTCCTTCACTAACATTTGTTTCATTGTTTAGCTATCTACATATATTTGTAAAATACTTATTTCTAGTTGAGTAAGAATATCAATAAAGTGTACAATGCAGACTCAACTTTTGAATTTCCCACAAAACCAAGTAACATGCTGAAATTACTCTTTGTACTTTTCCTAGATGATCCATTTTCATAAGAACTAATAAAGGAATGAATTAGTTAGAAATATCATTCCTTCCATGCTCTTAGTATAACCCATCATCAATAAGGAATATATTGTTAGGTCTGCATAATTTTTTTTTTCCAAGGAAAAAAACGGTAACCTTTTATTAAAAAATTTAATGAAAAGTTACACTAGCAGATGCAATGAAGCATTCCGTAAGAAGCCACCTGGGCTCGAGTGCTTTCGCACCCAACACAGACGTGTACAAAGAAAAAGAACTGAGAAGAGAAGAGAAAAGAAAAGAAATTTCAAGTTTTTCTCCCCTTCTTCTTTTCGACCTTACGCCACTCTCCTTGAGTGGGCTCGGTCGAGGCAATGACTAACTGGTTACCAGCATTCTGAGAGCCTGTTTCTTTGTCTGAGTCTGATGTGTCTGAGTGATGATACCGTTTTGTGCCTCCCATGCTTTGGTCCACGCTTGTCATCTGAACCTGTGAAGCCTTGTTGTCTGATGTGTTTTCCTTCTGATTCTCTATTTCATCTTCCTCTATAGTGGTATCATCCTCTTCTGCTTCTGTTTCTTCTTCTTCTTTTCTCCGTGCGGCTTTCATTTCTGCTGCTTTCTTCTTTGCGACGTCATCTATGTTCTGCCATCCTTTTGGCTTCCTTTGGTGCGGCTTGCTCTTGTTTTGACTTTTGCATGCATTAAACAGATGACCTGTTTGTTGACATCCCCTGCATCTGAACGCTGTATTTTCATAATCCAGAGTTTGTTTCCACTGAGAGTTGTTGAAATTTAGAATGATGCTATCAGGTAGTCCTTGGCTAAGATCTACCTCGACACATATCCTGGCAAAGGTAAAGATTCCTTTTATGTGTCTCTCTGAATCAATCTTTAACATTCTTCCAAGGGCATTCCCTATAGCTAATAAGGCCTTGTAGTGCCAAAAATGTATCGGAAGGTTATGCAGCCTTACCCATACTGGCATCCTCGATACCACCATAGTATTGGCGTCAAACTCCGGGAACCATGGGGTAATAAACAGTCCCGCATTGCCCCAGAACCATGGCCCTTCATTAAGGATTTTTTCCTTTTCTTCTTCTGCGTGAAAAGTTACTATGAAAAAACCCTTAGAACATAGTTTTATTTGACAATTTTTGGTCCAGACCGTGTAGATCCATTGGTACAAGGCATCTGTTCTCGGCCAGAAGCCATTAAATCTACAAATAACAACTTTTTTCTGTAGATCTGAGAATATGTATTCTACCTCTGGTAAATCCAGCGAGATGGATGGGCTTTCTGGCGCTTGATCCACAATGTACTGTCCTGGGGATGTATTATCAGTTGTAGCTTCTTTCATCTTTGGGGCTTCTTTCCCTTTGGCTGCATCGCGATAGGTACCTGTAGGTTTTGAGGTAGCTCCCTTAGATCCGCCTCGCAGTCGGTGATTGAGGGTAATAGTTGAATCCTTTGCCACCCTGTAATGCTGGAGTGTGAGTTGGTCCTGCAAACAGTACCCAGAAAAAATTAGGATTTGTAGTGCCGCTGGAATCCCTATTTTTTCCTGGATCTCTTTTTTTAGCTCCAAAACACTCATCCGATCCCAGATCTGCACACAAATGTGTCTGCCTTCTGTTGATCTGATAAAAATTTGCTTCAGCTCCGTTGTGTCTGCTTTGTATTCTGGATCTGGCCGGATCTGGTAGATCCGCTCCTATTCTGTAGTATTCAACCCACTCTGGTGATCCGTACCCCCGATCAAAGTGCCTGATGAGGCTATTTCTCTTTTCCAGGTCATAGCCTTCAAACCCTCCGTTGGAGCGCTGCTTCGATATGGTAACAACCCCGATCTGTATTGAAGAAAACAGAGAAAACACAGAATACCATGGATACAGGTCCATACTTTCCCCCCATACCTTGTCCTCGACCATGCCGTGGAGAAACAACCCTAGATCAGTGGATCGGATCAATGGCAAATCAAATCTAGGTCTGTGGTCTGTCATACATGTGAAGGGCGCATCAAGATAGACCTGCAGCCAGAGATCGAAAAGACGCTCCATTTTCCTGTGGCTCGATTCATGAGTGCTCTTGCCTTCAACGGATCCCGTCCTGTGCCAGGGGGGAGTGTTCGATCCATGGTCGAGCAGGTTCATGGCACCTGCGGCTACGCATTCTGCAGACAGTCGAAACCCTTGAATCGCCGCCATCCCTCACTCCAGGAGACTTCGATTGAGCCCTGATCGGTTAGGGGTCTGCATAATAAGCCAATAGATTGGTCCATTTTGCAATGTTTTTGGACATGGTAGTTCTCTTGGTTCCATGCAATAGCTTGGAGAACAAAATATCTACTTCTTAAGGACCTACATTGAGGCTTATAATAAAGAATACATCATAATTTGTTTATAGTTGCATGCAAACCTCTATGTCTCACGAATAACATCTACATATAATTAGATTTTTAGAATTGTATGGCCCAACTAAAGGGCTAGCATGGGTGGTTAAATCAAAGTGATTATATTTTATCCACTTAGGTTCAACTCCCACTAATGACATGCTTGCCCCTCATTGGGCTAGTTTGGCTCTGTAGGGAGTTGTTTTAACTTTCATGTTGATGGGGCCAAGTTCAATCCCAAAGCACATTTGGCAGGCTACAAATTAGAATATGAGAGAGAGAGAGTGCTCCAAGAAAACTCTAACTGTCCAAGAGTATGAGAGAGAGAGAGAATAGAAGAGAGCTTCACCAAAACCTATCAAAATATTCCCAACTAATCCTCAAAATCCTTTTTACCAATGAGGCCTCTATTTTGTTCATTTTCCATTATTTTCTTTCATTTTCCTCATCACATGCAACCTGTGACCTTTCACCTTCCTTTTCTCCTAATTTCTTTCATTTTCATAAATAAAATGTCAATTAATGTCTATGCCTTTCCAAAGCATTTTCCATTGCCTTTGCCAATTTCCTTAACCATATTAAACTAAATGAACATCGAAACTAGGATATCTTTCCCACCATTCAGCTTGGAATACGTGTCCCATCCCCGTGGCCTTATATATTTTTACATGGAATTTTTCACCTGGGATGTTACAACATGGAGATCACATAAAATCAACTAAGAGATCTATGGAAATGTTCATGAAGATAATTATCGATATGGTTAAACCAATTAATCATATTAGAAATTTTGTTATGGGAACCTAAATGCCATATACAAGGCCTCATGTATTGTATTGATGTAAGTGAGAGTGTCATATATCATTATTGTAAATTAGTACTATAAAGTATATTTCTATTCTTATGTGATATTTCTATATCTAAATGTTTCATTATGGCTATTCATATACGAAAAAAGATTGTGGGTCCAAATAATTAGTGTGTTGTCATTACAATAAAATATTTTGTAAAAAACTTGGATGAATAATTACATAATCCTCCAATCATTTGGAAACTCATGTATTCATCCTTTCATTTGTTAGGCAGTTGGCTAATCTAGAAGGAGGATAGAGGTGAGACAATTAAAATTGGTTTTGTTGCTTTGATAGGTATTAAAGGTTTGGATAGATTAGCTCCTAAGTTGATTTGAGATCTTATAAGTAAATAATTTTATACATTTAGAAAAATTATAAAATGAGGGAGTTCTATAAATTATCAATGACAATGGCTCATTTAGGAAGATTTGTGATTGAGAGAATAATTTATTACATACTATAAGGGATATATAAAGATATTAAAAGCTAATAATTCCATAATATGAGAGGAAATTGATTAGTTGATTTAGTCACTTAATCCCACTAGAATATAAAAACCTAAGCTAGGTTATAACGGACCCATTAAGGAAGTTGTAGAGGATAATAGGCGTGCTAGTGGAGAATTATCTCAAAACTAAAGTTTCCCTCCAAAAATAAAAAGCTTAATGTAGCTAATTTTAAATAATAAGCCCCTACAAGTGAGCTTCTTCAACATAGGAAATTTAATGGCCTAGGTTGTTGCAACTTATGCAAATAAGAAAATGTAACCATTTAATATTCAATTATGACATATCCCTTTACTATGTAGGTTTGGAAAGAAATTCAAAAAATGATGGGACCAAAAAATTAATGAAAAGGAGGAGAGACAAAAGAAGCCTTCAATTCTTGTTATTCCAGAAAGGACGCTAAGAAGATCAACGCCCTTTCCCTTAGCATATTTTGGGGATTGTGGATACCTAGGAGTATGAGATTATTTAAAGAAAAGGAAACCCTCTCCTTCAAATGTGTGATTCAACCACTAAATATGTCAAATTCTTACCCATAGGAGGAAGAAATAAAATTAAACATGAGACTAGAGAAAAGGTAATAATCAAGGATCTTCCTTGGGAATGCTTTGATGGATTTTTGCAAGGAAATCGACCCAAAAGTGGTGTACGAAGAATTTTATCTCCACTTCATTGACAATATCCTTCTAATAATTTTTTTACTCTAAAAATAATAATGCTTCTTGATTAATGACATCTAAATTACTTCTTTAGCTAGCCCAACAACATGGGGTTCAACAAATACAAATGTTTGTTAACTCTTTGTTGGTCATAAAATGGATAAAAAAAATCTCAAATAAAAAATTTAGGCTTATATATCCTTTATGATAATACACAATTGCATATGTGAGATTTTACACATACTTTTTAGTCTTACATATAGAGGGACGTGAACAAGATAACAAATGGCCTTTCAAAGCTTGACCAAAATGTTAGAAATTAATTAACAGAGCAATGAAATATACAAATATTTGCGGAAACACAAATACATAAATGGATAAAAAAAAGAGACACAGATATACGTGGTTGGTGAGCTCTAGTATTGCAGCAATGATGTTGTAACTCATGGGGCTCCCTACTTTACTTTTATCAACCCTGTAGTTCGTAACAAACTTGGAAGCAACAGTGCTATATGCACAAGTACTAGCTCTTACTGCAGGCTGTCACTTGATCAGCTGGCACAAGTTCGCTAGGAGCTTAAGACAACTTTTATGAGTTCTCAGAAGAAGCTTTTAACTGTGATGGAAGAAAGCTAACCCAAAAGGCTATTCTATTTGCAGAAAGATAATGAAAGCTGAAAGGAAACGCAAACCCTAGCAAACCCTAGTTTTACCCACTAACCCTACTTTTGCAAGAAAAGAGATGGAAACTACTGAAATGGATGCCATTTACTATTGAAAAGGTAAAATGCATGTACTCAAGCTAATTCTGAAGGAAAATGAGTAGAAATAATCTTTTTGTACTTTTCAGAATTTTTTTGTAGAATTATTATGCTTGTGTTTTAACTATTTGTGATTGTGCAGAGGTTTGGTGGCGAAGAGAGATGGAGTTGGCATTTGCAGGAGGTGTGGAATGTGTGGAGTGGTCCTAAGAAGTCCCTAGTATCCTTCTGGAGACTTCCATTAAGGTCAAACTTCGAAAAATCACTCGCATGAACTTCTACAGGAAGCTGCAGGGGATCTATAGGAGGTTATACAGGAGGAGGCCGAAAGTGGTTTTTGGAGGTTTGGAGGTGGAAAAACAGTGGGAGAAGGGAAATAAAGGCTAGATAGAGATGTTAAGGGGTCTAGGACCTTGTAAATGAAGATTAGGAGTGAAGGAGATGGTTGGATTTGTTCAAAGGCCAAGAAAGCAATTTTACACAAAAACGTAGAAATTAGGGCATTTTGGGGAAGTATGGCGAATGAGTGGGGGAATCTTGGGAGATGAACTGGAGCAGGTTTTGTGATGGAAGGATGATAAGTTGAAGTGTTCTACAAGTGAGCTGCACACTTACTTTTCAAAACTGACCCAAGAAAGAACTAAAAAAATAGAGTTTTACCTATTTTAACCTAATTCTGACCTAAAAACCAGAAAAGTGTTGAACAAAACTTTATGGACAGGAAGTTATGCAAGAAAGCCATGGAAACTAAACAAGAATAGATCTAAGCATATAAATACAACTGATATCAAATTCTCCAACTCGAGATCTCACACTAGCAATTTCATTAGAAAGCAAAAAACAGTGTTTTGGTGGCAGCAAAAGTGCCTTGGTCTCAATTCATGGTCCCAACGAGGGAGAAAGGAGATCAAGACTTGTTTGGTAGCCTTTTTGGATCTTTTTCTATTATTGCAGCAAACTATCTAATCAAACTGAAGCAAGAACAACTATTCTAATCATCAAAAGCAACCTAATCAACAGAACAAGATTTAACATAAAAAACATAAATTATTTCATGAATGCAAGAAAAAGCATATAAATACACAAAGGAGGTGTTGGGCACTTGGTTTTGGCCCAAACCCAAGAGCTACAACGCCCTAGGAAAGATAAATGCTGGTTCAAAGCTGGATTTATCTTCATTGATACAAAAATAATAGTTACATTACAAAATTGTCTGCAAAAAGAGTTCAAAAATGAGCTAAGTACAAAGTTGCACTAAAGTGTGAAAATAGACTATCAAATGGCTAACCTACTGAGGCTTGAAGCATTATTATTTATATAAGTGAGGACTCTCAGCAGTCCTCTTAAACTTTAGGAACTCAGCTGCCTAAAACTGCAGATACAACAACTTCACTAGACCTACTCGGCTCTCCCTTGGAATCATCATTTGTGGGCTGTTGTACTCCAAGCTATTGATGGAGAAATCGAGGAAGGGGTAATTAATGAAGGAGACAACCCTCTTATAAGTCCATATCCATGTTTCTTCGAGTTTGGCTGCCAATCTGCTCATAAATGCTTGGCCTTTGTCCAAAAATGTCCAAAAATCTGCAATAAACACTCATTAGACTATGTGACAAAGTGACTATCCCCATTCACTCTATTGACATAAATATATTCAAAAACATGCACAAAAATATGGAGAATGGTGGATTAAATGAAAATAATAGGCAGAATGAGCCCATATAATTACCCATTTCTCGGACTCATCATCACCCCCTGTTGAATGTGTTGCTCATCCTCTGGGCAACTAATCTTGTTCTTTCATCTTTGATAGATTTAACAGCTTCCCTGACATCCCAAGCCTCTGAGGTGATGTCCTCTTCTTCGTCATGAAAACCTACTTTCCTATCAACTTCCTCCCATTGCTTTTGTTCTTCTTCCTCCTTAATTCCTTCCAACAGTCCTAACAATAGTGGAGGACTATATTTTAGACCAATCCAGTTAGCTTTCAAGTTCTCCATTAATTTTTTATATAAGGGCACTCTCCTCATAGCTTCCCTCATTCTAGTTGAGGAGTGATACTCCCTGATCTTTAGGCTATGGGACTAGGTATTCCATCTTCTTGTGCAAGCACGAAGGCAGTTATCACCAAACGATCTCTCCATATCTTCAAAGTGAGCAATAGCTTGTGCTTGCCTTTCAACATAGTCAGGGGAAACCTAAGGATTGTTTGCAAGGTGCTGGTGGGAATATATGAGAGTTGAGCGATCTTCTAGTTCTGCCCTTATCATGAGGGGCTCACTTAGCTCCCTTGTCATAATCTTCTGAATTTCTACTACTCTCTTTTCCTCATGGCTCAATCAAGAAGCCATAGCCATGAGTTGTAGGTCTCCTAATGCAGCATTTGGATCCCATAGATGCATATTTGGAAGTGCTAGGTTGTGTAAATAGAATTTTTCTAACTTGGCTTTATCTTCAGCTGAGTTACTATCACATAAATGCATAAACTAGTTATAATTCTAGAATGGGATTGTGTCCCTTTGGGCCAATGTTTTAATCTGGAATTGGAGCCATTGGTCTCTAATATATAGTGCATAAGATTTAGCTGGTTGTCTACATTGCAAGGCTTCCATTGCCCAACTGGCCATGCATGCCATTTGGGCTTCATTTTCCTGCAACTGTTGTTTCAAAATCTACACTTCAACTGCTTCCTGAGACTCTTTTTCTTGCATCTGTTTCATTAGCATTTCAACATCAGTCTGTGGCTCTTCCCCTTGTTGTTTTTTCTCTGTTACTTCATTGTCTGTTAGGGGACCTTCTTGCTGTTGCTTCCCTCCCAAGATTGGCAACCTGTCTCCCTTTTAAATTTCCCGTTGTTGTAACTGCTTTTTCAGCAGTTCATTTTCTTCCTGTAGTTGGGCTCTTTTACTGCTCTCTATGTGCCTTACCATGGCCAAATCCCCTCTCAATTCGTTCAGCTTGTCCTCCATGTGCCCTATGTATTCAACTCCTTTAGATTTAGCAATGTGCATCCAGGTGTGGGTTCTGACCCTTTCTTTTTCTAATTCAAAGAATAGAGGCATAGCGAATTTTAGTGGGATGATCTTCCCACCTTATAGCAAATTGTAATAAGAGCCTAAATTAGTTTGAGGGCTTGGTTCAGGTATTTCTTTGGCCTTGCCTTCACCTTATGCCTGTTCTGTTTCCTTCTCTTCTAATTTTTTAGTTTCTTTCAGCTTGGCTAGTGTTTCCCGTAGAGATGTTTCAGCTTCCTGTAGGACTGCTTTGGAGTCCATCAACTTGATTCTTTCCTTCCAGGTGGATGTTTTGGGACTTCCTCTCTCATAGGTGATAGAGATATTGGAGGGAGATTCTGCCTTCTTTTTAGTAGGTGTATCCTCAATGACAATTGGTTCCTTTGATGGTGGCTGGGGTTTGCCCACCTTAATCCTGGTGCTCCTTCTGGCTTTAAAGTATAGAGGTTTTCCTTTTTCTTTATCCCTTTTGTTTTGCTGGAGTGCTTAATGCAGCAAGCATAGTTGCTGCTTCCCTTGCCAATGTTTCATGGGATGTTTCTTTTTGTTGTTCTTTTCCTTCATCTCTTGCAGCCTTTCCTATGTCTGTTGTTTTTGCTTGTGTCTCTGCTATCTCTGGTGGTGTCTTCTCTTTTTCTTGCTGGGTCCTTGCCTTGCCTATGACAGTCTTCTTTTGGGCTTTCTTGGGCTTTTTCTTATTAGCCTTTGACCTTTTTCTCTTCTCTGTTTTTGAGGCTGTCTTCTTTTTTGCCTTAGGCTCAGCAGTAGTTTTGTCAAGTTTCCCTTCTTCTTTCTTTTTCTCCTCTGTTTTTCCTTCTGTTTGAATGTCTTGTGTTTCCTAATTACTGTTGTTCTCAAGTTCCTCGGTTTGCTTCTCCTCTTCGCTGCTCGATGGGCTAATGTCCTCAGTCAAAGTTTTGATGTCATCTTCTCTGGACATATTCCTGGAAAATTTCCCAAGCTATGGGGATGGTACATGTGTGTATGGCATCTTCTACCAATAGTTTGATGAGCCCACGGTGGGCCAGTTGGTTTGGGACCCCTGCATTTAGCTTGGTGCCACATTCTATCAAAGACTGGAGGAGGAAATATGGGAGACTGAGTTTTCTAGCTGGAGGTAGGTCCATCCCATATGTCAATTCATGCAAAAACCTGAAGTGATAACCATAAATTATGCTGACCCTCCCTTCACATGTGATATACTTCATTATTTGGTAGCTAACTTCACTCCATGGAGGAGGCAAGCTTGTTCTTCTGACCCCATTTTTATCCTCTACAGGATGCTCCTCAGGCTGAAGAAATGTCTTCTTAGCAACCTATCCCAATGTTTTCTCCTCCTTGCTCCAAGGGAGCCGAAGTGGAAGACCTATGATTCTACTGATAAAATCAGGTGTAAGGTCTAGGGTCAGACCCCTAAAACTGACTGTAGCATGTGTTTTCAAATGGGGTCTTAGGGACATCAAAAATTCTTCGGTCACCTCCTCATCATATCCATGAATTATTTCAAAGAAGGGTATCCAATTTGCCTTAGTGAAGAGGGCCACCACCTAAGGGTGCTCATACAATTTGCTAGAGTTCAAAGGTTCTTTTCTCATGAAACCTCTTGGCATGGTGTTGAGTGATTTCTAAAAATCCCCAGGTGAGAAAGCAGGCAAAACTGAAAATAGAGGGATAGCTGAATTTTGTCTTTTTCTGGAACCAGATAGGGAATTTTCCCGTGTGCTTTCTCCTTACAACATCAAATGACAATATTTCCCTTGTTTCAAACTGCTTTTATCCTAAATTTGATTCTCTGCTTTTGGAAAGAAATTTTTTTTGACAGAATAGAGGATAAATAACACAGGGTTTTTTCAGAGAGTAGACAGATATGCAAATTCGGTTTTTTTTCATAGGCTGGTTTCTACGGTTGCATGTGTTTTCTTTACAGTAGAATGTGAGAAAGAAGAAGACAGACTTCGAATGCAAAGAAGAAAATAGAGAACTGTGTAGAACTCAAAGAAAATATGCAGGAATACTTTTAAGCTTCACTCTCCTTTCTTTCAACCTAATGCTGTGTTTTTAATCCACCACCTTATACAAATAAGTCATATGCAGAGAGGTTTCCCAAGCCTACCTCATTTCAAGCTCGAATTTTGACAAAAATCTCAGGTTTTCCTTCTGCAGAGCTGCTCTCTGCCCTTCCTGTAGAAATCTTCCGGCTCTTGTAGAATGCAGCAGTGCTCCTGTAGAGCCCAATAGGTGGGAGGGTTTTGAAAAGCTAGTGGAAGATGACTAGTTTGTTGTTTTGGAAGTGGTAGGTGAGTACTGTAGTCAAGAACATCATGAATGAAGAATGAAACAAATGGTGGCAGAGGCTTAGACCGCACTTTCCTTTAACTGTTGGCATAATCCGTGGTGAGGAGGTGAGGTGGCCGAATGGGTACATTATCCCCATCCGGACCATTGGTCCTACATCACAGACATAATGGTTTTGCATGCCGCCTGACCATGATCAGCTCCCTTACTCCCATTATACGCTGCCACCACTACCTGTCCCGAATGTTTTCTTCCCGAGTTGACATACCACACGTGCTGGCTGCATATCTGATCGGCAGTTTGAATTTGACGGGGCTCATTTGAATTCCACGAGGGTGTGTAACTGAATGAGGGTGGCTAGTTAGCTGGCCATCGATTCCATTTAATCATGACCATTCCCACAGTTCATGCAGTTTTGAAATAATATTCATGCAATCGAGGAATAGGTTTAGGCACTTACCTGCTCAGTCGCTGTTGTGTTATGCATGCTTCAGACTTTGGCACTTCATTTCCTCATTGTTGTTGCTGTTGGCGCTCTGCATGCTCAGCCTTGGGCTTATGCTGATGATCTCTCATTCAAACATTGCTCCTTGCATGTTTCATACATCTTGCTGTGCTGACCCTATCTCTAGAGTATGTTTTTCAAAGGGATCAACTGCTACAGGAATCCTGTAGGATTTCCCGTTCTGCTTCTCCCTCTGAAATTCAAGCTAATATTTGAGTAGGGCTAAAACTGCTGAAGAAGGTCTCGACTGAAAAGAAATAATAGCTAGAAGGTATCAGGTAGGAATGAGTAAAAATGTTTCTGTTTTTATTTTTCATCACTTTTTGGGTTTTCAGAATGAAAGAAACAGAATTTTTGTATGTGGTTGTGCAGGGAAAAAAAAAAACGAGTGGAAATGTGGGTGTACAGGGATGGAATGGTGAAATAGGAAGATGGATGGTGGCAGGGAGGTTCACAGGCCTCATAGAAAAATTTCCAACCCTCGGGTCCTTCTTTGAGATTGATTTTGGCCTTTCTGTAGTTTCTACAGGATCCTCCTGTAGAATACACAGAGTTTCTTGTAGGATGCGAAATTTCAGAACAAATGAGACCAAAACTTGGGAAAGGATAACGATGTTGGGATGATGGACTGTGAAGGGTGCATGCAGCCTGGCCATGTCTTTTTCCTCTTTTGCAACCCTCCTGCAACCTGCAATGGCCTTCCTGCAACCTGCAATTTATTCAAAAGAAGTTAGGTTTTTCTTTTATTTTCTTCTCTTTTTTCTCTTTTTTCTTTTTTGAGACAGTTGGGGTGCCTCTAGGAGGTTTTCACCCTCATTTCCTGCCCTAGGCACCTCCAAGAGGTTTTCACCCAGGGACCTTTTATTTCATTTTCCTTTTTTCTCTGTAATTTTTTCTTTTTTCTTTGTTTTCTTTTTCTTTTTTTTTCTTTTCTTTTCTTTTATTTTTTTATTTTTTCAGGGTGTGGGTGGAGTGGAGATAGGGCCCTGCTCCACTACCAACACTAATTTATCCAGATTCTCAATGAAATCCTGCTTGGAAAGGGGATTTCTATAGATCTTCAATCTATGCCCATTGATGAGCATGGGGATGGCTTCTTCATCAATGGTCCGGATAAGGACTGAACCATTGTCATTGCATTTTTCTACTGCATATGGTCCCAGCCATCTTGTTCTCAGCTTTCCCTTGAAATCCTTGTATCTCAAATCATACAGTAGTGTCCAATCTCCTGACTAAATTTTTCTTTTCATTGAGGTGTCGGTCATGCCATATTTTTCTTTGAAGTTGGACTACCTCTCAGTGGAGAAGGGCTTGCATTCTCTGTTCATCTAATCCATTTAGCTGAAGCAATCTTTCCTTTTACGCATGGATGAGATCTAGGTCCAGTTGAGCTACCATCCTTAATGTGTTATATTCAAATTCTATAGACAGCAAAGCCTTCTTCCCATAGACCAGTTCATAGGGTGTGAAACCTGTGGTGGTTTTCAAAGTAGTGTTATAGGCCCAGGTGGCTTCAACCAATTGGTCTGCCCAATATTTTCTGCGGCTGCTCACTACCTTAGTCAAAATCCCTTCCAAATCTTTATTAGTGACTTCCACCTATCCATTTTCTTGCGGATGATAAGGGGTGGAAGTTCTGTGCTTAATCTTGTGATGTGTGAGCAGGTCTTCAATCAGATTGGAGGTAAACTGACTTCCTTGATCTGTGACTAATTCTCTTAGATAGCCAAACTTGTAGAAGGTATTTTCTCTCAAAAACTCAACTACTTTTTCTTCTGTTGCTGCTTTGATTGCCTTTTTTTCTGCCCATTTTGTCAGGTAATCCGTGCACACAATGATGTAAGACTTCTATTTTGAAGGAGGGTTGATAGGACCCACAAAGTCCATGCCCCACTTCTCAAATGGCTCGAAAGTCACTTGAGGTTGTAGGGGCATCTCATCCCTTGGAGTAGGTTTCCCCATCCTTTTACATCGATCACATTGGCTGATGTATCCCCTGACATCTTAATGAAGAGTGGGCCAATAGTAACCTGCCTGTAGAATTTTGAAGGTAGTTCTCTTTGCTGCAAAGTGGCCCTCACAGGGCCCATCATGACAGATTAGGAGGATGTCAAAAAATTTCTCCTCCCTGACACATCGCCTCAAAATATCACCCGGGCCAAGTTTAAAAAGATTGCCCCTAATCCTAGTGAACAGGGCACTTTTCCTCACGATCTTGCTCTTTTCTTTTGAAGACAGGTGTGGTGAAAACTGTGCTGAAACCAAATAATTTGCTATATCAGCAAACCATGGAGAGAGTAATGAAATAGAAAATAGGTGTTCATCTGACATTTGATCATCCACCATTCCTTCTTCACCTGCAGGTAGATCTAGTCTAGACAGAAAATCAACAACAACATTTTCCTTACCTGGCTTATCAACAATGGTAAAATAAAATTGTTGCAATAAAAGTAACCATCTAATGATACGAGCATTTACATCCAGTTTATTCATCAAATACCTAATTGCAACATGATCAGTGTGTACGAATGTTTGATAGCCAGTGATGTAGTGTCTGAACTTGTTTAGGGAATGGACTACAACTAGGAGCTCTTTTTCGGTTACAGTGTAGTTTAATTCTACCTTGGACAGGTTTTTACTGACAAAATATATGGCATATGGTAGCTTCTCTTCAACTTGTCCTAAGGCTGCTCCTATAGCTTTGTTCGAGGCATCTGTGTGAATGTGGAAAGGTAGGGCCCAATTTGGACCTCTCAAAATTGGGGCAATTATCAACTTACCTTTCAAGGCATCCAGAGCCTCTTAACAGTTGTCAGTCCATATGAACTCAACATCTTTTCCCAAAAGACCAAACAATGGAGAGGCTAGCTTACTAAAATCCTTAATGAATCTTCTATAGTACCCTGCTAAGCCTAGAAAACTCTAAACATCTCTTACCTTTTGAGGAGGTGGGACCCTTTGGATAATAGCAATCTTGTTGGAATCTACTTGTAATCCTTGCTGAGAATTTGTATGACCTAGCATGGTCCCTTCAATCATTAAGAATTCACATTTACTAGGACTGAGGGATAGGCTCATTTCAGTACACTTGGCTAAAACTTTCCTCAGGTTAGTCAAAACTTCTTGGAAGTTAGAACCATAAGGGGTAAAGTCATCCATATAGATTTCCATTGAATCATGAACCAGTTCAACAAATATGGTCAGTACTGCTCTCTGGAAAGTGGCAGGAGCATTGCACAACCCCAAGGGAAGGACCCGGTAGGCAAAGGTACCCTATGGACAAGTGAAAGTGGTCTTATCTTGGTCTTCCGAGCTGATTTAGATCTGGTTGTACCTGCTAAACCCATCTAGGAAGGAAAATAACTTCTTCCCTGTCAGGCCATATAACACTTGATCTAGGAAAGGCAAAGGGAAATGGTATTTCTTGGTGGCCTTGTTAAGTTCTCGATAATCTACACAGATTCT
This sequence comes from Pinus tabuliformis, assembly GCA_031772625.1. Lineage (NCBI taxonomy): Eukaryota > Viridiplantae > Streptophyta > Pinopsida > Pinales > Pinaceae > Pinus > Pinus tabuliformis. The sequence goes on along the minus strand of CM062810.1, from coordinate 990,820,030 downwards.
CCACTTCTCATTTTTCTTTGGCACTAGCACCAAAGGAGAAACCCATCCACTGTCAGAGATGGGGTAGATGAATCCTGCATCCAACAACTTTTGCAGTTCTTATTTGACAATGTCCTTAAGGGCTGGATTCATCCTCCTTTGAGGTTGCCTGACTGGTTTACAATCTTCTTTAATGTAAATGTGATGAGTACAGATTGAAGGTTGGACTTCCTTCATCTCCTTATAGCTTCAAGGAAAACCATCCAAATGGTTGTTCAATAAGCTACACAGTTCTTTCTCCTGAGAGGTGGATAGGGATGAGTTGATCTTCAAGGTTCTTTCTGGGCCAAATTCCACATTCCTAACTCGGAGAGAGGTCGGATCAGCCATACAGAGATCAACTAAATCATTAGCTTTGGTTTCTTCCACCAACTCTTCTAATGGAAACACACTAGGGGGTGGATTTTGAATCAAATTCTCAATAAGATGACCTTCAGTTTGAGGACCCCCATTGGTAGCTTCCACTGTGCACAATGGTGTGGAGTAGACTTCATCCTCATATTCCTCCTCCAACCAGATAGGTAAGTCATGTTCTAGTAGAGGTTGGGTAGGAGGATATAGGACTAGTTGTTTGGACATATTCCCATTCTTGATGGTCATGCTCCCAGCTCGACAACTGATGTAAGCATCTGCAGTAGCTAACCAAGGCCTTCCCAGGATGAGAGGATACCCAGTGAGCTTTGCCTTTGGGTGAAGAACAAAGAAGTCAACAGGGTACTCCCAAGAATCAATGGAGACCATGACATCTTCCACAATCCCCTCAAGAGTCACGGTGGAGAGGTTTTCCAACTGCAGTACTGTTGAGGTCTTTCTTAGGGAACCCTGAAGGTTGATTTTGAGCATAATGTCCCTAGTCATTACGTTAACAGAAGCCCCTAGATCAATCAAGGTGTGCAAAATTATGGTGCCACTGATGTGGACATCGACTACAGGACTCCCAGGGTCCATATATTTTGGAAAGATTACCTATCCCAACATCAGGTCGGACAGTTGTCCTATGAGATTGATAGTTGGGGCATCTCTCTTGCGCCTGCCTGGGTGCCTGAAGCACTTCTCTTTAATCAAATTTTTGTAGATTGGTACATCTTTTATGGCCTGGAGAAGTGGTATTTTTACACTTAACTATTTTAGTTCTCCCAGAAGTTCAATTTCTTCTAGAGTTGGTTGTGTGGTTCCAGTTAGTCTCTTAGGAAAGGGTGGAATGGATTTTGGTTAACTTTCCTATTTCTCTTCCTCATCCTCCTTAGGAGGAGGTTGGCTATCTGGGAGGACCTTCCCAGATCGTAGGTTGATCTCCTAAATCTCCACAACATAGGTAGGGCATGTTGTTTCTCCAGTATATACTTGCTGGGCATGTCTGTTATTGGGGTTCGGGTTCAGTTGAGTAGGTATTTGGGGTTGTCTTGGAGGAGCAGGAGGTAATGGTTGTGGTTGAGCAGGTGGTGGAGGCAAAAGAGTGGAAGGAGATTTGTATTGGGGCCTCCACCCCTGATGAGGTGCATTCCATTGAGGTTGTGGCTGAGCGTGAGAATGAAACAAATGAGCAACTGGTTGAGTATGGTATTGAGATGGATACGACCAAGGAGGGGGTGTGGACCAGGAAGGATGAGCAGTGGGACCCCAAGAAGGCATGGAAGTGGCTTGATTGGGGTTGTAATAAGTCTGGGATGTCCCTTGCATTCCCTACGAGTAAGGTCTAGGTCCATGTGGCCTCCTTTGGTTCATGAGGTAGAGTGGTTCAGTGGCTCCTTCAGCCCCTTGGTACATAGCTTTAAATCTGAGTAAGGAAGGGCACTGATTTGTAGGATGGTCTTCTTCACATAAAAAACACACTTCTACAGACTGCAATGGAAATTTTTCCCTAGGATGCTTTCTAGTGCACCTGGGACAAAAGATGGCCAAAACCCTCTCGACTTCTTCTTGCTTCTTTTGGATTTGCAAGGTATCCATTTGCATGGCAATAATCTGTCTCATCTCGCTTTTGAAATCTTCCATTTGATTTGCAATTTTTTTTTTAAGGAATGAACTAGATAAGGGGTACTGGCTAAAGGTTGACTTTCCATACGTCTCTTTCTGGCTGCCCTAGAATGGTTTTTAAACACAACCTTTATGTCATCATAAGGTATCTGGTAAATGTCTCCCCCAACTAGCAAATTGAGGGTACCTAGAAGGTCATCAGGGACTCCTCTGAGTAGAGGCAACTTCAGAGATTTGGGGTCAAGTGTGCACCTGGCCCTTTTATAACTGAGTTGAAACCTCTCTACATAGTCTTCTAAACATTCATCACTTCCCATGGTCATTCGAAAGATTTCTTCCTTTGTATCCTTTGACCTATAGTAGTCCTGGTATTTGTTGTTAAAGGCTTGCTGCATCTGAGCCCAAGTTGTGATATTGTTTCTAGGTAACCCATGAACCAGCATAATGCTGCATCCTTGAGGGTAGAGGGAAAGAGTTTCAACTTTTTCTCGTCTTCTTCATAGGCATAGGTTCGACAAAGAACATTGAACTCAAACAAGAAGGTATCACGGTCTTCAGTAGTCAATCCATGGAAGTGAGTTAAGGCTGAGGGAGTTATGTTTTTCATCTTTGTATCCCCATTGGTCTCTTGGATAGGAAAGGCACCTTCTATTCTCTCCCCATTTCCTCTAACGTTTTTGTTTTCAGCCATGGTCTCAGGAGGAATGGTTTCTTGCTCTTCTTCTGTTATAGGATCTCCGTATATCTCTAGAGGTTCACCTATAGGTTCTTCTGGATCACTGCCACCAAAGAAGAGAGAAGGGTGACTTAGTGATGTGGTGGGGGTGTTGGGTAGGAATTTTCCTGAATTATCTCTGCTCCTACGAGGCATGAAAGGAAATCTCTTTTTGGGTGATTTTTGTGTTTCTTTTTCTGCTTATACCTGCAAAAATTGAAATGGATTGAATAGAAAATTGCAACTAACTAAAATAAACCTCGCTGAAATGAAAATTGCAGAATTGAAATGAAAGCAGGAAACGACTAATCTATTTTGATGGAATGGAAATTTCAGAATTGAAATGAAAGCAGGAAATGACTAATATATTTTGCTGAAATGAAATTGCAAAATTGAAATAAAAGCAGGAAATGTCTAATTTATGCTTGCTGAAATGAAATTGTAGAATGGAAATGAAAGCAGAAACTGTCTAATTTACGCTTGTTGAAATGAAGTTGCAGAATTGAAATTGTAGAATTGGAATGAAAGAACTACTCCACTCTTGCTGAAATAAACTACTTAGTAGAAGGTTGCAATAGAAAATAGAAGAAAAGTAGAAATCACAAAATACTCTGACGCTTCCCCGGCAACGGTGCCAAAAATATGGTGAGCTTCACTGTTGCAATAATGATGCTGCAACTCCTGAGGCTCCCTACTTTACTTTTATCAACTCGGTAGTTCGTAACAAACTTGGAAGCGATGGTGCTATATGCACAAGTACTAGCTCTTACTGCAGGCTGTCACTTGATCAGCTGGCACAAGTTCGCTAGGAGCTTAAACCAACTTCGATGAGTTCTCAGATGAAGCTTTTAACTGTGATGGAAGAAAGCTAACCCATAAGAGGCTATTCTATTTTGATAATGACAATGAAATCTGAAAGGAAACGCAAACCCTAGCAAACCCTAATTTTACCCACTAACTCTACTTTTGCAAGAAAAGAGATGGAAACTACTAAAATGGATGCCATTGACTAATGAAAAGGTAAAATGTGTGTATTCAAGCTACTTCTGAAGGAAAATGAGAAGAAATCATCTTTTTGTACTTTTGAGCAATTTTGTGCAGAATTATTATGCTTGTGTTTTAACTATTTGTGACTGTGCAGAGGTTTGGTGGCGAAGGGAGATGGATTTGGCATTTGCAGGAGGTGTGGAAGGTGTGGAGAGGTCCTAAGAAGTCCCTAGTACCCTTCTAGAGACTTCCATTGCGATCAGACTTTGAAAAATCACTCGCATGAACTTCTACAGGAGGTTGCAGGGGATCTACAGGAGGTTCTACAGGAGGAGGCCGAAAGTGGTTTTTGGAGGTTTGGAGGTGGAAAAATGGTGGGAGAAGGGAAATGAAGGCTGGATGGAGATGTTGAGGGGTCTCAGACCTTGTAAATAAAGATCAGGAGTGGAGGAGATGGTTGGATTTGTTCAAAGGCCAAAAACGAAATTTTACACGAATAAGTGGGGGAAATCTTGGGAGATCAACTAGAGTAGGTTGTGTAATGGAAGGATGATAAGATAAAGTGTTCTACAAGTGAGCTGCACACTTACTTTTCAAAACTTACCCAAGCAAAAACTAAAAAAACAGAGTTTTACCTATTTTAGCTTAATTCTGACCTAAAAACTAGAAAAGTGCTTAACAGAACTTTATGGACAGGAAATTATGCAAAAAAAGCCATGGAAACTGAACAAAAATAGATCTAAGCATGTAAATACAACTGATATTAACTTCTCCAACTCGAGATCTCACACTGACAATTATATTGGAAAGCAAAAATAGTGTTTTGGTGGCAGTAAGAGTGCCTTGGTCTCAATTCATGGTCCCAAGGAGGGAGAAAGGAGATCAAGGCTTGCTTGGTAGAATTTTTGGATCTTTTTCTATTATTGCAGCAAACTATCTAATCAACCTGAAGCAATAACAACTATTCTAATCATCAAAATCAACCTAATTAACAAAATAAGATTTAACCTAAACAACATAAATTATTTCATGAATGCAAGAAAAAGTATATAAATACACAAAGGAGGTGTTGGGCACTTGGGTTGGGCCCAAACCCAAGAGGTACATCCCCCTACGAAAGATCAGTGCTGGTTCAAAGCTAGATTCATCTTCATTGATAAAAAAATAATAGTTACATCACAAAATTGTCTGCAAAAAAAGCTTTCAAATGAGCTAAGTACAAAGCTACACTAAAGTGCGAAAATAGACTATCAAATGGCTAACCTATTGAGGCTTGAAGCCTTCTTATTTATATAAGTGAGGACTCCCAATAGTCCTCCTAAACTTTAGTAACTCGACTGCCTAAAACTGCAGATAACATCAACTTCACTAGACCTGCTCGGATGCCCCTTGGAATCATCATTTGTGGGCTATTGTACTCCGAGCTATTGATGGAGAACTTGAGGAAGGGGTAATTAATGAAGGAGACAACCCTCCTATAAGTCCTCAGCCCTGTTTCTTCAAGTTTGGCTACCAATCTACTCATAATTGCCTAGTCTTTGTCCAAATATGTCCAAAAATCTGCAATAAGAACTCATTAGACTATGTGGAAAAGTGACTATCCCCATTCACTCTATTGACATAAATATATTCAAAAACATGCACAAAAATATGGAGAATGGTGGATTAAATGAAAATAATAGGCAGAATGAGCCCATATAGTTACCCTTTTCTGGTGCTCATCAGTGGTTCACCCAATGTGGGATACGTCCACGGAGAAACAACCAATCCTTCTTTTTATATTATCCAAAAAAATGAAGAGATACAACCTATAATAGTTCCGCTGTAAGTTCCTCTTCGCTCTCACATAGTATTCTCTCTCTCACTCTCTCACTCTCTGAGAATAATAATCCACAGTCGCAATACAATCCCCTCATATAAACCAAGGGGGTGCCTTCTAGGGAGAAAACCCTAAATTAACATAACTTCTATCATCATATCATCCACTTAATAAACAGACCATATTGACTATAAAATTAAAATATTTTACAAGGCAAATTTTCATATATTTTTAGCTTTGGGGTTGCTGCCCCTGAACCCCTGCCGGGGGGGCTCATAAAAGTCGTTTTCACCCCCCTAATAATTATTAAACTACTGACAATGCCTCCCCATTAGGAATAGAGATCCAACGTGACTAAAACAAAAACATTTGAACAATCAAGAAGATCATCAAGCTCCACACCCAACAATCTCCCACTTGGAGACTGATTATAGCAACTCTGCCACGGCTTCACTTGTTAGAAAATGATTCCACTTTTGACTTGTCCATTTCTCATATTCATCATCATACTTGAAGACTAATTGAAACTGAGTAGGATCTCAGTTTCTCCCAAGTTACAACTTTTGTTAACATGTCTGTAATATTATGGCTAGCGTGTATCTTTTCCAGCTTCAACTATCCATAATCCAACATGCGTTGTATGAAATGGTACTTGTGTTGTATATGTTTAGTCTTGGAATGAAATGATGAGTTCTTTGCAAGATGAATAAAACTCTATTTTTCATTGTATAACCTGGCCATCTCCTTCTTCTTACCCAACTCATCCATAAACCTTTGTAACCAAATAATTTCTTTAAAAGCCTCTATTGCCACAACAAACTCTACTTCTATTGTTGAATGTGAAACAATGTTTTACAACCTTGAAACCCAAAGGACAATTGTTCTACCTACATTAAACACATACCCTGTGGTTCTCGTCTTGTTATCTCTATCACCTGCCATATCTACATCAACATATCCCTGTAGAGAAATTCTTGAACCACCAAAACATAATTCTTGATTTTTTGTTCCTCTCAAATACCTGAGAATCCATTTCACTACCATCCAATGCTCTTTTTCTAGATTGTTCATATACCTTCTTATAACTCCCACTGCATGTGCAATATCAGGCCTTGTGCAAACCATTGCATACATTAAGCTTCTAACTATTGATGCATATGGAAATTTACACATATAATCCATATTTTCATGAGGCTTAGCACACATTTCCTTAGTTTGAAATGGCTAGAAAAAGGAGTACTAACTACTTTTGCATTCTGCATGTCAAATATTTCTAACACCTTTTCTATGTACTCACTCTGAGACAATTTTAATTTGTGATTTTTCCTACCTCTTGTTATAATTTCTCATACCAAGGATTTGTTTTGGAACAGCCAAATCCTTCATTGAAAATGAATTTTTCAATTTTTCTTTGAGCACATTTATTTCCTGTGGGTTCTACCCTCCAACAAACATGTCATCTACATACAATATAAATATAATATAGCTTCCATCATTTTGTTTCTTAGGATAAACACAATGATCAGAATGACATCTAGTATAACCTTCTTTAGACGTAAACCTATCAAACTTTAAAAACCATTGCCTTGGAGCTTGTTTTAGGCCATACAAGATCTTCTTCAAGCCGCACACTAATTTCTCCCTCCCTTTGACATCATACCCTTGTGGTTATTGCATAGATATTTCTTCCTCCAAATACCCATGGAGTAAGATTGTCTTTACATATAACTGCTCAAGATGCAAATATTCTGCTACCACTAGACTTAAAATAGTTATAATTGAAGTCATTTTAGCAATAGGAAAAAAAATTCATCAATGTCTGTACCATTATTTTGTGCAAACCCCTTCACCACAAGTCTAGCCCTATACCTGCGTTTACCTCCATACTCTTCCTTCAACCTGTAAACCAATTTATTCTGCAATGTTGTTTTACCTACAAGCAACTTGACTAGGTCCCAAGTTTGGTTATGCATCAAGGAGTCCATCTCTTCTTCCAAGGCTTGCTCCCACTTCTTCCTGGTTTCTACCTACATTGCTTCTTCATATCTTTTCGGTTCACTAGAATAATTCAACAACATATAATATAATGAAGGAGAGTATCGTTCAAGGGGTCTAGTTATCCTGCTAGATCTTGTAACACCACTTTCAAGTGTTTGAGGTGTCTATTGTTGTTGGGGTTGTGGTTGTTGATCATGATGATTTTCAGGCAACTTTACTTTTTTTGTGATCTCATCAAGTACTGTGTGTTTTTTGTTTTCTATTTCGTATTTATTTCCCTGCATCTCATCCTTATACAAGGCCTTTTCATTGAATATGACATATTTGCTCCTAATTACTTTTTTATTTTAATAATCATATAAGCAATAACAAAAAACATTAACATCATATCCAATAAAGGTACATTTCTTTGATTTTCCCTCAAGTTTTGTGCTATTTTCTTTATTAATGTGAATAAAGGCTTTAGAACCAGAAGTATTTAAACATGAGTAGCTTACCTTTTTACCTGTCCATGCATCCTCTCGAATACCACCATCTAAGGGACTTGAAGGCCCTCTATTTATTAGATAAAAAAAAGTATCTACAACATCTGCCCAAAATTGTAAGGACAATCCTGCATGCAATCTCATGCACCTTGCACGCTCCATCATATTGCCCTGTTGATCCTTTTTGACACATCATTTTCATGTGGTGTTCCTCGAACTATCTTCTCTCTACGAATCCCATGCTCTGAAAAATAGTTTTCAAACTCTCTGTTGTAGTATTTACCTCCATTGTCTTATCTGAGACACTTCAAATTATTTCATGTCTCATTCTCAATCAAAGCTTTCCATTTCTTGAAAGTATCATATAAATCAAATTTATTCTGAATACAATAAATCCATGTTTTTCTAGTTGCATCATAAATAAAAGTAATATAATAGTGAGAGACACCGAGAGATGATATTTGAGCGGGTCCCCATACATATGTATGCACAAGATCTAATTTTCTCTCATTTTCTCCTTCCCAACTCTGATAAATTTGACTCTCTTATGTTTTATGTAAACACAATTTTCACAGAAATCCAATTCAACATGCTTCAAACCTGACAACAAATTTCTTGAGTGAATAATCTGCATCTCTTTCTCACTCATCTACCCGAGCCTATGATGCCACAATGTCATATCTTCTCCTATGGACGTCAAACCACTAACATAATAAGGAATACCTTTGCATAAATATTATGTACCAACCCTTCCTACTTTTGTTATTACCAAGGCTCCTTTAGTGACCTTCTAGGTTTTTTTGTGAGTTTATATACACATAATTCACCACCTAACTGCGCCATTGAAATTATATTTTTCTTCGGATTTGGAACATTCCTTACCTCCTTCAATATCCATTGGTTTCCATTTTTTTTTCTTTGTAAAAAACTTACCCATTCCAATGATTTTACAAGGTTTATCATCACCCAAATTAACATGTCCAAAGTATCCTTGAACATTGTCATAAAATTGTTTCTATTAGCTGTAGCATGGAATGAAATCCCTTAATCAACCAACGAAACATCGACAATATTTTTGAATGAAAGAATCAAAGCATCTTGCAATACATCACCTATCACATTCACTTCGTGATTGTTCTCTTGTTGTTCGTCTCCTTTTCCTTTCCGAGATTTGCAGTATTTCTTTAAGTGTCCTTTCTTCCGACATTTCCATCACACTGTCCCTGATCTGGATTTGGATCTACCTTTTCTTGACTTTTTTCTATTTCTTGAGCTCCTTCCTTTTTCCCTTTTTCATTCCCTCGTCGCTGCGGTCAAAGTATTACCTGTTGTCTCACGAGAGCTTTTCCGTCACATTTCCTTGCTAAGGGTGGCACCAACAATATCATCGAAATTTAAAGTACTAGATCTAGAGACATAGTTATTAATATCCATAACTAAGCCATTCCAAATTTCTGGCAATAAGCATAGAAATAACAGAGCCCTAACTTTATCATCAAAATTTAGCCCTACAGAACTTAACTAACTCATAACCGTGTTAAATTCATTTAAATGTTCAAAAATATATATGATTTCTATGATCTAAAATTATACAAGAACACAACATAATACAGATACAAACATAAACATGAAGATGCATTAGAAACAAACTTCATTTCATTAATATCAAAGAACTGAAATATGCTTACATACAGAATGGAAATAAACTAGATCGAGCGATGGTAGCTTATCTCTGAGATGAGATGTGGAGGCTACATGCCTCTGAACTATTTTACAATGAGGCTCAATAGCTTTTTGATTATTTTAAAATAAGGGAAAGCCATAAAAAACCAAAATCGTAACCCCAGGAGATGGAACACCAAGTGTTTGTGGACGCAGTTGGGGTTAGTTGGGCAGCCCACTTCATGGGGTCGTAACTTTGGTCATATGATCTCCATTTTGCATGTATGATACCTTGTTAGAAATATCTCTCTAAGTACAATAGGAATTATGGTAGGTCCCTACCTATGGCTGTGGGCCCGTTGAATACCTCAAAAAAGCCCAGAAGTTGAGGACCCAAAAAAGCTGCTAAAAATAGTAAATGTTGTTATAATCAAGGAAACATATGAAACTGACTAGAGGTCTAGGTAGAATAAGTGGGTGGCCACAAATATCCACCTGGATTAGTCATCCCCCCTTAAGAAGCAATGGTCTCCATAGTGTGTAGAGCCTCTATGAGGTGAGGAAAATTATATTGAAACTAAACCTTGGTGAACCACTTGCTCTAGTGAAGGAGTTGTCCTACTTTGACAACTCGATATAGCTAGATCCTCTACTGGAGAGTGTTATTAATATGTGTGTCCATGAGCCTATCAAGTGTGGCCTATTCGATGCAGCTTTGGTTGATCTTTGTTGGTGTTAGCCGCTCAAAAATGTCAAATGTGTCCAACAATGGGGGAAATTATGGTTGTAATCAGTCCACATTGAATATTGGGTGTAGGCCAACAAATATTGAAATGCTGAGATCAAAGGCATTATCCACTAAAACCTTGGTGGTGGTGTACGACCCATATCGAAGTGGGCTAATTTTGCAATGGGACCCAACGTGGCACTCCTTTTGCAAATGTAACCAAAATTTTTCACCCACCTGGAATTTGTCTAGCACCTAATGTTGATCATCACACTACTTGTACTTAGCCTTGGCTCAGTCCAATACATCATGGACCTACTAGTGGATGTGTTGAATGCACTCAATGAAAATGTTAGCCTTGTAATCTTCAGCTTGGACATGATATGAATCTACCTGAGTATTTGCAAATGGTATCACCACATTAATGGGACATAATGGCTATAATCCCAACCCCACCTGAAAGGGACTATGGCGAGTTGAGCTATGGAGGCTCAATTGTAATTGTGTCGTACATAGGGTAGGATTTCATCCCATCTGCATGTATGCTTCGAGTTGTACATGTAAAGAATGTGCATGATCATCCTATTGATGACCTATGTTTGGCCATCAGTTTGGGGGTGGAAGGTCTTGGACTTAGTGATCTTCGTATCGATCATCGACCATAGATTGACAAAAATGTACTCAAGAACCTATTGTACCGGTCTAAGATAATGGATTGTGGGATCCCAAAGTGCACCCACATTCATTCAAAGAAGAGCTTAGTAGTGGATTTTTCTGTGATACTTTTCTTGCAGACCGCTAGAATGGCCATCTTAAAAAATTTATCGACAACCATGAAAACGCAGTCATTTCCATGCTTAGTAGAAGGAAGGCTTGACATGTAATCCATGGAGATGGATTCCCAAGGTAGACTAGGAGTAGGCGTAGGAGTATATATTCCTTCCTTATTGTTGTGCTATTCAACAACCCCTCATTTATTAATAGTAGTAGTCAATATTACTTTAATAAATGGGGACCCTTTAAAAAAATCCCTACAAAAATAAGTTTATCATTTACGAATTTTTCTTATTAAATTTTGGAATAAAATGAGATGTAGCCTGGATCTGATTATTCGACTTGTCGTGATGATGAACCACACTCGTTGGTTCAAAATGCGTCGACAAATGCATTTGAATGTGATTTACGCTAAAAATTCTTCTCAAAAACCTGATATGGATCACAGGAGGTTAAATTCAACAAATAAAACGAGATATCAATCAAACACCTTTTCAAAAAACTAGTAAATGACTTCCTTTCCCGCATATCACATGATCAAACGTGATTGAAAGCCTTGCTAATCCACCAAATCTAGTGAAAAGCGATCAAAAGAGGACTCCATGCTATAACACTTCGAAACTAATAGGTTTCTTATATAAAATAAGTCCTAAGGCATTTTTATTAAAACTAAGGCCCGCATCGCATATCGTTATTATTAGAAGGTGCAGCCTAACAAGTTACCTTAAAATGTGCGAGATGCGAAATTGTGATGACAACATTTCCCTTATCGCATCACATTTCTAACATTTACAGGAACACTACAAACTTACCATCCGTCGAGATTGCGAAATGTGATTGAAACCTAGACCCACTCCTGAGATACGTTACAGACAGGTATTTAGGTTCGCTGCATAATAAAAAGTTCTTTACATAAGAAATCCGGAAAAATGAGCTATGTTTTGGAAACAATAGTAAGAAGCCTGAATCTCACATCTCACGGAAACAAAAGAAAAAATAAGGAAAGAATACAAACATAATGCGATAATGTGATCTGCGATATTGCTTCGCAAATCACAAAATTAGCATTTTCGCAATTTAAAAGTTCTCCACCCTAGAATATTTCTTCCCAAATTACGACACAAACATTAATGAGCATTAAATATAAGAGATAAAAAACCATTAGTGGGCATTTAGTGAAGGTTAATGGCATTTATGTGTGAAAAGCTATCCAACATGAGACCATATCTTCTCACTTGCGTTTAAATAAAACTCCTTTCTTATCACCTTTTCAAGTTATCTGTATTATTCCATCTTACATTTATTCTTACCTTTGTATATCCGATAGGTGACGTTTTTCTCCATTTTCAAGAAAAATCCACAGAAGGAGTCTTTGGGCGAAATGGCAAAGAAGGGCAAGGCAGTTGCGTCTGAGAAATCATAAATGCTTCCTTTATTCACAGATATCACATGTAAGCACAAAAGGAGGGACCTTTACATGGGAAACCATGTATGATTTATTAGAAGAAGAGGAACCAAGACCTCTGGAAACAAAGGTCACAGGTAACGGTCGTGTTTGCTCAGGTGCCATCATTTTTTAGATGGCATGCTCATTTCTGCATCGCATAGTCGTGCACCCAAAGATAATCCCTTATACGGATATGGTCAAGTGGATTATCGATCAGGCTAACATCTTAGACAAAGAATTTAAGAATAGAAGCTAAGAGGTTATGGAATATTTTTCGCTAGACAACCTATGGCTTATGTACCACCTACTAGAGCCACAAGCCATCCACAAAAAATAGTTCCTTGAGAAGTTTGCCAAAGAGAATGAAGACCCAGCAGATGTCACCTGGACTTGGTTGAATAATGAGGGAAATATCAAAAAGGAAAAATTGGATATGTACTCTACTGCATCTATTTCTCCTCCCCATAGTTTTGCAGCAGCCATGCTATATAGGATGTTTTTCAAGCCCGATAGCACTACATTTTCCCCAGAATGGCTACCATTATTAGATGCAATCGTAAATGCAACCATAACGAACTGGGCCGTGTCACACTGAATGAGTCGATCTTGCAGACAAGATAGACCTTCCTAGAATCTAAAGAGACCTAGTGACAAGCAAGCCAATCAAAAACTATCTTTCTCTAAATATGCATTTATAAACAAAGGAAAACAAGTGATTTAGGTCTACCTTGGATCCAATGCAAGTTTGTGGAAGCCTTGCTCCTTCGATCCAAATGAGCTCCCTCGTTGCGAATCTGTAAAAACAAACAAGCAAACAAATTAAATAACACCTGAAAAGCCAATATCATAAAACATATTTAACATGAAGATCAAGGAATTCATGAAACAAATGACATAAGACAATTTGTTGAGAAAAATGAATCTGATTGTATTAATTCAAATCAAAGAAGAACTTTACAACCTATGCCTTGATGCTGTACAAGCTCCTCCCAGGGTCCAACACGAAGTCTCCTCTACTTTGACAAGTTTCACTCTCTTCCCAATGAAGCCAAAAAGGTATGTGATCTCTCCTCTCAAGCTTAACTAGGAAGTCTCAATTCCACCAGCATTTACCCTAAAAAATGTTCAGCTTCTAACCTCCTTAGCAACCAGCCCAATGCCTTAATTTATAGTGCAATGGAGGGAAGTTATTTGGTCCTCCTTCAAAGGGATAAAGCCCTCCTTCAAAGGGATAGCTCCTCTCATCAAGGGATTAGCTCCTTCTCTTTTGGGATGCATGAACCACCTAAGGGCGACCAATCCACGTCAAAATTCCTTCTAGAATCATCTAGAATTAACCCAAAGTGAGTTTTTTAGAATAAACTTGCGCCTTTTTGACTTTCACAGGGGTCTGAACCCACTCCTTTAGGGACAGAGCGGGCAGGTCCACAGTTTTTGTAAACAGGGGGTGCAGGACTGCAGGCAATAGTGAGAGAAAGTCCAGAACTAGAGCTTTGTTGAGTTTTAATGTCTTTCTCCCATTTTCAAAGCTTGACTTGAAGAGCTAAGGTCTGAGGCTTGCTTAGGAGGACAGTACAAGTGATGATAGACCCATACTGACTGCAAATAATCATGGTGACGATATTTTTGTGTAACAGATTTCCCCCTAAAGTGCAAAGTCTGTAGAAGATGAGGATTTCATTTATCATTTAAGAAGAGTGAAGTACCTTATCATTTCGAGGATCATCTTGTGGAGAGCTCGGTCGGAACCTATGAAAACATTCAATGCAAGATATATATATGAGATCATATCATCACTGAGGTAGGCATTCCCATACTCAGATCAAAACTGACTTAGAAAACTAACTACTGCTCTGATACAGGAATGATCTTGTAAGATATCACAAGTATAGACTCATGTGGACACAGTATAGACGCAACCATCTGTTTATGAATAGTCCATCATATAATGAATACAAAATTCCTCGCAGCCTGGATTGTAGAAACTAGATCCAGGGTCTTCATTTCTACTTCCCGAAACAGTACGATTCTATCCATGCGAATGAATGCGTTGATGTCGAACATCGTAGAAACGACTTGATTACCAGTCAATGATGTAAACTGTTAACAAGTGTGAGAGAAACCACCAGTGATGTCAATGGCTCTCAAAGTACCCAATACAATCCATGAGATTTGAATAGATGTGTTGATGTCGAACATGTCACGGAATCCTTTGATCGAAGGTCAATGACGCAACCTGTCGTCAAAGGCGAGAAACCTGCCATTGAGGCATGCAGATCCCAAGGTACTGATGATTTCTAGATCATCTTTCTAGATAATGAGCTGAAGTCGATAGAAAGCGATCCGTCGCAGGCAAGCCCACAACACAAAATCATGGATCAAGTTGAAGAAATTTAGTTGCAAGGACTGGCTCAGGGATGGTCACGATGGATGACAGATATTTTGCAGATATGGCTTATTGGCAGTGACCTCTTGATAACATAACGACACAACAGATGGTTTGGTGACAATTGACCCAAAGTTAATACCCAGAAACTGGCTGAAGACTTTCAATGTGGTTTAATCAACTGTTAGGCAAAGGATTTCCCAACCCAGGTGAATAAAAGTGTCATGTTCAAGAGTGGTTAAAAAGTATGACAAACAAGCTCATTTTTCTCTCTTTTACCCCACCATTTCTGCCAAGTACCTCTTTATTTTTGACAAGCTTGAGGAGGATAACATTTGCTTGATTATAAGCTCATCCTTCGTATGAGTCCAACTTAATTTAAATTTGAACCCTAAGAAGGAGTGGTTCGTTCCTTCTTGTAATTGAACAGGTCCTTTACTGTGAAATTTTAACGAGTCCAGTATAGGAGAAAGTCGGCGTTTTTCAATTTTTGAGAGTCTGAAAAAACTTAAGAAGACTCCAGGGTTGACCTTTTTCGTAAATTTGTGTCTCCCAAGCCCGAAAACGTATAAAATAATACTTGAGAGAACCGCTTGATCTTTACGATTAAGGAGTAATTTTCGTAATTAGTGCCCCTGACCCGAAAAAGTAAAAAAGCGATCAATGACATGTCGTTTTATAACAAATATCGAACTTAAAACGACAAAAATCCGGCAATCTTTTCATGCTTTTATGGTAAAAAAAGAGCTGTAAGTGGACCGTCTTTTTAGTTCCGTTTTAACGAGTTTAAAAAGAAAAACTCGGCGATCTTTTCATGCTTTAGGAGTTAGAAAATATCTTAAAAGTGACTCTAAATGTTTTTTCATTGAAAATGATAGATTTCGCTAAATAATCTGTTATCCTGAACAAAAATGAAAACATTACTCATACCTGTTTGAAATGGATAAAAATGCTGCAAAAATTACCTTTCTAAAGTGAAACATAAACAAATTTGCAATTTATTTACTCAAAAAACTTATAAAAAGGGCTTTCGTCAATTCATTTTTACCGTTTGAGATTTGGGTGAGAAAATAGTGCTTTTGTTCAGAAACTTCCCATGAATATTGTGGAAAATCCAACCGTCGGAATCGAACGCCGTCTTCTCCAGGTAATCCAAATCATCCTACTCTTCAATTTTAACTGTTTCAATTTTTGTTTTAGGGTTTTATTTCATTTTTTAGAGGGTTTTTAAGCTAAAAACCCGCACACGGGGGCCCGCAGGCATAAGACTGCAGCCCGCGAACCCCGACTTTTTCTCAATGGGGAAAAAGTCAGGGGTCCGCACCTTCCGTGAAGGCAAGGTGTGGACCCACACACTGTCTCTAGCACAGAGGGTGCGGTCCCCGCAGCAAGGGTTTTTAACCCAAAATTTCTCAAATTTGACCCAAACAATTTAATTTCTAACATTCTAATTTGTCTTTTTATTGGATGTAAAGTGTACATCATGCTAGATTGGCGTGAATGGGAGCATGAGGACGTGGATCTTGCTGCATTGAATCACCAACATTTGATTGATGCATTGAAGGTATGCGGCTTGTACAAATTCTGGGCCATACCTGACATGAGGGCCCAGGTGGATTTCTTACAGTGGCTGGTAGACAAGTGGAGCATATAGGACAATGCTTCTTCACTGGTGGCCACCAGCTCTAACTCGAGCCGACAGACATATACTTCTTGATTGGTTTACCTAAGAGAGGCGAAGACTTCACTCTATTTGGGACTAGGCCAGGTGGCCAGTCTATCGATAGCCTCCGGCTAGAGTTCTGCAACAGCCAGGCTAGAGACAAAGGGATAGACATTAAAACCATCTCCCGTCCTGAACTCATGGTGATCGCATTTACTATCACCAAACTTTGCGGGAGTGCCGCATTACATATTGCCCCCGGATCTCAGATGCGGATGGCAGTTGACTGCTTCCGAGGCACCAACTTCAACTGGTGCGATGCTGTGTTGGCCAATGTAAAAGGAAACTGACCAGAGCCAAGAACGGACAACTGAAGACCTTTGGTTATGGGGCTTTGGTTATGAGCTTTGGTCTGGAGAGGGTTATAATGTTGATCCCGCAACACCTTACTGTTGGAGCTGGGCTTCCTCGAGAGCCCAAATTGACGCGATGGGTCGCAGTTATGGCCCGTCATCCGGACGAGGGGACAAAGGTTGTTCGATTCAAACCTGAGTATTTCCAATGGTTGGAAATCTAGGTTTTTTCTATTCAGGACTTCCCTTACGCTGGGGTAGATTTTCATGGTGACCCAAACATGGCTCTTCCACCAGGAGAGCAATGGGATGACTCAGGTAAAATCATTTTCAACATTTTCCTATTTTAATTTTTTTGTATTTTTTATATTGTCTAAAAACTGATACTAAAAATTTCAAATGCAGATGTGGGTCCACAGTGACCAGCCGCTCTCTGGCCTTACGAGAGGAAACACCCAACTGCAGCTACACCAGCCCCACAGGACGAATCAACAGAGACCTTGGCCGAGTTGGAGAGTCATCTAGAGCGCTTGACAGGGGACATTCCAGAGACCAGCATAGATGGCATTCCTCGTCGACTTCAGCGTTATGTGATTTGGGTCCCAGGACCTTTTAGGAGGTTCCTTTGTAAAGTGGCCTGTGCAGTGGTTTCTTATTGAGATCATCATCAGTGATAGGATGATCGCCTATTGTACACACATATGAAATTTTTGCTTTTTGTACTTATCATTTTTGCCGATCATAAGGTGTTTTTCAACCTATGATTGAGGACGATGTATTTTTGACACACTCCTATATATATATATATATATATATATATATATATATATATATATATATATATATATATATATATATCACTACTACGGCTTATCTTGTAAATCATGTTATGGAATGGTTTTAAATTTACCTGTATGATTATTGCAAATGTCTAGTTAACATTCGAGAAGCAATTGCATCTGCTAATGTATTTAAAGATCTTGGAATATGTTGATATTCAATATAATCAAATTCACATTCCAAGACACGGACTCTCAAAAATAATCTCAATAACACTGGATTTCTAATGGCATATACTCTATTAAGCTGTAATACAATGAGTTTAGAATCTAACCTCAATATTAAACTCTGAATCCCAAATGAAATAGATTCAGATAGTAATTCAATCACTGCACTATACTCGGCAATGTTGTTCGTTGTTTGACTGAGGCTTACCCCATGTATAGATACCAACTCGTCAGAGGGCGAATAGATAACCCAAGCTGCAGAAGAAATGTTCTGTGTATTACGACAAACACCATCAGCGAAACCAATGTATGTTTGGAGAGGCATCGACGTCTGCAATACCAAGAGTAAAACCAAGATAAGCAGGAATAATGACGAAAAACACTCTCTAAGCTAAGCACACTTTTAAAACTAAAACACACCAGCTAGAAAGAAAAATATCCTAACTACAAAATCTCCATACCCATCCTTTAAGCATAATACCTCTTCAGGTAAAGACCATTTTTGGGTTTACCTAAAGATTCCCCATCAAAGTCTACCAATTCATAGGCCCCTTTTGCTAGCTTTCGCTTGACAACATAGGGACCATGCCACATAGGAACGAATTTTCCAGCGCCTAATTTATTATTAGCTTGATCGTACACTAAGACTAGATCTCCTTCCGAAAAATTTTGAGGGGTCACATTTTGATCATACTGAGCTTTCATACATTTTGTGTGAGTTTCGATAACCAATGCAGCATCACGTCGATTCTCATTTAATTGAGCCAAGTATAACAAATGTTTTTCCTCTTTGGAAGTGGTTGGAAGTAACTCGATGGCCATTTGCAATGATGGGATTTCGCATTCAATGGGTAACACAGCTTCCAGACCATAAACTAGTTGGAAGGGAGTGAACCCTGTTGATGTTTTTACTGAGGTTCGATACGCCCAAAGCGCTGAAAATAACATGTTATGCCAATTCGACCGATGAATCCCAATGATTCGTCGGATCATGGTGACTAAAACTTTGTTGATGGATTCAACCAAACCATTAGATGGTGGATAATAAGGGGTTGAACTATCGTGACACAAGCCAAGCTGGCCTGTAAGTTCGGTCATCATAACGTTTCGAAAATGACGCCCATGATCAGTGATAATCGCTTGTGGGACACCAAACCTAGAAATTATATGATTGAACACGAAAATTGCAGTTGTTTTACCATCTACCTCAAATTTAGGCATCGCCTCGGTCCACTTGGTAAAATAATCTACCGCAAGGATGATATACGGATGCCCCCCGACCGAGTGAGGGTTACATATAATAAAATCGATACCCCGTTTGGAAAAAGGACCAATGGAAATTATAGGGTGGAGAGGAGCAGGTGGAGCACGCATCTTTTGATCAAAAATTTGGCACTTGTGGCATTTTCGGACCACATTAGTACAATCTTTAAAAAAAGATGGCCAGAAGTAGCCAACGCGCAATATCTTTTGGGCTGTGGCATACCCAGACATATGACCTCCACACGCTCCAAAGTGACAGAAATTTAGAACCCTTTCAACTTCCTCGTGAGTTAAAAAACGTCGAAAAATAGAGTCCGCCCCACGGCGATAAAGTGTATCTCCAATAATCCTGAATTGTTGGGACTGGAATCGTATTTTCCGACGTTCTGGCCTTGAAATTTCTGGCCGAAAGGATTGGGTCTGGAGATAAACGATGATATCCCCATACCATGGATCTAAAGTGCTAATGAGAAACAAGGATTTGTCCGCAATGGGCTCCTCCGCCACAGTTTTCGTGTCAGCGCGTGGGAAGTCACACATTAACTCCGCAAAAACTAAAGATTTCTTAGACTTAGATTTGTCAAATTCCAAGTCGAACTCCTGCAGGATGAAAATCCATTTAGAGTACTTGCCCCCTAGTAATTTCTTGGTCAAAATGTAGATCATATGGTTGCAATCAGAAATTACTGTAGTTTTACGTAGTAAAATGTAGTGACGAAAACGTTGGACAGCTTGAACAATTGCCAATGCCAATTTCTCCACATGTGAGTATTTTAGCTCAGTTGGATTTAAAGTTTGACTAAGGTAATTATCACATGTTCAGTACCGAATTCATCTTCCTAAACTAAGACCATTCCAATGGTGGAATGAGAGGCAACGAGATACAAGTAGTCCTGGTTGTAGTTGGGAGGATGCAATAACGGTGCATGGGTCAACGCGTGTTTTAGTGCATCAAAAGATTGCTGAGCTATCTCATCCCAATAGAATGGAGTATTCTGTTTCAACAAACAAGTAAAACCTTTTGTAACCTCGACGTAGTTAGGAATGAATCGTCGTAAAAAGTTTACTTTCTCTTGCAAACTTTGGAGTTCGCGAAGACTCGAAGGAGGATGCAATTTGACAATAGCTTCGACCTTTGAGGGATTGACATGAATGTAGGATTTCGAAACAACAAACCCCAGTAATCGACCCGTTTCTATACAGAAAACACACTTGTGTGGATTCAACCGAATCTGATAATTCCTACACCTCATAAAGATTGCTCATAAATGGATGAGATGATCAGCTCGATGTAATGAATGAGCAGGCAAATCATCAAGATAGGGTTGCACAATGTGCTTGATGTCATGAAACGCATAAGACATGACCCTTTGAAAAGTTGCCTCGGAATTCTTGAGCCCAAAAGGTAATTTTCAATAAGAAAATGTCCCCCATGGATAAATGAAAGCCATTTTTGGTTGTCCGGCAGGTAGAATATTGATTTGATTGTATCCAGAAAAACCATCCATGAAGGAGAATATTTTGCTTCCAACACAATCATCAATGATTTGATCGATATAGGGAGTTGGGTAATTGTCCTTTGGACAGGATCGATTAATGTCCCTATAATCGATACATATTCTTATTGTCCCTTGCTTTTTGTTAACCGGAACAATATTCGATACCCAATCCGTTAACGGGATCGGATAAATGAAACCTGCTTTGAGTAATTTTTCAAATTTTGCTTTAATAGCAGCAGCTTTCCTTGGGTGAATCTGACACAAACATTGCAGGACGGGTTTAGCATCTGGGTAAGTCTTGATTTCATGAACAACAATTGCGGGGTCAATTCCTAGCATTTCCTCATAGTACCAGGCGAATACGTCGCGAAATTCTTGAAATAGGGCCTTATATATTTGAATTTCATCTTCTGAACATGAGGCACCTATATGAATGTCTTCAACAATTCCAGGCTTAACTAAAATTTCAATAGGAATAGTTTGAGAAATGTTTCCCAAATTTAACTCCGAATCAGGATTTTTCATTGGATTCTGAGGTTCCTTGACATATTCGGTCGTAAAAATTGATGAAAAATCATTTTCAAAATGATCATTCTCGCGTAAGAACGAAGATCTGTGATGGAGATCTTCCCATGGTAAATCATCTACACATAGGATTTCACGAATTTTCTCATCAGAGTGAACAAGTTCGGAAAACGTAGTTGAGTCCGAGCTTGATGTGAAAAGTGATTCCTCATGGACCACATTCATTAAGTCGATTTTGGTTGAATATGGGTCGGTAAATGATTGCACAGCCTCATACGCAACTTCATATGGACTCAAAGGCATAACATCACCAAATGAGTCTATCTCAGATTCAGAAGGAACGATCCAAGGATCATCATAAACAATGGTGTCTGACGAAATCATATGAATGGTTGCAAATGAAGACGATGTGTTGATCAGAGGAAAAGGAAAAGTTCCAAGTAAACCGACATCTTTAGCTAGTCCTACTCCAACATCCTTATACGGGATAGTCATTTTACCGACATGCTGAATACTTTCAGAAGAGGCTGGGTCAGATGAGAAGTAAGCGAGCTGGTCTATTGTTACGATCTTTCCATTATGAGGAAACTTTATAACCCGAAAGACCGATGAAATGACAGCTGTCATAGCGTAAGACCAACTACGATCCAAGAGAAGGTTGTAATCTAGAGGGGCATCAACCACCTCCACATCTAGATTAACGGTTTTTCCTTCAACCCCTATAGGTAGATCCAGTAGAATGCCAAAAGGATGAAACCCACGGCCATCAAAGGCCTTTAGAATCATCGGGTATTGATTTAGTGAAGGAGAACCAAGAGATCTCCAACACTGTATCGACATAATAGACGTTGAGGCTCCCTCATCAATCACAGTCCTATGAATAGGCCTATTTTTGACTATCACTGGAATCTGGAAAGCCATTTGATGAGGTAATTGCAGTGTACTATTTTCTAGATAAAAAATTATTAGGTTCGAGGCCTGAACGTCAACTGCTCCTATAGCCGACAAAAGTAATTTATGCTGTTCTGGACATGATTGCAGCACTTCCAAAGCCGACATTGTTGAGGGTGAAATAGCTAAATCCTCAACAATGTTATAGTTCTGAGCCGCTCTCGCATGTGGATTGAAAGTTGACTTTCGAAGTATACCCTTGGCGGGCGGTTTGATTACCAAGTCTGGATTAGGTTTCTCGATCTATAGTGGATCGGAACCGGGAGCTGAGGTTGATGGGTTAGAATGAGAAGATTCTACTTCTTTACCATCAACAAGACTTTTACTACCATAATCATGCGATCGAGTCGCAATCCTAACATGTGACATCATCAATATGGGTTCTTCATTGGCACTCGAGGAAGAACCTATCATCTTACTGCCTTAACTTGGAAAAGGATCCTTCAAAATAGCAGGCATTTGGGAACCTTTGACAATCTTCGCAACCTCTGCACGATGAGGGCAATCTCTTGTAAAATTTTCTTCGTCCCAAATGAGACAAGGATAACGAGGTTTGCGTTTTTCATCATTGGATTCTGATTTTTTAGGTTTCGCTTTTGAATTTTTGTTCGTTTTATTTTTTTCTTCCCTTTCTTCTTACCACCGGATTTTGATTTGGCTATAGATGACTCTACAACGTGAATATCGGCGGAAATCTCCACGGAAGAATCTCCTGTCGGGGAATCTGGCAAGGTTATGGTAGGAGAATAATTCTTGGAAGACTTCTTCTTACTTTTGGTGTTAATCGTACCAATCATACCATCAACGGCATGAGACCCTGAAGGAGCTGCAACGATTTGATTTTGCTTAGGAATATCGGGGATTTTCTCGTGTAACGTACCTAACTGAGTATAAACCAAGTCAAGGTATTGTGCTTGAGCAATTACTTGCTCCTTAGTAACAACTTCGGCCTTAGCCACATCCTCAGTGATCTTTGGCATCAAAGATTTTACAAACCATTCAGCCAAGATCTGATCCAGAATAAAAACCTTGACTAAACGTCGTCGACGTCTCCATTCATGAATGTGATTTGAAATGTAAGTGGACGCCCACTGCTTTAACAAAGTTAGTAATTCCATGCCATTGTCATATCTGACTAGAAACTGAAAATGAATTAAAAAAGAGGTAGCTAACTGACTAGAGTTATAAAAAGTGCCTCGTGGTAACTCAATGTACCACTTGGCCGCGAGACCAATTAGAGTGCACTGGAAAAGTCTTCGATGGATTGAATCATCTGAAATGGAGTTAGACGCACACCAGAGGTGATAAGTCATCACATGGTTCAACGGATCCTCTCCTGATTTGCCTTCAAACTTAGGAATATCACTAGGCAACTTATTCGGCATTGGCGGCCAAAACGGAAGATAATTAATGGGATCGTTCGTTAGGCGCGACAAGTCAGGCAAGTCCAAAGTTTTAATAAACAGTAACTAACGATTAGGGTCCCTAAAACTCTGGGTCATGAGACCAGCCCCAGGAGGATCATATCTAGGATAACTAGGAATAGGAATTGCATTTGGGATATTGTATCCTCCCGGAAAACCAGGATTAACCGGACCGTACTAGGGTTGTTGAGGTTGTTGATATGTGTACCTAGGGTACGGTTGATACTGATAGACTGGCGGCTGCACAACAGGACCGAATTGGTACTGTCCTTGGTACGGTTGATAAGTAAATTATGGTTGACTTGTGACAACCGTACTTGAACCAGGTTGTCCTACAAGCATCTGAACCGAAGTTTGGATCGTGGATCCAGACGAAGGTAAAGATGTTTGAGGAGTAGATACAGGAACAGTAGAAACCGGAGTTGTTGATACTCCAGAAGTAGGTAGGGTAGATTGAACAGATGTTGCGGCAGTTGTAGCAGTCGTTTGAGGCGGAGTACGAGGTGTACTAGGCCCAGGCTGAGAAACTACTGAAGGTACAAAAGTTTGAATAGTATACTGGACAGGTTGTTGGGGTGTACCAGAAACTAAGGGTTGTCCAGTTTGAGATGACAACTGTACATTCGGTTGCAAGACCTGTTGAGTTTGCGATGGATCCCACACTAAATTCATTCCAGGGTACGGACCCATAACAGGTTGAGAATATTGAGGACCATAACCGAGTTGAGGGTAGGGTTGATAATTCAAAGGCACATTTCCCGTTCTTTGAACATATGATTGACCGGAGGGTTGTTGGAAACCTTGGTTCGAGTACTGACCTTGAGGTTGATACCCTTGAGGCACGTACTGATACTGGGGTTGACCTTGAGGTACATATTGATACTAGGGTTGACCTTAGGGTACATATTGAGTTTGGGGTTTACCTTGAGGAACGTAATGTCCCGTAGGTATGTACTGTCCTTGAGGTTTACCCCCAGGCGCAAATTGGGTACCTTGAGGTTGCCCCCCAGGCGATAATTGAGGATTCTGAGGCTGCCCCCCAGGCGGTAACTGGCCACCTTGAGGTTGAGGATTAGGAATAGTACCTGGCATCATGAGAATATCTTCTACGCTCAATGGCTTAGTACCATTGCTTCCAGTTAATAACCCTTGTTCAATGGGTTGAGGAGATGCTCCCGAAAAATTACCAGAAAGTGACTGATACCCAGAGGGAACAGAAGGACCGTCGTACAAAAAGGATTCTGGCGATTGAGTAAACATGGACGACTGTCTTGACATATTTAACAGAGGATAGTAACCTCTAGGTGTTGGGTGATAAGGAACACGAGGTGGTGAAAAACTTAACCCTGGGTTTTCCAAGAAATTAGTCAAAGAAAGATACCAAGCACTGCTCCTAGGTGGACTTTAAAAAATTGATTCACGGTCCCTTAGCTCAATAGCAGGTTGATTTTTAGGGATAGGGATGCCTACTTCTTCTTCCGGAGTAGCAAGTTCTTCGATAGCTATAAGTCCAGAAGGAAGATTTTGTGTGATTATTCTTTCTACCCTAGGTGAACCAGGACCATTAGAAGCTGGAGAAGCAAACCCTGATGTTGGAGTAGCAGCAAATTCACTTTCAGGTTTGGATATTTCAGGTTCCTCACCTATATCACTAGTAGATGAAAAGCCACCAGTAACTTCAGAAACAGACACTGATTGTGGATTATAATCTGCTACTAAAGCTTGAAAATTAGGATGTGCCACCAAAGAAGACTCTCCTTCTTTAGGTGACCCAACTCTACTGTCTCTAGGAGTTACGAGGGCTCTTAACCCTTCAGGTTGGCTCGGTGAAAACTCAGGAGGTTGGCCCCGAAGTCTACGGGACTTCCTCAGTAATTCAGCCACGATTAAAAAATTTTAACTACTTCACACACAAACAAAGTAAAATCTCAATGAAAACCACCTAAAGCCTCTAAAGAACCAAACAAATTTGAATCACACGCCTAAAGAATCTAGGAGATCAAACAAACAGAAACAGTAACTTTCCATACTGAAAACACTAGTTGGCGATGAAGCCCAACATCGCAGAGTTCAATATAGAAATGGCGGTTGGAACAGTTACCCCGGCAACCTGCTTAATGAATAGACTTGCACAAGTTCCTCCACTAAACCGTCTCGAGTGAAGAGAACCCCCCAGAAAATCCAAGTGAGTCTAGCCAACGTCTACTCCAGGTACAGTGGGATCTTCCCACCACTGTCACCTTAGGAAGAATCCTAAAGAATATGGTCACTTAGGTTACCAATCGAAACAAATATACCTGGGGCAATAGTCTACGATCCGATATGCTTACAAGGGCAGATTAATAAGATCAATCCCCTTGAAGGCTCCTTGACATAATCCAAGGTTTACCAACAAGTGACCCCAGGCTCCTTGACAATGGTTAATCCGAGGTTTACCGTTTTTAATACGTGAATATCTGGCGTCTTTCCCAATGAGGAAGGATTGATTCCCACACTGGTTCGGACACGATCTCGTTCTTCTCCTTTAAGAGGAGCTTTCTAGAGCATAAATACAACAATTGGATTTCTCTCCTACCGCAAGATATAGCTACTTGTTTGTTTTACTATCTTGGAAAGTTAATTACTCCTACTCCAAGACACTAGCCTAAGCTATGTTAGTGTATTAGAGCCCTAGAAATAAAAATATTACTAGATGAATTTTATTTTGAGCGTTATTTTTATTAGTTTTTGTTTAAGTCAAGAGGTGCGGAGATGAAACTCGTGGTATGAAGACTTGACTCAAAATCACTAAAAGAAATGCACTTAAGATGATTAAGCAATATTTTCTCTTCAATGAACTTCTAGCTAGGAAAGAGTTTTAGAATGCAAATACTTGTAAACACAAATCTTTCTTAACAAACAAATTAAAAGAAGAGCTTTTCGTCTTTTCCAATGCACTCAAAACGAGACAACTAGTTATTTTCACAAAAATTTCCGTTTTCTTTCAAAACACTCAACCACTACAAAAACAAACTTTTTTCAAAAGAGATTTTTTATTTTTATAAAACACTGAAAACTATGGAAATGACTAACTTTGAGATCTATAAAATATAAAAACCTATTTGAAGTCAAAGCTTACAAGATGTCTTTTTAAGGATGTTTTACTTAGCTAGATGTAAACTAAGGACCAATTTATGCAGAATCACAAATCAGTCAAAAAACAACCAATTTTTGTTTTCTTTTTTAAAAATGAAAATCCAAAATCTTAACACAAGCTTTTCGAAGTTTCGTAAAGAGAAAACACAAGCTGGATTCCTCAAAAAAGGTAGATTTTGCAATTGATCAGACTCATAAGAAGGCTGGTAAAAACCAAGGTGATCTGAGGTTCCTACAGCTTCTAAGCTCATAGCTACTACAAGACCAAACTGAAAATCAAATCCAACAAGCAAAACTTCTAGGAATTTCGCCTAAAACCCTAACACCAATGAAATTAACCTAAGGAAAGCTTCTGATAGGTTATATGCAGGTCTGGGCAGGGGATAATAACATCTAAACAAAACTAAGCTGACTAACAAAGAAAATCTTAGGTTTTCCAAAATTTTGACAGGGTCCGTAGGCCCACAGTTAACACAGGTGCGGTACCGCTCTGTGCTAAAAGAAAAAGTGCGGATAGGTCCGCACTGTGTCAAAAGCCTAGGGTGTGGTCCTCTCCCAAAGTTATAAAAAACAAAAAATAACCCTGGATCTACTAAATCTACCCAATTCCACACAAAACAAGCCAAAAACAGAAACAAAAACATAGTTTCTCAGGTCAAAGTAAAAACAAGGAAAAAATCAAGTCCCCACTATGGTTGCCATTTTGTCACACGGAATGAGTCGACCTTGCGGACAAGATAGACCTTCCTAGAATCTAAAGAGACCTAGTGACAATCAAGCCAATAAAAAACTATCTTTCTCTAAATATGCATTTATAAACAAAGTCAAACAAGTGATTTAGGCCTACCTTGGGTCCAATGCAAGTTTGTGGAAGCCTCGCTCCTTCGATCCAAATGAGCTCCCTCGTTGCGAATCTACAAACACAAACAAGCAAACAAATTAAATACCACCTGAAAAGCCAATCTCATAAAACATATTTAAAATGAAGATCAAGGAATTCATGAAACAAATGACATAAGACAATTTGTTGAGAAAAATGAATCTGATTGTATTAATTCAAATCAAAGAAGAACTTTACAACCTGTGCCTTGACGTTGTACAAGCTCCTCCCAGGGTCCAACAAGAAGTCTCCTCTACTTTGACAATTTGCACTCTCTTCCCAATGAAGCCAAAAAGGTATGTGATATCTCCTCTCAAGCTTAACTAGGAAGTCTCAATTCCACCAGCATTTACCCTAAAAAATGTTCAGCTTCTAACCTCCTTAGCAACCAGCCCAATGCCTTAGTTTATAGTGCAATGGAGGGAAGTTAATAGGTCCTCCTTCAAAGGGATAAATCCCTCCTTCAAAGGGATAGCTCCTCTCATCAAGGGATTAGCTCCTTCTCTTTTGGGATGCATGAACCACCTAAGAGCGACCAATCCACGTCAAAATTCCTTCTAGAATCATCTAGAATTAACCCAAAGTGAGTTTTTTATAATAAACTTGCGCCTTTTTTACTTTCACAAAGGTCCGCACCCACTCCTTTAGGGACAGAGCAGGTAGGTCTGGAGTTTTTGTAAACAGGGGGTGCGGGACCGCAAGCAATAGTGAGAGAAAGTGCGGAACCAGAGCTTTGTTGATTTTTAATGTCTTTCTCCCATTTTCAAAGCTTGACTTGAAGAGCTGAGGTCTGAGACTTGCTTAGGAGGACAGTACAAGTGATGATAGACCCATACTGAATGCAAATAATCATGGTGGCGATATTTTGTGTAACAGGCCAAAATTTTGTTTGATAATTTAGCAAAGGAAATAACCGATTATAGGAGGAAAAGGAGTATCTCTTCGAGGGTTTACCCTCCATTTTTTATGAGTCCCTATGTCATGGATGCAATTTGTTTTTGTTCAAAATTCCCTATCATGGGATGGAAGTGGACTGTGAAATATCCACTTCCCATTCATATATATCATAAGGAGATGTGGGAGTCTCATTTTCACCCGCAATTTTACAAAATTTGTCATGGAGACATGCTGCTTATCCACAAACAGATTTACAACCGAGATGCCCCTAGGTTTTCTAAGGAAGTCGAGGTAGATATCCACCTAGTGGCTAGATGGTTTGGGGAGGAAACATTCACATATATCAAAGTTTTTGGAAATATTACCTCACCTCATGTCCTCCCATACTATGTTCTAGACAAATTGATGGTTAGAGAGATAGCCAATTAAACAGTTGGTGAGGGTGGGTTGAGCAAAGGATTAAAGGAAACAAAAAAGGTCATTTGGCCTACATTTCTGTTATAGTGTGGAGAATTTTCATTACACGATCTAGGGCATGCATTCAAAGAAGCAAAGATGATGCAATTTCTAAAATTACCTAAATTCCTAGGAAGGCAGTATGACCCAAATGGCACTGCCAAAGACTTCACTACCATGGTGAAAGTGAAGGTATTCAATCATGAGGAAGATGCATTTGATGACATCTTCCTACAAAAAGAGACATTCACAGAGGTGAAGCACATGTCATCACTACTTTTTGACCCAGAAGATCTTGAAGCCATTCATGAATATAGAGAAAGGAGATTGTTAAAGGTCCCATTAGCCCAATTACTGATTAAACCAATAAGGGAGCCAACTCCCAGTGTAAGCCTACAAGGAAGCTCCAGAGAAAATTCTAAGGATGATTTTGAAGCAGAGTCCCAAGAGAAGTCTACTAGGGAGTCAGAGAAATCAGAACAACAGTCACAAAATGGGGGAAGAAAAAGTAAGGAGTGAGGAAATGATATAGTCGAATCTATAGAAAAGATAGTTGAGCAAACCTCACCTAAAAAACAGGCTGAAATTCACTCCACCTCCATAGAGTCAAGAAAACCCCCGGTGATTGATCTAGAGAAAGAATGGAAGCATTTTAATAAAAATCTCCATACAGAGGGACAAGCACCTAAGCCATAGACTCCACAACACAAAGCAACTCAAGAAATTATAGTAGAGAAAACTGGAAGTACTCAAGAGGTAGAGCACATTCCTTCTACTCCTACCTCTGAAATTGTTTTGATAATTGAGGAGATTCCTCCGTTAGATGTGTTCTATAGCCTAACCCACAAAGTTATCGTCAAAAGGCAGAGAAAGAAGAGGAGGTTGGATGCTATAGCTGCTACTACTCCCAATAATGAACCGATGGATATTGTTAGGAAAGACTCACCCATCGACCCATCTGACAACCTGACTTCATCACTTGGAAGAATCCAGAGGATGGGAGGAAGGCCGATTTGCCTATAATGGAGGAGTCACATAAAGAAATTTTATTTGTAGTCTGGTATGTTCAGCTTAGACAAGTAGAAAAGGAAACAATGGTTGCAGCAGCAACAACAAACACTGTTATTGAAAACATCAATGAAAATTTACTCTGCGTGAACCTGGTAGCAAAGCATGTACCAGGTTTTCTTCCAAATGTAAAACAACTCGAACAACAATGGAGGTAGAAAATAGTGGAAAAAGAGGAAGCGATTAGGCAAATGACCAGGTTAAACTGGGAAGTGTACTGGCAATATTTAGTTAAACCGTACAACCAGTGGAAGAACTTGTGATGCCTAACATCTTCCACGCATAAAATGGCGCAAGCACTGACCGATGTCGTGTTCACTGGGCAGTTGAAATCTGTTAATTTTAGGTATGTTCTATGCTAGAGAAATTTATTTCAATTTTCATAGTTAGCTCAATATCTTTTCCAAATTAGCAATCACATCAGAATTAAAGTAAACTACAGATAGAACATAAATATAAATCGCAGAAGACAAGCCAATATAAGAGGACACAAGATGTGGTGCTAGCCAGGGATAAACCCCAATGTGGGGAAACCCTTGATAAATTCTTCTTATATGTTCTTCAATAGTTCAACAGAGAGAGAGAGAGAGAGAGAGAGATAGTAATTTACAACAGAAGTCAACACTTTGACTTATCTCGATAAGAGCATAGATCATCTCTAAGAAGATAATACATGAGATCAGTTGAAGACATGATGCTTCAACTAATTCTCCAAGGTGACTCCTTCACCTATCGTTGTGCTACATTTCATCATCATGCTACACCTCACCACGCTGCACCATGTTGCACCCATCATCACTATGCTACATCTCATCACGCTTCATTAATCATGATTGTACCCATCACTGTACTGCATTATGTGCAATTGTTACACCATGTTGCCATCCTGACCTATGTGTTGGTTGCACCTTGCTTGCTTGTTGTCCCTTTCCTGCTTGTTTTCCCTAGCATGCTTCTTGTCCTTAGCATGCTTGTTGTTGCATGCTAGTTGTCCCTTGCATGATAGCTGTAACATTGCATGCTTGGTGTATTTGTTGTTAAGTACCATACAACTGTCCCAATGTTAGTTAGTTGTCCCTTGCATACTGATCTCCTTCAGAGACAGATTCTCCAGCTGTTTAGGCAGTTCCCAACAGTTTTGGTAGTTTCGGCTGTTCCCGGCAGTTCCAACAGTTCCAGTTGTTCCCAACAGTTCTGGCAGTCGTGGCAATCCCGGAAGTTCTAGCTTTTCTGGCAGTTCCAACTTTTGCAGCAGTTCTGACTTTTCCAGCAGTTCCGACATTTCCGGCTTTTCCAGCTTTTTCAGTTTCTTTGGCAGTTCTGACTTTTCCGGATTTTCTGTCTTTTCCGACAATTCCAGCTTTTCCAGCTTTCACGAAATTTCTGGTAGTTTTGGCTTTTCCGGCTTTTCTGGAGGTTCCGTCAGTTCCAACAATTCCGGCATTTCTGCCTTTTCTGACAGTTCTAGCTTTTCTGATAGTTTTGGCTTTTCTGGCTTTTCTAGTAGTTCTAGATTTTCTGGAATTTCCAGCGTTTTCGGCAGTTCCAGCTTTTCCGGTAGTTCTAAGTTTTCTGACTTTTCCCACTTTCCCAGCAGTTCTGGCTTTTCCAGATTTTCCAGCTTTTTGAGCAATGGAGAGCTTATTCTCCCATGTCTTAATTTAGATCTAGGGTAGCGTATACCCTAGGTCACTCCCTCTAGCTCTCATATTCATCAAACCCAAAACAAGATGAAGTGAGATCACAAGAGTGAGTGTGTGTGTGACAAAAGACTTCAAGTCCTCTTCTATTTATACTAAAACGTAGAGGTTGAATAGACATGATTGTTGGGCTTATGAGCCTACATAAGTTGCTGGCTGACTTGTTAATTTGTCCATAATCAAAATAAATCCATAGCTTCATAAATACTTATCAGAATTAGATGGTATCTAGATCAATCCTACACTTCTCGATGAGAGGGATCCAAGAAAAATATCAGCTGCAATAAATAAGATGACCCACATCGAGTTTGGCCCTAGTTGCAACTTTTTACACTCCCTCTCAACTAGGGAGAACTGCATCCACTAATCCATATGTCCGACTGTACTATCTTTGTCATCAGTGCCCTGCACTGCTCTGATCTACTGAGCTTTGCTTTGCTCTGCTCTGTTGAACCATGAAGAAGAAGAATTGATCGAGAATGTATCAACCATTCTCTGCTAACCCGAAGTCAGTTTCATCTGAAGAGAGTGTGTCACATCACTCTTACTTACCCGAAGTTAGTTTTATTGATCCTAGATTAATATCACAAGAGAGTGTCTCAAACCACTCATATTGATCCCATATCAATTTCATTGATCCCAGACCAATGGAGGTCATCCTAGCATAGGGAGTATGGTAGATACAACGATGCGCCCATCGATAGAACTACTACAGTCCCTATCCTCATTTCCTGCTCATTGATTAGATGAGAGGTACTTCCCATGAGTCCTAGACTGCATGGGTAGGATGCCTCGACAGGAGAAAGAATCATCATGTCCACAGGAGAACGAATCATCTTGTCAGTGGATGCCATGGAGAATGAATCATCTTGGCCCACAGTTGCCACGAAGAATGAATCATCCTAGCTCAAAGGAGAATGAATCATCCTGTTCCATAATCGCCATGGAGAACGAATCATCTTGGCCCATAGGAGAACAAATCATCCTCTTCCACAGTCACCATGAAAAATGAATCATCTTGGCCCATAAGAGAACAAATCATCCTGTTCCACAGTCACCACGAAGAATGAACCATCCTAGCCCACATGAGAACGAATCATCCTGTTCCACAATCATAACGGAGAACGAATCATCCTGGCCCATAGGAGAACGAATCATCCTGTTCCACAGTCACCACGGAGAACAAATCATTCCGGGCCACAGGAGAATGAATCATCTTGTTCCACAGTCGCCATGGAGAATGAATCATCCTAGCCCATAGGAGAATGAACCATCCCTTTCCATAGTGCACCACCAGAGGAGGGTGAGTTGCCCTGTGGTCGTATGTTGCTCCAGTAAGTACCCCAAGTCCCCCAGAGCTCCTAGAGCTCAATGCATGCAACATGAAAGACCCTTATAAGAAGGTCTCTCAATGACTCCAAGTCGTTCGGGAAAGTTACAGATTTTACCTTTCCCCGGGGCTTTGACAAAAAATGTTTGCAACCTGTACATCAGTCTCAATGTGATGGAGCCTCCTCGCTCATCAACTTACCATATCCTAGATAAGGCAGTATCTGATGTCTATCTGCTGTAGCAATCATCGAATACAGGATTCCTCAATAATTGAATCCCACCTATGGTTGTCATAGAGAATCACAGTGGTATTCATCATGTGTACAAACAACCCAGTTAAGAGCTTCTACAACCATGCAGCTTCACATGGTATCATACTCGTAGCTATGTATTCAGTCTCAACGGTGCTTATAGCAACTGATATCTGGTTCCTGCGCATCCATGATATCGAAGCAGAATCCAAAGAGACCTAGCACTAAGAAGTGCTCTAGTGATCCTCCACACTACCTGCCCACTCAGCATTCTAATAATCATGGAATTCCATATTTCCGGTTGTGTATATCAATCCATGAGAGATTGTGCCCTAAAGATATCTCAGAAGATTCTTGGCACCAATCCAGTGAGGCTCAACCAAATATGAGCTCACCATGCCAACTGCAAAACATATGTCCGGACAGAAGTTGACCAAGAACATCAACGCGAATGAGTTTATGAAACTTAGAGGCATTTCCCAAAATGGTCCAACATCACTAGCATATAACTTTTGAAAGTTAATATCCTCGAGGTAGTCATAGGCTTGCAATTTATCATTCCACATTGGGAATCCAACTCCCTCTTACTTCTGCAAATGAGAGGGTCTGCACCTGTCAGAAATAGGTTGTCCTCATAAGGTGCTGGTATGAGAGGTTTATCATCCACAACCTTCAGGTAATGGTTTGGATCGGTTTCACTCCTAGTGAATCTCAACTTCATCTGACAGCTATCAATCCTCTAATACTATGCCCGAGGAATTTTGCTTCAAGCCATAGAGGGCTTTCTTACACCTGTATACATGAGGTTCTCAATCATGAATCTCAAACTCCTCAGGTTGTTCCAAACCTGTGGACCTACTAAATGAGGGGAATGGTCCCCTTGTCAGATTTTCCTTTGGTACATCTCAGACATGTACTTTCATGCTCTTTTTGAATTTAGGCATCCCTGTCACCATCTGACTCACAGACCTTCGGTGCCATGTGCCAATGGACATGGTCCCCAGTGGACTTCCTACAAGTTGATATAACCCTGAACTCAAAAACATCTTTAAAAATTCTATTTTCAAACACATACCTTTCCATCGATGAGCTCCACCCTGAAACCTTTGACTGCCATTGCTGAAATGGACACCAAGTTCTTCTTGCGATCAGGTAAATAAAAGAGATTCTACAAATGAATTGAGTTACCCTCATTCAATTGAGGGATAACATTCCCTACACCCCTTCCGGGAAAGGTGGCATCGGCTCCAAGTATAATCCCACGATTATTTCCATCTCTACCAAATTAGAGAGTGCACCCATCTATCCGATGAAGTGCCTTGAAGCACTACAATCAATAAACCAGATTCCCAAAGAATCTGAAGGAGAGGGCCAATACAAGATAACGCTTCTTTATCTTATCATAAACAACATTTTATTCTTCATAGCTGGGGTTCCTTGCTTTCTTTGAAGAGTTGACCATTTCCTTGATGACCTGCATTACCTGTCATTCCTTTGATCATTGAAGATGTCCCTCGAATGATTGTTATCTTCATTAAGAGATGTGTCTCTGCCATTCGAACACTCCTTCGCATAATGGCCGAACTTATTGCAACCAAGTCATTCGCATTTCCTTCCACCCTTAGATCCGAGCTTCCCAATGAAGTGATCTTTAGGTAGGCCATCAGAAGCTTTCGTTGTGCCATTCTAATAATATTCTCTGCTTCAACTTCACCTTCGGTGAATTTGAAGAGGGATGAGGAATCCACTGATCCTTTTGTCCTTTCCCAACTATCTTTGATGATTTCTCTTTCAGTCTTGCTTGGGCATTGTCTTCACCTCAGCTCCAGTACCATGTTAATTTTAGGTATGTTCTATGCTAGAGCAATTTATTTCAATTTTCACAGTTAGCTCAATACCTTTTCCAGATTAGCAATCACATCAGCGTTAAATAAACTGCAGATAGAACATAAATATAAATAGCAGAAGACAAGCCAAGACAAGAGGACAGATGTGTCGCTAGCCAGGGACAAACCCCAGTGTGGGGAAACCCTTGATCAATTCTTCTTATATGTTCTTCAATAGTTCAACAGAGAGAGAGAGAGAGATAGTACGTTTACAACAGAAGTCAACACTTTGACTTATTTGAATAAGAGCATAGATCATCTCTAAGAAGATGATACATGAGATCAATTAAAGACATGTTGCTTCAACTAATTCTCCAAGGTGACTCCTTCACCTATCGTTGTGCTGCATTTCGTCATCATGCTGCACCATGTTGCACCCATCATCACTAAGTGGCATCTCATCGCGCTTCATTAATCATGATTGTACCCATCACTGTACTGCATTATGTGTAATTGCTACACCATGTTGCCATCCTGACCTATGTGTTGGCTGCACCTTGCTTTCTTTTTGTCCCTTGTATGCTTGTTGTCCCTAGCATGCTTATTGTCCTTAGCATGCTTGTTGTTGCATGCTAGTTGTCCCTTGCATGGTAGCTGTAACATTTCATGCTTGGTGCATTTGCTGCTACGTACCATACAATTGTCCCAATGTTAGTTAGTTTTCCCTTGCATACTGCTCTCCTTCGAAGACAGATCCTCTAGTTGTTTCAGCAATTCCCGACAGTTCTGGTAGTTTCGGCTATTCTCGGCAGTTCCGGTAGTTTCGATTGTTCCTGACAGTTCAGGTAGTCCTAACAGTCCTAGCGGTTCCAACTTTTCCGGCAGTTCCGGTAGTTTTGGCATTTCTGGCTTTTTTCGCTTTTCCGAATTTTCTGGCAGTTCTAGCTTTTCTGGCATTTCCAACTTTTCCGGCTTTTCAGGCAGTTCCGGCTTTTTCGGCTTTTCTGGCTTTTCCGACAATTCCGACTTTTCTGGAATTTCCAGCTTTTCTGGAATTTCCGACAGTTTCATCTTTTCTGGAAGTTCCAGCTTTTCCGGCAGTTCCATCTTTTCCAATAATTCTAGCTTTTCTGACTTTTCTGGTAGTTCCAACTTTTCCGCATTTCCTGCTTTTCCAACAGTTTCAGCTTTTCCAATAGTTCTGGCTTTTTCGGCTTTTTCCGCCTTTCCGGCAATTCCGACTTTTCTGTCTTTTCTGACTTTTTGAGAAACAAAGAGCTTATTTTCCCATGACTGAATTTAGATCTATGGAATGTTATCTAGGGCAGCGTATACCCTAGGGAACTCCCTCTACCTCTCATCTTCATCAAACCCAAAACAGGATGAAGTCAGATCACAAGAGTGAGTGTGTGTGACAAAAATGACTTCAAGTCCTCTTCTATTTATACTAAAATGTAGAGGTTGAATAGACATGACTGTTGGGCTTCTAAGCCTACATAAGTTGTTGGCCAACGTGACAATTTGTCCATAATCAAAATAAATTCATATCTTCATAAATACTAATCGAAATCGGATGATCTTTAAATCAATCCTACACCTCTCAATGAGAGGGATCCAAGAAAAATATCAGCTACCATAAATAAGATGACCCACATGGAGTTTGGCCCTAGTTGCCAATTTTAACAAAATCCGTGATCAGCTGACTGACACAGCTCAAACTCATGATGGACATCTATGATCTCAAAGATCAAATGCAAAGGAGTTAGTCACCACGTTTTATTTCTATTTTTGTTTTGTTTTGCATAATTTTAGGAAGGTCATTTAAATCTCCTCAACTATTTTTGTAATAATCTATTATTAGGATTTATAGTTTAGTATTTAAACCCCTCTCATGCATTTAGAGAGGGGTCCAGAAATTTTATCAGAAACAATCTTCAAAACATGCACTTTTGTCCCTTTGAGGAAGTTCTAGTGAAATGAATGGAACAGGATTTATTTTTATCTTATCTGGCATCTTCTACTGAAATTGCACTTTTGTACTCTTAGATGGTGTTGGATTGATTGGAAGTAGGTCGATATTGCTGAAACACATGAGCAGAACTTATTACAAATGGTACTTTTATCTCATGATTTTGTTTTGTTTATGTATTAAGCAATATTTTTTCTTCAAATTGTTTATGTATGAAAGTTTGAATCTTGGTTAGCATTATTGCACTTTTGTATGGTGATGGCCTAAATTTTATGTTGAATATATGAATAATTTCATATGCAATATATCTTTCACAATCATTTTGGCTAACTATTTATCTGAAACTATTATTGTTAAAACGATTTCACTTCTTATTGTAGTTGAATGATATTTATTACCAATTGCTTTGGGACATTATTATAGATCGCATGTTTCAATTTTATTCTCGGGTATAGTCATAGCTAGATAGTGTTTAAATTAGGATATATGCATGTGATTATTAGTTTAGATTAGATTACTTTTAGCTTAAACATTCCTCCGAACTATCATATATCACCCCATCAACACTATCATAATTTATATTGGGAAACTGGTCCCATTACCCCTAGTTGGAGCCACTACACCAAATGGAAAAGGAGCTGCCAACCAAGGTTCGGACTGGGTGGTTTTCCCCCAATGTTGTAAGCAACAATTTTTGAGGCTTCAACACTTCTTGATGGTAAATTTGGAAATTGTGGAGGCGTGCACGATCTAATGTACTTTCCAACATCTTGTTGAAGGTTCGACCAAAAAAACCAATTTTGCAACATTGCCTCTATTTTCTCTACTTCGAAATGTCCAACAACTCGATTGTAGTGCACCTCCCAAATCATCTTGGCACGATCACTTAAAGGAGCACACAAGTGTCCTGGGTGGCATAACAGTGCGCCCTAGAGGTGAAAATCAAGAACTTTCTTGCCTCACAGTAAAATCTAGTATGTGTTTCCGAAATATGGATATATCTTATAACGATGCGGTCACCTTGAAGTCTCATGTCCACAAGAGTCGAGCAAACTAGTCAATGCCATGACTGGTGGTCAGCTAAGGTAGTCTACAACATTATTGGTGTTTCCCTTATACTTAATGTTCAAATGGAATTATTGCAGGTATGTGGACCATTTATGACGACGATAATTCTACAACCTTCCTTGTGTCTATATGAACTACAGGGGTTAGTGGTCTATGTGGATGACCATTTCCTTCCCCAAAATGTAATGATTTTGTTGTCAGAATGTCTACACAATTGAATACATCTCTTTTTCATAGGTGAGACACTTTCAGACTGTGTCTCACTATGATATGCCTCTTGATGCCACTGCTGAGTAAGAACTACAATAATAACATAGTGAGAGATATTTGTCTCAATATAAAATGGTTGTTGTAGGTCTAGTAATGTGAGCACTGGTGCAGAGAAGATGTGATGCTTCAAATCAGAAAATGCCTTCTATTGGGATTCAGACCAAAAGAAATTTGCTTTCGCTCCACCCTTGGTGATTTGACTCAAAGGCCAAGTGATATGAGAGAAACCCAACATGAACCTTGCAGTAGAAATTGGAAAGACCCAAAAAGTTGCGGAGCTTTGTTAGAGTGGTTGGAGATGACCAGTCTCGAATAACTTGTATCTTGGATGGGTCCACATGCACAACCCTCTCATCAATGATGTACCCCAGATATTGAACCTAGGTCATACCAAAAGTGCATTGCTCCAAATTAGCACATAATTTGTGCTGTCACAAGGTTTCGAGGACCTGTCTAAGGAGTTCTAGCTAAATATCAAAATGTCATCCAAATACACTACCGTGAATGAGTTGGTGAAGGGCCACAAGATGTCTTTCATCAATATCGTGAAGGTTGCACAAGTATTCATCAAACCAAAAGGAATGACCAGCCATTCGAAAAGGCCCTCCTTCGATTTGAAGGAAGTCTTCCACACACTGAAGGATTCGATTGGTACCTGGTGATAACCAGACTTCAATTCAATCTTGCTGAAATATTTGTCCCCCTTAAGCTGGTCTAAAATGTCATAAATCCATGGGATTGGATACCTATTTTGAATAATGATTTTATTTA
Organism: Pinus tabuliformis; assembly: GCA_031772625.1. Lineage (NCBI taxonomy): Eukaryota > Viridiplantae > Streptophyta > Pinopsida > Pinales > Pinaceae > Pinus > Pinus tabuliformis. The sequence continues at coordinate 990,780,706 of CM062810.1, read as the reverse complement.
GCACCTAAGAGTCAATAAAGAGTCTCCAACTCCCGTCTTTCTTTTGTACCAACACAATCAAGCTCCCACAAAGTGATGAACTATGCCTCTTGTGCCCTTTCTACAACAACTCTTGAATTTTCCTCTTAATTTCATTGTTCTCTAGAACATAGCACTGATAAGTGAGCCCGTTGCATAGTAGCGCGCCCGGGGTCAGATCAATGGAGTGCTTGAAATGATAGTGTAGGGGTGCCCCCGTGGGTGAGGTGAAGATGTCCTTTTACTCCTCCACGACCTTATAAATCCGGTACTGCCATGTGGAGGATCCCTGTCTGGAGGTCGTGGATGTGGCAACAATCTTCTTCTTTCCATGAGGGTGAATAATAAGGAAGACAAATTTCCTGGTCTGGGAAATGATATTACTGTATTGCTTCGTAGGGATCAAAGAGATGGAAGTAAGAGGTGCTACCTTTAGTATCCTGTATAACTTATTTCCCAAATAAATAATAATAGTGTGAGGACTATACTTATACACAACATGACGCTTCCACAAGTATGGTTGGCCTAATAATACACCACAAACTTCAAGAGGAGAAGAATTATACAATACCTCATCTGTGAAAGGGATTGATTTTGTAGGAAAGGTGAAATTGCTGGCTGGCGTAGAGATCTCTTCCTTGGTGAAGCCACCTAATGGTGTACGACTATAGGTGTGGTGTGGTCGGTAGGCCCAACTACTTCATCACCTTTGTTGAAATAAGGTTCTTTTGGCTTCCACTATCGACAATGAACTGTAGCAGAGAACCCTTCACCAAAATTTGTGAGGGGAAGAGTCGCTCCCCCTCCTCTGAATATTCGAGATCAATACTATGAATCTTGGTGGTGGAAATAGTGGAAATGAGTTCCACATCAATAATATTCTTCCCTTTTCCATTCCCTTTGTTGGGTTATGACTCATATTCGGAACATGCATCTAATTCAAAAGCCTTCAACTCGACCACCAGTGATTTCTTGGCTCAACACTCACATTTGTTGTGAGTGGGGCCCTTATAGAACTCAAACCATTTCCCCGTGTCCTTCTTTGTCTTCATGGTGTTTTTCTTTGTTTGTAGCTTTGACGGGTCATCTTGGGTCCCCCGCCTTGAGTTTGTCCTTTGTTTAGTGGTTTGGTGCGCCTTTCCCTTGCTTCAGATTCGCAGATCGAAAGTCTCCCTTCTTCTGTTTAAATTTTTTCTTGATCTTGATAGCTAATCGATAGGTGGTGCCAAGCGAGGAGATGTCCAAGAACTTCATCTTGTTCTACATGTACTTTTGTAAATAGTCGTGATACTTGAGTATCAAATGCTACTCAGAATCCTTAATACCCAACTTTGTGGGAAGGGTATGAAAAATATTTGTGAACTCTGGCACGTCTTCGCCCCTTCCGTGCTATAGTGTGGTCCACTTTATGTATTTATCTTCATAGCCCCCAATAGGGTAATATTTTTCTTTTATAGCGTCTCAAAAATAATTCCAAGCGAGTGTGGCTCAAAGAAATTAGGGTTCCCTCTCATCCTTATGTTCACAGTGGGTTTCCCACTAGTCCTTAACATGGGGGGCGACTTTGAGAAGTGAAAAAATAATATTTTCCTGATTTAAAAATTCATGAACTCAAAAATATCCTTTCAAATATGGGAATGTGAAATTTGACTTGTACCTTAAAGGGAATGGCACCTCCAGAGTGGCTGCTAGATGAAGATGCATCGCCTGTAGGTAGCTGCCAAAGGATCTCAACAAATTTATCCATCATCGCGTTCCTTTGTTGCTAGAGGGCTTCTTCGAACAATATTTTGAAAGGATCTCCTACTCCCTCACTCTTTTTTCTTCTGCTATGGAAGACCATTAGGGTATGCAAGGCTAGTCTTACAAAGGTTCAACCAGTTCAAGCCCTAACTCCTAATAACTTTACCTTGTTGGGGAAATGCAAAGAAAAACATAGAAAGAGAAGACTGCTCTGATGCCATTGATCCAGACTTATACATGAACACAATAGAATACAAATACAAACATAAACACAGAGATGCAGCATAAATAAAACTTCATTTCATTAATATCAAAGAACTATAATATGCTTACATACAGAATGGAAATAAACTAGCTCAGACAATGGTAGATTTTCTCTGAGAAGAGATGTGTCAACAACATGCCTTTGAACTATGTTACAATGAGGCTTAAGGGCCTTTTTATTATTGAACAACTCAGGAAAACCCGAATAAACAAAAGCCCTAAGCCCAGGAGATAGAACGCCAATATTGTTTGGGCCTCGTTGGGGTTAGTTGGGCAACCAACTTCCTAGGGTTGTAACTTAGTCATATGATCTCTATCTGGTGCGTACAATACCTCGTTTGAAATATCTCTCCAATTACAAGATTTGTGGTAGGACTCTCCCAATAGCTATGGGCCTACTGCAGACCTAAAAAAAAGTCGTTTAGGGGGTAAAACAATCTCCAAATGTTTAGGACATGAAAAACTGCTAAAAATAGTAAATGTTGCTATAATCAAGGAAATAGAGGAAACTGACTGGAGGTCTAGGTGGAATAGGCGAGTGGCCACCAATATCCACTTGGATCATTCTAACATCTTCATATTAAATAGATGCTTCATAAGAAATACCTTATTTGAGGTCGAGGATTTTCATATAGTTTGAAAATGCCATCATTAAACCTTCTACATATCATTTCCTTTGAAATGTTAAGTGCCACCGACGCTGCTAGACATAGCCCTATTTTTCCTAGTGCATTTTTGTCGAGAATCTCCCATTCTACATCCATCATACTCGTCGGCTTCTTTGATTTTCTTCTCAATTGTAGGTATAGATCTTTCTGGTACAAATAACAATCCATTTACATTTTCCACAACTCGTAGTTTTGGCTGTTAAATTTCTTGACCCTAAACCTACCATCTTCCACCATTTCTCCCACTCGAACTCAGAATCATTTTCTCTTGTGAGTTTATCGGCCAAATAAGACTTCGAATTTGATACCAGTTGTTAGAAATTAATTAAGGGAGCAATGAAGTACACAAACTATTGCGGAAACACAAATACAAAAATGCATAAAATAAGAGAAACATAGATATAAGCAGTTCAACCAATTTGAGCTACGTCCACAAAGAAACAACCAATCCTTCCTTTTATATTATCCAATAAAATGAAGAGATACAACCTACAACAGATCCGTTGTAATTTCCTCTCCACTCTCACACAATATCCTCTCTCTCTCTCTCTCTTTGCCTCTCTCTTAAAATAATAATCCACAATTGCAATACAATTCCCTCATATAAACCGAAGGGGTGCCTTATAGGTAAAAAAATGCTAAATTAACGTAACTTGTACCATCATATCATCGACCTAAAGAACGACCTAGATTAACTACGAAATTACAATATTTTACAAGGCATTTTTCATCTATTTTTAGCTTCGGGGGAATTTCCCCTAAACCCTCGCTAAGGGATGGGGGGCATAATAAAAGGCATTTACGCCCCCTGAACCCCCCTAATGGCGATTAAACGAGCGATGTTTCTTCCCTGTTAGGAATAGCAATCCAACACGACTCAAACAAAAATCTTTGAACAATCAAGAAGATAATCATGCTCCAAACCCAACATAGAATTAGATTGAAAAACCTATTGCATTCCATACTAGAGGATGGATACTCCATAAAGTTAATAAATAAACTTGGACCTAATGTAAATCATATTTATTTTCGATGTGGACTTAATAAAACTTCACTATTTTAAAAATGTAACTATTTATGTAATCTTTTCATAAAATAAATAGTATCTTGATATAGGTAACTAGTTATGCAATTCTTGGGAAACGAATTGACTTCTTCTCATATGTACAATCATACGAAAATGTGAAGTGCATTATGCTCTAAATAACTATTTTTTTTAATGCAAAAGAGAATGCGACAATGTATTTGTGTTACTATAAATAAAATTATGGATTTTTTCTTTGGAAAAAGAATTAATAAATTTAGTAGCATTTTGTATTTACTTTTTATTTATATATATATATATATATATATAATAATATAAAATTTATAATATTATATCATAAATAATATTCATATAAACTTATTTTTTAATTAATTTAATAAACTCATTACCATTAACTAATTATGTTTGGATAACTTTATATGAGGAAATAAGTTGATGATAAATGCTATAATGTAACATAACCATTATGTAATATAAGAAATTGATATAACTTGATGAAGGATAACAATCAATAATGAAAAGATATAATAATATTATAAAACTCTTAATGTGAAATTATGACATAATATTCAAGTCAACCATAATAGCATATGACATATTATTGAATTCACCATCTTCATTTCACAATATGGTGGATATTAAAACATGGTTAAACAAAGTTAATCATATTCAAACATGATCAAATCATATTCAAACATTATCAAGTATAACTAGACATCATAGAACCATATTCAATTGATCTACTATTGATATGTAAATTATCATGGATATTCCACTACACAACAATTCATCACAATAAATCTTATAATTTTCTGAAATATTATATATATTTTTTTCTATATAATACTACCTAAGCAGCCACGGGGGATTTGAACTGGTGACCTATCGCAAGGAGTGCCTTAACAGCGCACCCATTCACTGTCAATCCAAAGCTCCATGGGCTTTCTGAAATATTATATTATGAAAATTTATTTATTAATTTATATTCTAGATTAATTAATTATTAATTAATTAATTAATTAATTATGCATGTTCTTAATTGTAGCTTTGACAAAATCAATTTTTTTTAGCTTCTTATACTCTCTCATTCATTTGTGTGTTCCTATCTAAGTTCTTCAACAACTCTTCATGAAGTGGACAGGAATCAAATTAAAGGGTAGATCCAATTCCGATGTCACATATGTTGCAGAGTTAATGTTTGTTCAAAAAAGCCCTAGCCACTGATTAACCCATGACTATGGGGCTAGGTTGGAGGGGAAATGATAAACCTTATAATAATTAATAACAAATAGAAAAATTAGAAACCTCATAACATTTTAGTTTTTAAATGATATGGATGAATGCTTTTTATAGTTTTACAAGGTATTTGAATTTAGATTAATGACAACATGCTTTGAAAGATGGATCTAGGTTGGCAACCTGTTCTTTGGAAGCATTCCAAGAGGCATTAATACTATTAATATTATCAACCAATCTAGATCCATCTTAACTCTCGATCTATCAAGAGTCAAGAGGGATCAAATCTCTCGAGACACAAACATTTCTTCATGTTTTGCACTTGGAAAATAAATTTTCCCCTAAAAAATTTTGATTCTCTCAATATTTAATAAATCCAATGTTAAAATAAATCTAAGCTAATTTTTAACAATATAAACAAAATATATAACTAAATAATATCATTTATTTCAAATATCATTTTAAAATATTTTAAAATTTATTATTTGATATTCTAAATATTTATTTAATTTTATGTAAATCTCTACATTATTAAAAGAAAACAAAACTAATGGTTAGAGTCCAAAAAATTGTAAACCTTGACCTTAAGTCACATGATAATAAATAATATAAACCTAACTCTCAACATTTAAAGTTGACCACTTGAGTTGTTTAACTAAATTCACATGGCCATAAAGGATATTCACTTAAAAGTTGAGGTCTAAAATGTAATCATATTTAATAGTGCTGCCTTACTTTATATATATTATATATATATATATATATATATATATATATAATATTGAAATATTTCATAGTACCTCTCCTGGACCTTGACTATTGAACAGCTCCATATATATGTAAGACCCTGCCTTTTATATATATATTATATTGAAATATTTCATAGTACCTCTCCTAGACCTTGACTATTGAACTACTCCATATATATATCTATATATGTAAGACCCTGACTTTCGAACTAATCCATAAGATATGGTTTCAATACTACCGCGAATGAGATGGACCCTACGGGGTTGTACCTACGGAAGCATAGTTACATGATTTCATCATACCTCTCTAACACCATGACATGACTTTGAACCACTCAGAAAACAACCGAGTATTGTACATCTATTTAAAATCTTTTGTACCGCTTTGCCATACCTTTTTAGGATATGGATTAAGGTAACATGGTTATTTTATTTTAATAAATATTAAAATATTTTTAATATTTATTTTTAAATATTTATAGTAAAAAAAAAAATTAAAATTTAAAATATTATAATATCTATAAATATGTATTTAAAATTAATTAATTATATATGTGTATGTGAGTTTTTATTCTAAAAGCTTCATATATATTTCTAAATACTTAATTTTTTTAAATTTTAAATAGTTTTTTTTAAGTTTGGTAGGATTATATCTTCATCATGTTCAATTTCTCACCCACATTAGGGGGATAGCATAAGATTTGAATCCAAGATTTCTGGTTTAGTGAAACTTCATTTCCACGGCCATTGCCAATGGAGCTACTCCAAGCAGGCTCAAATTTTAAATATTTAGTGAAATAATTATTAATATTTCTTTCGAGATATTTTAATTAATTTGTAATTGTATAAATAAAAATTTAGTGGATATTTAAATTAACCATTTTCATATTATAAAGTATTATGTAAATTATAAGATTCAAAGTTCAAATCTCCCACAAGTTAAACAAACAAAAAATATATTATAAACATATTTTCATATGAAATGTAATATTAGGATATGTATGCTCTTAAAAGCTTCAAGCTAAAAACTCTATCAAAAATCGTGCTCTAGAGCCATCCATTACTCCGCTTACCCCTCCTCGATGGCAACATGTGTGCGAACATGTCATTGTTTCCATAAGCAATAAGGCACAACAAGGTCTGGCTAGAGTTGAGTATGGATCTCCAAGAGTTGATGATGGAAAAATTTAACTAATAAATTGTGCTAAGAGGATTGAACCATTGAAATATTTGGGGAAATCTCCTTGCCTTCAGAAAAAACCACCAAAGATGGAGGGAGAGCTAGAGGGGTCGAAAAAGATCCCACACTCAAGCCACTACAGAATGATTGAAGATCATGGATGATGAGTGAGTAGTTGGAGAAGGTGACGAAGGAAAAGGAGGGCAAGCAAATTTCTGAGAAGAAGAAACATTGTTGATCCTTCAATCTTTACAATAAAACATAAAGTAATGACATGCCTCAGAGCCTTCGTCGCTCTCCTTGAGATATTATAATGTGCCAAGGGGTGAAGCTACGAGGGGCCTCATCTTATCAATCATGCCCCATCAAAGATATAATAACACCCTCAAAAAACAACAACATTCATATAAAGAATGCATCCATTTAATTTTTTTTCTTAATAAATATTTAAAATAACTTAAATTCCTAATTATTTATTATTAAAAAAAATTATGAAATGTAAATTAATTAATTTATATGGAATTTAAATTCCATAAATCTCAAATAAATTTTCATAAAAATAATTCAGAGTGAGAATCACTTACGAGGATAAATATTATCTAATAAAACTTTCAAAACCATTAGAGTCTAACTAACATCTAAAATTAAATAAATCATTATTCTATCTACCATTAAAAATAACCCCTACCTACACTCAACCTCTCTCTCTCTCTCTCTCTCTCTCTCTCTCTCTCTATATATATATATATATATATATATATATATATATATATATATATATATATATATCTGATTTCCTGGATCTCCATAAAATAACTCGAAATACCTAACATCTTAAATACCTAACCAAAATATTGCCTATCTTAATAGACACATACGAAGTTTGCAGCCACTGCACCGCCTGTTATGTAGAGAGTACTTAATATTGAAAGTATTGAAAGTGCGGGCTGGGTATATGCTTTAATATGAAGTACCGTGTTTCTCTGTCAATCAATTGGGTCCATCTGTCATTCATACTAGTATTGGAGTTAGACTACGGCATTGAGGGCGTTCGCTACAAACATATCATGGGGCGCCTATAGAAACCTAAAAAAACCAATCTACTATCAATTTTACTTTCAATTCCATAAGTTGTCATCCAGAAGTTGATTAAAGTCGACAATGTCAATTTCTTTTAAATGATTAGGCCGATAGGCCTTCCTTTGAAAGATACTTCCATCGTCCTTTTGTTTCTAACGTTGACACCTGGCATCCACATTCAAGGGGAAATTGTTCATATGTGTGGGGCAATTTCTGTTTCTTCTCAGCAATTTCATAGAACAAGCGCCACCCTTCTTCTTTCCACTGACATTTGTGTGCATTTTCAAGATATTCGTCATGGTCTGCTTCAATTATTCATTTCCGCTCATTCTGGAACCGTCTGCATTAACTTGGGCGATGTCAGTTCCATGGCCTACAGTCACTCGGGCCAACCTCTACTCACACCCAGGCATGCTTTCTGTGTCCTGCTTGGCCTCGACGTGGTCTTGACCGACATCGCCCCCGTTATTCCTGCCCTCAAATGCAACATGAAGAAAAACACGGTGGCGACCTCCCTCACCTGAGCCAGAAAACCGGGATCCGACGTTGGAAGAGTGAAGATTTCTCAACTCTATTGGAACAACGAGAAGCAGATTCAAGGACTGAAGCCTCCATTTGATTTCATTGTGTCGCGGATGTTGTTTATTTGGAGTATATTGTGGAGATTTTGATTTCCACCATGAATGCCCTTTCTGGAATGAATAATGTAATCTATTAGGTTATCAGATACGATCAACAGAAGCCCATCATCTTTTTTGGCAGATTTGTCCTAATTATTTCACTATGGAGAAAATACCCCATGAGGATTTGCATCTGGAGTATGCGTATGAAGAAATTGATGTGTATATTCTTAAGATCTGGCGTTGGAAGAGTGAAGATTTCTCAGCTCTATTGGAACAACGAGAAGCAGATTCAAGTACTGAAGCCTCCATTTGATTTCATTGTTGTCACAGATGTTGTTTATTTGGAGAATACTGTGGAGCCTTTGATTTCCACCATGAATGCCCTTTCTGGAGCGAATACTGTAATTCTATTAGGTTATCAGATACGATCTCCAGAAGCCCATCAGCTGTTTTGGCAGATTTTTCCTAATTATCTCACTGTGGAGAAAGTAGCCCATGAGGATTTGCATCCGGAGTATGCGTATGAAGAAATTGATGTGTATATTCTCAGGAAAAAAATGACCTAAGTGTGGGTAAAACAAGGCTTTCCAGGGTTTAGGGGTGGGGTACAAATTGTACATGGGTTATAAAGTAGAGGGCGCATAAAGTACCTGGCCTTGTTATGCCAAAACTCTGATCAGATAGCCACTGGGGGAAATCTTAGGCAAATCCTATTTCCGGAGCTGGGTTGTCCAATTTTGTTCCGCCGCAGGACAACGTTACAGCTTTTGAAGTCGACATTTTTCTTTATGTGTACGAGCATGAAGAAGGCCAGAAAAAGGGTCACTATCATATTCCATTTTATATAATGCTTTGAGAACTGGATCTTCCGTTGATGTTTACTTGTGTAAGAAACCCAAATCCTTAAACCCTTTTAGATTGTACAAAATGGCTTGTGTTTGTTAATGCAGTAATAGTCCATTTGATGGATTGTTTACAGTCTCCTTATACTTTTTCACTTAATGTTGAATTTGCTACCACACCCCAATCTAATTTTTAAAAATATTTACAAACTATATCAGCACTGAAAAATACCTTTCGTGAATGAAACTTTAATCCCAACCATTGATATTTACCTGCTTTTGCATTCTAAATATACCCTTGAAGTCCAGTCAAACAGAATAGTATTTGGGGCTTTCGTTATTTGGAGCTCTGTGGATCCAGACTGAGTGAGTAATAAATGATGTCATTCGCACTGCAATTCTGTACAGTTCGATAGCCAAATCTTTCATTCACTGTTCCTACCATGCGGTAGGGCAGCCGCCTATACATCAGGCAACAAATATTCACTGTGGGATTTCGATCTTTAAATGAAAGGAGAACTTAACGCCATATGAGGTAATTTTTGTGTCGTTGGGCTTCGCGAGTTTTTTGATTCTTCAGTCTTTAATCCTGGATTTACCTTTTTGCGTTTTAAGGAAATAGATTTTCTTTTTGGTAAATTTTTGAGTGCACGCTGTCTTGTGTTTTACCTTTAAGCTTTGATCGCCAGTAGTCTTTTGAACCTAAAACCAGCTAGCAGGATTGCGAATGCTTTAGTTTGCGGGTTAAGGGTTAAGAATCTGCGGTTTTGTTCTAAAAGAGTAAATGTTTGGACAGATTGTAGAGACAATTACAAGAACTGAAAAGTTTCAGTTGGATCTGCTTGGATTTCCTAGTTTGAAGCTTGAATACATTGCGGTTACATATTCTTTAATTTTGAGCAAAATCTTGTCATATTCTTTAGCTAGAAGGCAAAAGGCTCAAACCAAGCAAACGTCGAGCTGTTTTTTTATTATAATTGAACTGAAGCACCTTGGTCTAGTTGTTTTCCATTGCAAAGGCATTAAGAAATTTGTCGGCAGTCGATACGATATTGACAATTAAAATGGATAGTTCCACTGAAAGCCTTTTGTGTGAAGAAAATCTTTAGATTGATAGTCCATGGTCAAAAGATTTGAATACTCATTGCATCGACCACAGTGATTCAACGCCATACCAAAATTTTACGTACTACACCAGCCACGTCGGTTCTTGTTCGACATTGCCCTTTGCTGTACCTGAAGATTACGATGAAGCGATTAAAATCTGTCTAGAGAAGGAACCGGCCTTTATGCCAAGTGCAGACTATTATTTGCAACATCTTAGGGCCAGTGAATTATGTGACGCAAGGAGGAGGGCCATTTACATTTTTTTTCTTAATATTTTAACTTATCCATGTTGATTATAGTCTGCAGATAGAACTCTGGATGCACCAAACCTTGTGGATGATTATTACTTGAACCTACTAGACTCGAGTTTGAACAATGTGTTGTCCATAGTCCTTGGCAATACTGTATACCTGTGGAATGCTTCAAATAGTTCTATATTGGAGCTTCTGATTGCAAACGATGAAGAAGGCCCTGTTAATAGTGTTAGCTGGGCACCTGATGGGAGCCACATTACCATTGGGTTGAATAATTCTGTTATACAGCTATGGGACTCTTCATCTAATAAACAGGTAGATAAAATCTCCTTATCTCTTCAAGGTTTTTTCATTCCAATGTAATGGCAAACTCCAAATTTTGACATGGATAAAATTGCAGTTAAGAACATTGAAAGGTCATCATGCATGTGTTGGCGCCCTTTCTTGGAATGGTCCTATTCTTACGACAGGAGGACGGAATCATAATCAATCATGATGTTCATATGCGAGAGCACATTATTCAAACATACAGAGGGCATGACCAGCAGGTTTGTGGATTGAAATGGTCTCTTTCTGGCCAACAACTTGCAAGTGGGGGGAATGACAATCTACTGTACATTTGGGATCAGAGCATGGCATTCCATAATTCTAACTCTCAATATCTCCACCGCTTAGATGAACACTGTGTAGCAGTCAAGGCCTTGGCATGGTGCCCCTTCCAAAGAAATTTTTTAGCATGTGGTGGAGGGAGTGCAGACAGGTCTATAAAGTTTTGGAATAATCACACATGTGCCTACTTAAATACTGTAGACACTCATTCCCAAGTTTGTTCATTACTCTGGAATAGGCATGAACGTGAGTTACTGAGTTCACATGGATTTAGTCAGAACCAATTAACCTTATGGAAGTACCCATATGAGGTGAAGATTACTGAACTTACAGGTCATACTTCTCGATTTCTTCATCTGGCACATGTATGGGAATTGATTTGTTTTTATGAGTACTTATGCATTCATCTTTTATTTTATTAATGGATTTGTCCTCATGATCCTTCTTATGCCTTACCTCTTCATAGCCCTGATGGGTACACAGTTGCATCAGCTGCAGCAAATGAAACACTCAGGTTTTGGCAAGTATTTGGAGTTACTGATACCTCAAAAAGGGCGAAGAGTAAAGATGAAAATGGGGCTTTCAGCAAGTGTCATACTTACATCCGCTAATAAGCATCTTTCTATATTTATGAAATGAGGATGTTTAACTCAAGGTAGTAATTAAATGTTCTGTTTTCTATTTCACATAGCTCTTCTGCAGGCTGTTGGATTGTCATGGAGCATGTTCCACTTTATTCAATGTAATATGCTACAGTTCCTTCTTTCTTTCTTCTCATATACCATGAACTTTGAATTTATCTTTTGTGAAACCTGATGGAACAATGTTGCAACAACTTTTTGAGACAAGAACCACTCCTTCAGCTGCATCATAAAAATTAAAATGGTTTTGGCAAGTCTTTGGAGCCCCATATTCTTCAATGAAGGTTCTGAAAATGATACATTATGAGTGTCAGCAAGTATGTCATTCACATCAACAAAGAAACCTCCATGCCTCCTCCACTCATGGAATGATTCACATTCTACAAAAAGCCTTCACGCCTCTACTCAATCTTATAGGTAATTCTTGAATGATTTATCTTCTTCATTTTGCTATGACGCACTTATTATGTAATTTCTTACCTGAGATAAATTCTATATCTATATTGCTATAGAATTTTAGTTCTTTATCTATATTGCTATTTCATTTGTATAATTTTTTTGTAATATTTTACATTGTACCATAGTTCAATTCCTTAGGCTTGTACCGTAGTTCAGTTCCTTAGGCTTGAAAAATTCATCTCTCACACATATTCATTCAAGAGATTAGTAAAGCATTTTTTAATAGACATTAATTAGAAAACTAGTCACATACATAGGTGCTTGAAACTTGAAAGAACTCCATGAATTACCCTGACTTGTGGCTACAATTCTCAACCTTACAAAAATATTGACTGCGACCGAAGAACTAAAAAACTTACTAAAGACCTCCATGCATACTAGGTATTGATGATATAGCCATGAATGAGTAGACACTAAATTGAGAGCTTCTAATGTGTTGCTAGGACAAGCGATATTCATCATCATTTGATGTGCCCTTGTTGCAAGATCCTGTCTTATGGAACTGTTGGTCTGATCAGTTATCTTTGTCCTCTAACACCTTGCATATTTTGAATGTTTGTTAAAGAACTGAAAAAATGACTAAAGACCTCCATGAATACTAGGTATTGATGATATAGCCATGAATGAGTAGACACTAAATTGAGAGCTTCTAATGTGCTACTAGGACAAGCGATATCCATCATCGTTCGTTGTGCACTTGTTGCAAGATCTTGTCTCATGGAACTGTTGGTCTGATCAATTATCTTTGTCCTCTGACACCTTGCATATTTTGAATGTTTGTTAAATTTTTTCATGCTCATTGGTTCTATGATCTATCATATCATTCCTCTGATTTGCTCGTATCTGTTATTGGTCTGTTGGACTGATCAACCATATTTATCTTTTTTTATTAAAACAACCATATTTATCCTATATTCATCTGCTTCCGAAATTAGTTTAAGTTGTGGCTTTTTTGTTTTGTTTGATTTCCATCCAGTGCCTGTGCTTTGATTTGAAACTTTGTTGTTTGTGTTAATTGTTGTGACTGATTCCTCTAGGACCCTTGTCAGATTTTGGCCTCTCATACTATCTGCCCCACTAAGTGATATTTTTGCTGGTACTAAAATTTAACATAACCACATGTGTTTTCCAATACCTTTCTTTATGCCAAATAGTGTGGGTTTCAGTGCCAGTAAAGTAGATTAAGTTCCATCATGGTTTCATCTATCTATTGCCACTTTCCAGTACATTTTGGTAATGAATTCATTTATTGATGAGTAAGAAATAACCAGATGAAAACCTTGTTTTCCCTATTCGTAAATTTCTAAGGTAATTAAAAGGAGATACTTGTTAGGTTTCTTAAATTTAAAGTGGCAACATTTAGTCACTTAGTTTTATTCAAAGTTTGCAGATGATCTGTAGTTTATTATGCATGGCTGATTGGTACTTCCTTTTCCCCTTCTTTGCAGGTGAAAGCTACAGGTCTATACTGTCGATGGCTTCCACAATGCAACCGTGGCGGCAACAATTTCTCCTTACCCCAGAAGTGAACCAGGTCATTCTTGTGGCCATGTTTCCTCTTAGTCGCCAGGCTTCTCCATCGCTTACCTCACATTTTCTCGTTCCTTTACACAGGACAATTAAAACAAAAAGTAGATTCTTTGGTTCAAATTTCTTTGGAGATTTGATCAGTTAGGGTTTCTTCTTCTGTAGCGATAAAATTTACAAAGCTTTGCTATAATCCTTTATAATCCTTTTGAACCTGTGCCTTGTTTTGCAGGTATTGAGCTCACCTTATCTCAAAGGCATTCCCTCCAGCCAGAAGGTAATTCAAATCTTTTTCCCTTCTTACTGAGGTCACAACGTTTTTCATGTCATATTTATATTATTTTATCATTTATGGCATGAGTTGCCTTGCAATTTCAAGTTCTTGTATTGCATTATTCCGTCACTGTTACCTGATTGTAGCTCTTCGTTTCTGGCATGAATGATCAATATTTATTGATGTCTGTCACATTATTTTTCTCGGCATTTATAAATGCCAATAGTAGATTGGAAATTTTTCCACCCTTCAACTTGACTATTGGAAATCAACTTGACGCTCTTCTACAATTAGTGTTTTAGAAATGGGCAATTGCCAAGTGATCCATAAACGATAGGCCTGCCTATCTGTCTTGCCAACATGGGTCCTTCTCTGTGGAATTAAAAATGTACGTCTTTGCAATCACTATAAAACTGAGTTCAAGCTTCTTTTAGATCATCCCGTGATGAATAGCTCTATTTCAGGTCTAGTTTCAAGGCTACTTTTATTTGTTTAACAATGCCAAGTCTAATGCCCAACAACAGTGACATGTTGATTCCATTTCAAATGTCAGCTAAAATACCACATTGTTCGTTTAAATGTATCAATTTTTTAATCAACACATCTGCCAAATAATTATAAAGTCAAGTAATAAGCAAGATGCTAATGAATAACATGCAGGAATGACTCTGTTTGCATTCAGATTCAAAATTTGTTTTACATGTTTGCAGTATAATACCAATCTCACTGCCAAGTGGAGATTAGTGCACTTCGTTTACATTTTCTACTTCTTTGCTTTTAAATGGGGATAATGCTCTGGCATTGCAAGGTTGGGTTTTGTTTTTTGTGGTTCTGTTATGGCTCATGAATGGATGTGTTTATGGATTGAAATTTAAGGAAAATATGGGTTTATTGTAGCATATGAATGGGATGCATCCAAGAATTGAAATTTCTGTAGTTGGGTTTATTGTGCATATGATATGGCATGTGTTCATGCTTTTGAAATTTTACTCAGAGAAAAGAAAATATGGATTTAGTATTGCATATGAATTAGATGTATTCTTCGTATATGCTTGACCATCTATAGAGGTTTCTTGATTTTGGGTAATTAACTTAACCTCTTGATTTTGGGTAATTAACTTACTCTAAAATGAAATAAGACATTCAATGTGTTCCTGAAAAGTAATTGCGCAATGATCCAGTCCAAGAAAACAAGGTTCAAACCAATTAACTCTTCTAGAAAAGTTCAAAAATTCCAATTTAATAATCCTATCGGCCTCTCTTTGTACCTTTTGGGACAATTGCTAGTTAATAGTTAGTTTTAGATTTTAGATTTTATTTAAATTATAAAATGAATTAAAGCGCGAAATTTATTTTTGTCTTTTTTTTCTAATTTGTTTTTTGGGAAAGTTGCTGAGATTATTATTAGTGTGGGTTACCGATGTATTTGTATTATTATTTTTATTTTTTAATTATTTAAAACTATTTTTTATTATACTTAAAAAAATTATAAATTGTTAAATTTTTACAATTTACATGTTTTTATTAAAAATTTAAAAATATCATTTTATTTAAAACATAATTTGAAGAAAAAAATTAGTCACAAAGCTTTGCTTTATGAAATTCTTAAAAGAAAAAAAAAACTATTTTTAAATTCATAAATTGATTTAAAATATTGATTGTCTCATTATACAACACATTTGAAGAGAAATATATCATTAAATTTGAAGAGTGCCTTCATTTTAATTTTTCAATATTAAGATGTTAAAATAAACTATATTAGTATGAATATTTTCATAGTTAGTAATTTGATGAAGATTAATACTTATGGTAAAGTGTGTTTTGTCATTCATATGCCCCACGTTTCAGGTGAACTCTTTACCCATCTTGAGGGGTGAACACTCACTTCACCCATCATCAAAGACATTAAAGTTTTTTGATAAGAAAAGCTTAATGTCCCTGAAGATGGGTGAAGTGTTCACCTGAACATAAAGTTTACCAGAAGTATTCATCTTCATAAACTATTCTTTTCATATGAAAATGAAAAATAATTTAAAATTTAATGCATACCTCATACATAAATTCTATTATGTAAATTTTTATAGACCTCAAATGAACATCTTATATTTAGGCCAGACCCAGGTATACTTGAACAAGTGCACATACACAACACTAATTCAACAATATTACAATCTATACAAGAATTATGTGAAGAGAATTTAATAGGATGATTTGCTTACAATGTATGTAAAAACTATACGAAAAGAATTCATTTGGATCATTTAGTTGTAATTTACATAAAACCTATATGAAGAAAACTCAATTAGATCATTTACTTATAATCTATATAAAAACTATATAGATAGAATTTAGAAGGACCCATTACTCTTTCATCTCCTTGATGCCAGTTTCTCAAATACAATGAAACTATTATTGTTTTGAGCAAAGTGGGTCTCGCCCTATGCCACGTTGTCTTCACGTAGCTTCTCACTCATAACACTCATCCTTGCATCTCAATGCTGCAATAGCTCTCATCGCCAATAACTCAATAGCTTTAGTTCTCATTGGCTCGCCACAATCCCTTCTTACTCAATAGGACCAACTCTTGGGCACTCTGCCTCATTTTTCGGTGAATTGCTTCTCAACCGTGTGATCGTTGCGGTCACATCTAATGGTGGGGGGCAACTCTGGCCCCCAAAATGATTTGACTACGATAATTCATAGGGCAAGATCCATGACTCTCTTGGACTGCGTGCACATGTAGGGGTGGGGGGATTGGAATCCCACAATGAGACTCCACCCTCACATTAAAATGGCCAATGGGTCTCCTTCATCACTATTTGAATTTTCCTATTGGCTTGGGCCAATATTTTTTAGTGGTCATTTGGTTCAATGCACAACTAGACAATTTGGCTTTCGACTACAACACTAAATTTCCTTAACACTGTGACTCTAGCCTTCTCTTGATACCTCTCCTCAACCCTTCTCGACAATAAGTAGGGTACAAGTCATATGGCTCCAAAATGTTAGTAATTGATCATCACGTTGACATACTTGCTACACCATATGTGATAGGGAGACTCGTGAACTTCACAAAGGATTGGCCCAACAATGTTATGTTAAATGATAACAATGACAAACGAGGGAAAATTTTAAGAACCGTCCTAAATTTATATGTATAATAAATAGGCGAATCCCCATGATACATAGGAAAAATGGAAGGCGATTTTATCAATACTATAGTATGTATATATAATTTTTGTGGCGAATCTCTCACCATATTATATTATCTTGTAAAATCAAGGCGAATATTTCACGAAATTATAAAATTTTATAAGAACTTGGCGAATCTCACTAAATAATAAAGAATTGTAAAGGGCTAGCAAAATTCATAATGAGTATTTCTTGTAATGACTTCAAGCCTTGTTAAGCAATCCATAAAAAACCAAAACAAGTATATTCCTAGGTCAAAACCCTAGCAATAGAAGGGTTTTAGGTTTCCATAATACTAGTAATAGAAGAACAAGGATGGGGTTTGTTTATTTGTTTTTTCATGTTGGTATATCATCCTGTTGCTATTATTTCTAAACAATGAATGAATTCAATAGTATTGGATAGGTACAAACCAATTCACTTTAGCTTTAAAATATCTCATCTGTTAATTTTATTCTTTCACATTTTTTATCTTCTAACAAATAATATAAAATAAAAAACGGTGAGTATTAAACTTGTTTTTCATAAAATAATAAAGCATTGAGTATTAAACTTGTTTTTTCGTTTTCAACATATCATTCATGAATAACAAATGTGTCATGTGTTTGTTACATATTCTTGCTCCATTCTTTTATGTATTTCTTACGTAGTTTTCATTCTTGATCACTCTCAACCTCAAGTGAAGAAGAGTTAATTAGGAAAACAATTCCATGTAATGGAACTCATGAAAAACTAAAACATGTAAATCCAGATGTTATCATGGTTAGCAGAAGTAATATTGTTATGGGACCTTCATTCTAGAGCCTAGAGGAGAGTAGCAAAACAAACTCGTCCTCTTATTGTTTCTTTTGCAAGGATCATCTCCCTGGAGACATATGAATTCCTCTCTCTCTACTCATTCTAAACTTTTTATATTTTCCAACCAACAGTAGATATCAATGTTGACTATGTAACTAGCTATTCAACCAAAAAAGAAATCTCTCATACATGCAATCTCTATTTATGCATTTCTTTCCAATTCACTTTTAATGCACTAGATTATAATTCATAAATTATGCAAGAAAAAACCATTTTGTAAAGTGCACAAGGGATTAACTATTACTTCTTTTATTTATACTAGGTGCATGGACTGTCTAGTGAAGCAATCATTGCATAATTCATGTCAACTGGCAATCCTTATGTCAGAGATTTATGACATTGATGATAAAATTTTGATCAATTGATCTTAGTTTTAAACAAAAAATCATATTGCAATTCCCACTAAGGAAGTGGGGAGAACTCAATAAGGAAGGATGATAGATTACCCATCTTTATATATCAATAGGTGTCTATCTCATTAAGTGTGAAACTTTTTAACAACTAACTTAATAATCACCATTGCAACTTCACCTTTCTTTTGTGCTTCTTTTTTTCTAATTGCCCAAGGTGGCCATCGAACTCACAACATGACTAATGTGTGACCACTTAAAAAGGTATTTCCATTGTTGCCTAGTAATTCAAATGTGGTATGTATGACTAATGTGCAAGAATATAAAAATATATTTCAAATATATACAAGTCCAAGAGGTTAAATCAACTAGTTGTTTCCAATATCGTTGGACATTTGGCTAGTTCTAGGCCAATAGGTACCAAAATCAGATCTTCCTAGATGAAACACATTAATCAATGTTACAATTTTATTATTCGTATGATCCACAAATATGTTGGTGTCACTTGGATATGTTCATGTGAATTTCCTCAACAAAAAAAATCAAATATATAACCAATTCTAATTTAAAAAAGACTTGTATACATCCACTATACATCATTGATGCCCTGATTCACTCTACTATTTAACCCATTTTAATATTTCCTCTCACTGCCTACTGTGCACGTAATCTTGGTAGGATTGGAGGCTTGGAGGCTTGTAAGTCTTACTGTTGTCAAATACAAGAAATTGTGCTTCCAGAATCTTTTTCCTTGTGATATTGTGTTCAATTGGTGGTCAAAATTATATGTATCAGTTGTATGTAAATTTTTGAGTAATGAATATATCAGATTGAAATCTTTTGGGGCTTCAATAGTATGTTTTTTTTCACTGTTGTAAGATAACACCTACAGTAGCATCTATATGATGTGTTTGACAAAATTTCTAGATGAAATATTCATTGAAAAACTCTAAAATTTGTGGTCAATTGGAAAGTTTTCTTGTTTGGAATTTTACACCTAGTTATAAAAAATCAAGTGCAAGCAGGACATTGATGATCGAAACAAGAGAATTCAATGATTGCATAAGGTTTGTATTTAAGGTAGTGAAAGCCAATCACTTTAGGGAACATGCACCTAAACTCAAAGGAGCAACTCTTCAGGGAACATGCACCTAACCACAAAGCAACTAAGAGAGTCAACGCTGTTAAAACTTCACACAACTTGATCATAACCAAAAAAACTTTAGTAAGAAGACATGTCAATCACGAATGCAACAATGTAAGAGCCTAAATTCAGGCATAATTTCTTACACAAACAAGAGAATGCTACATCTGTGGTGGAAAAACAATGATCAACTACATAGCCAACCTCTTCTGAAGAAGCACAATATCACATGAAGCAATGAACAGAGATCATCTCCATCATAATCCAAAGAGATCAATAATGCAATGATACCCATGAGCAAACAACACCAACAATGAGCTATCCATGTAGATCAAGATAATCATAGAGTTACTTCATCATCAATGCAAACATATGGTGCATGAAATCCATTGAAGAAAAGACATTAATATCATAGAAGATACACTTATTCTCAACAAGGCACCCCTAGTATTCATTCAACAAGGAATACAATGTTACTAAAAGCCTTTGTAAAACCATCAAGAACAAGCAAGTTTAAATTTTGAAAGATAACTGGAAAAAAACTATGCCTCCCAATAAAACAATGTTCTTCAAAAACAGAGTCATAAGTATATATCATATTGCAAATTTTAACAAGACTTCTTGCTCATCAACAAACATCATTTATATACAACATTTCAATTTTTTCTATGGGCTAGACTTTTGAGAAAAGTTTCCTAGTTAGAATCCAAAATAAGTGTTCTCTTTCATGGTTCACCATTAGAACCTTGCATGATTCAAAGCAAGGGTTCCATCACCACTGAGATGTTATCGTCAAAACCAACATAAAAACCTCTTGAATACCATATCCTCTACACATCACCATAACAAGTAAATAATCGCCTTAATAAATGACATAGATCCCAACCTCAATAAATGACAGTAAGCTTGTCCCCTTTCAAAGTGTAGATGTTCACCCCCTTTAAGGGTCAAATCTTAGCCAACAAGGAGAAGAATATTCGGCCCTCAAGAAGAGGACTTCCAACCCCTTTTAATGACCTCTTAATCTGATTTAAGGAATGAAATCAACCCTTTTGATAGTGTGCAACTCTTCCCAGGAAGAATTCCATACTATCATTGGACTCAGCCCTCTATAGACAGGAGCAACTTGACCCCTTTTCCATAGATATTCACCCCTCCATGTAGTGACTACACACAACAAGAGGAAATTGAATTGGCTTCTACAAAATAGTTCAATTTTGGCCCTCTAAGACCAAGGATAACTCAATCTGCAAAGATATTATAGAGTACCCAATATTAGGAGATAAAGTCAATTGATAACACCATGAAATATTACTATATAACTTCTATTTCTCCTTCTAAGTCCACAATAAATATCAATGATAAAATCTGAGTGATTTCGTCCCTAAACTAGCTAGGGTATATGGTTTTAGCACTAAAACTAGCAAACTAGAATGAGGGATTCTAAAAATCCTAGACTCTTCCTCAAGAGTTATCCAAATTTCTTTTTCACAAGTGGGCAAATGCAATAATGAGAAGAGACTCTTCATTTTCCATTTTTTTATTACTCATTCACCACTTTTGCCACATTTTTATCCTTTTACTTTATCAAAGTCACTTTATTAGGTTTTCTCACCTTATAAATTAAAATTTACTTTTCATTATCCTAGGACCCATGTCCCCTTTTCACCACTTTAGCTTTTGTAATGTTTTCTCCTAAACAAATCATGTTCCCTTGATTAATTTTTTCCATCCTCACCTATGGGAACCTTATTAGGCTCGCGAATCCCCTTCCTTATGATTCCCAAGCAGATGGGGACATTAAATCTTCCCCAAAACTAGGGCCCTTGTTCAAAAACCATTCGATGATCCTGAATATCTTTGAAGTACATCAAAAAGAAACCCTCGAGCAAAAAACTAAATCTTCATTCGAGGTCCAAGCCTGATGCACCCATTCTTGAAGTGCAAATGCCAATGGCTAAAATCCATTAAAATGGAAAATAAGAGCATGCTACAAATAATCATTGCACAAATTGTTGAATGGAGGATGATCCACTTTGATAGAGTGAAAGTTGGGCAGCGGATCTCCCCATATCATGTTTTTGGGGCTTAAAGCCCGAGTTTTGGTCAATGTAATGTAAAGACTCTGTGAAGTACAGGCGCAGAGTGCGAGAGTCTAGGGTTTTATGCCCTAAAATAATGTAAAATATTGTAAAGTTGAGTCGGCCTACCCATGGTCCACGGACCATGGGATTGTATAAATAGAGTGAGGCTCTAAGTGTAAAGATAGCTTTTGGAGTTTTTTTCAAGTAATAGATAGATGCGAAGGCATAGTTAGAATATAGAAGTGAATCTAAAGTGTATTGGGTCGTAGTGGTAGATAGAGGCTCTGCAGCTGAGTGCGTAGAGGCATACTAGAGTCTGCAGCTGAGTGCGCAGACCCCTGCAGCTGAGTGTGTAGGGTAAAGTCGGGTTTGTGAAGGAACTTGAAGATTAATAAAGATAAGATTGATTCAGAATATTGTGCGTTTGTTTGTAGATTTGTATTTCTATGTTCTGGTTATCTTTATGCATTTATATTGTTTGCGAGTACACACACTTATCTGAAAATTGAATAAGTAATAAGAATATTGGGCCCACACAAACTAAGTTAAGCACTAATATAATAGCACAGTAAGGACCGGATCAAACTAATACTATTCAAAAAGGTGCGCACGAGTTGCGAAGAATAGAAAGTTGCGCGGAGTAGTGCAGCGTGTAGATTAGGATCACGAAACTCCAAAACCCTCATCGAGACATCCCTAGGGTGTGGAAAGCTGGTTCCAACACCCTCCCATACTAGTTCAAGTGAGACCTCAGTCCGCACTCCGAGGACTTTTTCCGAAAGGGCCAGTAGTACCGGGATTTTCTTGGCTAAACTCACTGCTGAACTTGGGTCAAGCCCCACGTAGCCAAGAAATGGTTTCGTTACTGGGACTGGGATCTACCTAAGGGATGTCTGATGTCGTGCCACTAGAACCCAACAAAGAAGGAAATTAAAGAATGGTTGGACAAGAAGATTCACGAGTTCACGACACAGGAAAATAGAACTCCATAGGTATCTGAGAAAAGGTGACTAGATCGTTACGTGTATACGGAAATCCACGAGATTTTCTTTGCATCCTTTCCCTCTGAACTATATGAGTGGATCACGAGATTAGCTGATAGCCAGGGAAGGTGTAAGCTCAACCAACCGATAGTGTGGACTCCAGAATTAGTGCGCAAACTAGAGGCATCAGAAGACAAGATCGTGCGAGCCGTGGACCATTGACTCGACTCGATAATAGGGGGATTTATCACTGAGTTTGCCGTAGACACGACTATGAGCTACACTGAAGAAAAATGATGTTTTCTCAAGGGATCGCGAGTTAAGTACATTAAATCTTTGAATAACTGGATTAAGACACTGTTATGTGAAAAGTGGGTTATGCGAATACATTAATGTTTGGAATGACATGGAGTGGAAAGGTCTACAAAGGTAGCGGGGAATTAGGAAACGGTCCAGTGATTTCACCTTCGCGAGAGAGCGAGGAAGAGCTCACTCGGGTCTCTCCGAGAAGTGCAGTTAGTTTGATAAGGCAACGCATTCCACAGTTACCACCTCCACCCATGCCACCACCCGCTTCACCTCCCTCACCTCCATCTCCACCCACTCCACCTCCACCACCCCCACAATTCAGCATGGCGAGTGCGATCAAGCTACCCATATTCAGAGGAGTAGGGAATGAGGATCCGGACCAGTTTTGGTTCGTGGTAAGAGCAATGTGGGAAGCGCAAGGGGTCATGGATGACAACATTAAGAAGGCTACATTGGTGAGCACGCTGCAGGATCGCATGTTGACATGGTATATCAAGCACTCTAATGACCACCCAAACGCAGGGATAGCAGAGATCTAGAATGCGTTGAACAGATAATTTAGCTAGCCGAAATCAAAAACACAGTCAATCATCAGGTTTAAAGAGATTGCGATGCTTCCAAGCGAGACCCCTAGGATCTGGATCAGCGGCTAAGAAGTACGATCCGCGAGGCTAATATGATGCTCATGAATGCACAACATCGCGCATGGTTTGTGGAATCCCTGACACATCACATGAGGACGACGTTGTCACAACAGAAGCTTTCAACCCAGGCCGAAGCATTGGAAATGGTGATGAGGTTGCATGAGACGCTGATACAAGATCCTGGGTTGGGAGTTCAACAAATCCACACGCAACTACAGAATCTCTGCCTAGAAATGCAGAGCTTGAAGCAAGATAGGGCATCGCAACCAGAGGCATGCAAGGAAGTATGGTGCATAAAATTCAAAGGCCAGGGCCATGACAAGGATCAATGTCTAGTATTCGCAAACTACTTGGCAGGAGGGGGACCAATGCGGTTGAGACCAAAGGGACAGGAAGGGCCCAGTGTGATGCCTGCGCTATGGTGCGCGATCTGTCAGATAGGAGAAAAACACTTGAAAGATAATTTTCATTTGTTGTAGAAGTATACATCGACTCCTCAGCAATTGTTTTGTAATTTTTGTAGGTCGGTAGGCCACGACGAATGCACTTGTCGCAGTTACGAGTTAATGATGGATTGGACCCCAGCCTATAGGATGCAGATCAAAATGTGACGCCTCGACCCAGCTGCAGGATGGCGTGCGCTGGATTCCAGGGACGAGGTCAAGGATGAGGATGAATGGGACTAGGAAGGGGTCATGAACAGTTAATTTGTTACAATTGTAGATGACTAGGGCACCATGACCGTGATTGCACCAACCCAACAAGGATATTCTATTCGTACTATGCTCAATTTGATAAAAAAGTAGTAGATTGTCCTACGTTGATCACACAAATGCGCGAGAAAGGGGTACTCCAGCCTCCTCCGACTCAGAATATCCAAATGATGAGGTATTAACCACACAAAGAAGACCCAAATGTGAACATGAGGCTCAAAAGAAGTGTAAACACCGGGGAAGATAAGGGGAAGCATCCCGAAGAAGATACATGGGCTCGCAAGGCTCTTGCAAAGGAACCTGAGTTTGACTTAGAACATGCAAAGGAGACGTTCATGGAAGCTAAGAAGAGCTTTGCGGAGGTCTCCACTTTAGGTAGTAAGGATCAACCAGAGCTAGGGATGGATCCTTCCATGCTCACTACCTTTTTGGAGACATGCATGAAACTGCTGCATGACAACAAGGTCGTTAAGGGACTACAGGAGCTGATCACTAGGTGCGCGGGATTAGGGGAACCACGCGTAGTCTAGAAACTGGGAAAGCATGAATTGCACACCAGGAGGGAAATGAGATTGAAAACGCAGATTGTTGAGTATGAAATGGATAATGTGATCCTAGACCTGGGTTCGGATGCAAATGTATTACTAAAGAAAACATGGGAACATATGGGTAGGCCCGTGTTACAATGGTCCCCTATTCAATTACGAATGGCGAACCAACAGAAGATTTTTCCCATGGGGAGGTTGCAAGGGGTGACAGTTGATATCAAAGGCGCAAGCACACAGACGGACTTTGAAGTAATAGAGATTGTCAATGACATCAATCCCTATCCCACGTTTCTAGGAATAGACTGGGCCACTGATATGAAAAGAGTCATCAATCTAAAGAAGTGCAAAATGATCTTCGAGAAAAATTCGCTATGCGTAGTACTCCCACTGGACCCAGCCGAAGGAGCGCGCTACATTGAACCAGTGCGCAAAGATGAAAGCGACGCTGAGTTGGATTGTATTTACCCGATAATGGCATGAGACCAGGAGCTGGTGAACACAATTGTAGATGGGAGAATCTCATGGGAGCGCGACAACTCTTGTACGTCGGATTCAGACGAAGAAGTAGAATGCTGGCAGAACCGGTTGCACGAAGTGACAACACTAAATTGCAGCATGATGATTAGATCACTGCGCTACATGACGACAGAGGCAAGGGAACTGCCAACATATGATGGAGTAATAGCGGTGGATGAATTCCTAGAAAATTTTGAAAGTGCAATACGAGAAAAACAATGGTACGTTGCGCTGGAATGCGCACTGCGTGCAACACCCGCACAATGGTGGAGTACACATCAGGAGACCATTGTAAACTGGCGCAAATGTAGAAGGTGGATGCGCTTACGGTTTGGAAGCCCCCAGCGTCGAATGAGAGTCGGGTACCTAGGAAGAAGCAGTTTGCGCGCCCACCTATGTCAATGGGTGCAGATGTGTGTAGTGCAGTCCACAGAAGCACACCCTCGACTAAGGATCGAAAATCAGAACCAGACGTAGCAGTAGGAAAAGAGACGTACACCACAAATATTCCATGTCGAAGCATTCAAAAAGCTATGCGGAATCATGAACATAGTTCACCAAGCGAGATGAACTAATTGGGAGCTTGGCGTACCAGTAGTTCGATAGGCCTATGAGGCCATGAGCAAAAACCTGAGCACAAAACTGACTCCAACACAGATGAGAAGAGACGATACCATAAGAGCAGAGAAGAATCCCCATACAACAGCTCCCATATTTGGGATAGTACACAAGGACCCGGGTAAAGGAATTATGCAGTTACAAGAAGCCATTCGGCTAGGGAACTTGAAACTTCGCGAACTTGAAGAAGATCAGGTACGACTGAGAAAGAAAAGCATGACATTGGAAGAAGAAATAAAAAAACTAGAAACCGAAGTCGCGCAAGCATGCTATGCTAAGAAACTAAGAACGATGGGACAAGGTATAGCTAGCCATACTATTCTATTGGAAGAATTTGTGGCCCTGCTACCATGGCTGTGACTGCACCTTACTAGACAAAGTAAATAGGGGAGCACACCATACAAGGAAGAATGCCATGCACTGACGGACGAGAGGGTAATTGAGGGGTGCCCACGGACCGAGCTAAAAGGTAAATTGAAGCCTCACACAAGTGGTGAAACCACCTAACTATCCATGGAGAGCAAAGTCTCATCACTCCAAGCAGTTGAAAGAGAGCGCGGGACTATAAAAGAGTCTATATGGGATTTGGGTGAGACGGAGGTTGCGCACAGGATCGATATGTCACAGGGGTCACGACTATGCATAGGGGGCTACGTTGTTGCGTGGGTAGGCTGGGAGGTGACCATTGGTGTCACTGTTCATGAAAAGAGGTCAAATTTAAGGCAAAAAAAGCGGGCGACGGGAAATTAAGACACGAGTTAAGAGCTATATTTTGGACAATCCGCCACCAAGAAGGCATTAATGATGCAGAGTGGGGGGAAGGGTCGAATTCAAATTCAAAAGACGCTATAAAATCCCTAGGGCCAGCTCCAAGGAAACACTTTGTTGTTTGAGAATTGAGCAAGTACAGAGCATTGAGCACTGCATACTCTTACCATCCTCAAGTGTAGACACAATGATCGCTACTAGAACAAGAGTTTGATTTGCTGAAGTTAGTGTAGTGCCCTGTATGGCCCATGAGGAGCTTGGAGAGGTGGTAGCTGTGCCAGAAGTTCAAAAATCACCACGCACGCCGCGACCACAGAAATATAAGAAAACAATGGGGCCAGTCCATGTATCCCCAAGAAACCCATGGTTTGGCAAATTTTCAATGGCAGAGAAGGGAAAAGTCGTCACCATTGAAAGAGAGGAGATGGAGGAAGAATTATAGGCCCTGATCGCCCAAATTAAGGCCCAAGACGATGAGGCGGAGGATGTCTCCCAAAATCCTTCCGCGACAAAGTTACCTCCTTATATCCCCCCATGGAACGGGAAATCTAAGGTACCGAAGGACCTGGAGGCCACAAAGAGTGCGCTCCAGACTCCACTCCTTCCCGATGAGATAAGGTTTGAAGGTCCACCGTTGGGACGAGTACCTACTATGAAGTTCGAAGATTGGGACCTCGCAGACAGTGAGAAGTTCCCACAGTTGGTTGCGGAGAAGTTAATGAAGCAGAAATGGTTGCATGGTGTGGAGAGGGCTGGGTTACTCCATCTGTGATGGATACCATACTACCACCACATGCCCATCACCATTTTTATCATCACGCAGCTGCTGTGCCTGGTGCATGATGGGTATCTCTGGCTGGAGGAGCTGATTCCCATCACAGCCGATCTAATTCACGAATTTCTCGACTACCAGTGAAAGGAAATGACCCCACAGCCATAGCAGGAAAAAGCAGTGACTTGGCCCTCGCAGAAGCTATGAAGGCTAAGTTTAAACTCGAAAAGAGAAATCGGGGGTACGCAATAGCAAGAATTAAGGACCAAGGGTGCGTGTAACCACTTAGCTGCTGGCCAGCAAGCTAATGAGGAAATTTCGCTCCGACAAAGTACCAACATCTGTGATTGCATTAGTAGAGCAATGGGCAAAGGGGGTCCAGTTCAACTGGGCGCAGTTCCTCTGTGACGAGTTCTTAACAAACAGCAGGGAGGCCCAGGAGCAGGTTAAGACCTTCCACTCTGCGTGGTTTCTCTTATCCATCTTGTTGGTTGCAAGGGAGCTGTTAGCAGAAAGCTAGTTTCCCACTACTGAGTGTGACCTTCCCGAAGCCGCGAAGTACACATCGCTCTGGGCTACAAAAGATGCAAACAAGATTCACGAGATAAAGGTGTTTTGGGTGTTTGTGGAGGCGAGCATCCGAACCTGGATCAACCACAGGTCGCGCTTGTCCCCTACAGTTCATAACAACTTGTAATGTGTGGAAGAATTCAAGTCAGATATGCATAACCTCTATATCCGGGCACACAAGGATCTAGCACAAAAATGGGTGAAGCTTCCATTCATCGCAACAGATGATGGAATCTTCATAGTAATGGAGGCATGGCCTCCAAATTGGCGCGCCTCGGACATGGCAGAAATGGAGAAGGTCATAGCTCAACAACGAAAGAAGGACACCAAGCTGCGCATTGCGCAGCTGGCTAAGAAGAGGCACCAAGAACAAGAAGCAGCCACACAGTAGAAGGCATCTGATGTAGCAGCAACAACGTAGAAGATAGAGACCATAACCATGCCAACCAGAGAGTTCAAGGAGGGCCAGGAAATGTGCACGGGGTAGCAGATTGGGGAAGGGGACAAGACAGAGGAACATGTAGACCTCGGTTTCGCATCAACCCAACTCAAGCAGATGCGCAGCCTTGAGAAAACAGCTCCCTGGAAGAAGGGAAAAACCATGAAGACGTCTGATGACTCGATCATGCTCATAGAAGGTGATCTCTTATATATCAACAAAATTATCCGTGAGGTTGCAAAGGACGTGCTATAGGGATTGCGGAGGGAGAAAAACACTGTGTTGGGCCACTCAACGCGTAGCTACAAGGTTTACAGGTACAACACCCCCAAACAAGCACAATGGCTCAGTATGTAATAGCAATAATCATTGAGGTCGAATAGACGTTGCACGCCCATATGGGTAACACCTTCGTATTTCCCAAAGGCATGCTAGCAGCAACAACCGAGGATGACCAGGCTACGATGAGGAGCATGAAAGGTGTCGGTTTGAACTTAGCTACCCTACCGTGCGTAATTCTGCACCAACTACAGGATGGGATCATCGCAGAGCTCCATGCCCGAGAAGGCCGAGCGATCCGGGTTCTACATGAGTACAAAATCAACATATACCAACTCAACATCCAACGGGACAAGTTGGTTGTGTAGGCTCGTGGACTGAGACAGGATATAGTGGATGCATACAAGAGCGTTCTAGAGTTGGTCATGCCAGTAGAGCTACCAGCAGCAGAGCGGGTCCATAGCTTGGTAGCCGAAGTCCGCGAGGCCTGAGAGGAAACGAAAAAGGTTCAGTTGGACCTGAACCTACAAATCACTGAGCTACGATTGAAGGCGCAACCTTCCACACCCCAGAAGTTAGAGAGCAATGCCCCTGTGCTATCCCGATGGGCTTGGAACAAATTGGCCAGGCAACACAAGGGTGCACTGGGATGTTGGAGCAAGCACTAACCATACTTAGGCATCTGCAGGAAGACCTGAACCTACAACGCCTAGAGACAAAGGTACGCATGTTGCAGCAGCAGTACGACAGTGTCCGGGGCACCATGCAGATGGTTTCCCTTACTCAACGACTCGCCAAACTATAACAGGCAAGGGCACTGAAGGACCAATTAGACGCCACGCACTAAAAGGAAGCCTTGCTTAAAGCACGCATCCAACCATGGATCGATGAAGCATTCATAATTATAGCTACCATTGAAGGGAAGCTAGCATAGATGCAGGAACTGTATGCGGTTGGACAGGAATGTGACCCTGCTCATGAAAGTTCAGAGATACATGTGCAAAAAGTACAACAGGTAGCGGAACAGTGTGTTACGGACACCCAAGTTGCATGAGACCTGCTGCATGGACTTCGTGCTAAGATCGTTGCACTAGTAGAGTGACTCGAGACGAGTCACGGTGATCGTGTTGGGGGCCTGTTGGGCAGAGGATCCCCCCATAGCATGTTTTTGGGGCTTAAAGCCTGAGTTTTGGTCAATGTAATGTAAAGACTCCGCGAAGTACGGACGCGGAGCGTGAGAGTCTAAGGTTGTCTGCCCTAAAAGAATGTAAAATAATGCAAATTTGAGTTGGCCTACCCATGATCCACGGACCATGTGATTGTATTAATAGAGTAAGGCTCTAAGTGTAAAGATAGTTTTTGGAGTTTTTGTCAAGTAATAGATAGATGTGAAGGCATGGTGAGAAGATAAAAGTGAATCTGAAGTGTATTGGGTCATAGTGGTAGGTAGAGGCTCTACAACTGAGTGCGCAAAGGCCTAGTAGAGTCCGCAGCTGAGTGTGCGAACCCCTGCAGCTAAGTGCGTAGGGCGGAGTCGGGTCTGTAACTGAACTTGAAGATTAATAAAGATAAGATTGATTCAGAATATTGTGCGTCTGTTTGTAGATCTGTATTTCTATGTTCTGGTTATCTTTATGCATTTATATTGTTTTCAAGTGTGCGCTTATCTGAAAGTTGAATAAGTAATAAGAATATTGGGCCCACACAAACTAAGTTAAGAACTAATATAATAGCACAGTAAGGATCGGATCAGACTAATACTATTCACAAAGGTGCGCACAGGAGAAATCTGCGTAGAGCAGCACAGCACAGCGCGCAGATTAGGATTTCGAACCTCCAGAACCCCCATCGAGACATCCCTAGGGTGCATAAACCTGGTTCCAGCACCCTCCCATACTACTTCGGGTGAGACCTCAGTCCGCGCTCCGCGGACTGTTGCCGAAAGGGCCAGTAGTACCAGGATTTGCTTGGCTAAACTCACTGTTGAACCTGGTTCAGGCCCCACGTAGCCAACAATGAACATCTTCAATTTGATCGACAATGAAGGTTAGCCCTAGATCTCTTTGGAAATCAAATGAAAGATCCATGGTGTTGTCAGGCCAGGCAGTAACTCCACAAAACAAACAACTGATTCATATTTTATTCCATAGGTAATCCATTGTTATATGCAATAGCGAGTGATTGTTCAGTTCATCTCCCGATGACTGTTCACCTTCCCAATTTATTTATTTACATAAAATTCCCAATCATGAAGATTAGGTGTCAACATTCCCCTCCTTAATCTGAAGGGATGTTGGTGAGTCCAAGCATCATTCTGAATCATTCAAGCTTTTCCCTTCCAAGTGCTTTGGTGAAGATGTCTGCAATTTGCTCATTTGTGGAACAATGACGGAGATGGATTGTTTTGGCCTCAACATGATGTCAAATCAGATGATATTTAGTATTGATATGCTTCGTTTGATCATGGAACTTTGGGTTCTTGGCCAAATTTATTGCAGAGGTGTTGTTAATCATGAGTGGAGTTGATTGTACTTGTTTTAGCTGCAAATCTTCAAGAATTTTCCTGAGCCACACAATTTCTTTTGTTGCTTCAGCTGCTGCCACGTATCCTGCTTCTATTGTGGAATCTGCTGAAACTAATTATTTGCGTGATCTCCAGGGGACAGCTCATGATCCAAGACTCATAGCATATCCTAAAGTAGATACTCCAGTTTCTTTGTCTCCATCGAAGTCTGAATCAGAGTATCCGATCAAACTGAAGTCATCCACCTGTGTGTACTTGATTCCATAGTCTTGAGTTCCCTTCAAGTACTTTAAAACTCTTTTTGCATCAGACCAATGTCCCTCACAAGGCTTTTGCATAAACCTGGAGAGGATTCCAACAGTAAAAATGTCTGGTCTAGTAGTAGTGAGGTAGATGAGACTTCCTACAAGCTGTCTATACTTTGTTGCATCCTCAAATTCCTTTCCTTCAATAGATGTGAGCTTTAAGTTTTGTTCCATTGGAGTAGAAAGAGGATTTCACTCTGTCATGCCAAATCTATTTAACAAATCTCCAATGTATTTCTTTTGAGAAAGAAATATGGCTTTTGCATTTTGGGTTACTTCACTGCCAAGATAGTAATGAACATAGCCCAAATCAGTCATTTCAAAACTTTTCCCCAATTCCTTCTTTATGGATGCAATTTAGCTTTCATTGTTCCTTATCATTAAAAGATCATATATAGCACAATATACACAACTGTTTTTCCAACTTTCTTGACAAATAAATTTGCATCATCAAGATCAAAATGATTGAAGTTGAGTTTCAAAAGATGCTCAGTTAGTTTTTCATACCAGGCTCGCGGTGCTTGTTTGAGGCCATACAAGGACTTCACAAGTTTGCATACTTTATGTTCATGTCCTTTCACAGCAAATCCTTCAGGCTGGGACATAAAAACATTCTCTTTTAGATCTCCATTCAAGAATGCAGTTTTTACATCCATTTGATGGACTTTCCAACCGTTCTGAGCTACTAGTGCAAAGAGTGTCCGGATGGTGGCCCATTTTGCTATGGGGGCAAAAGTTTCCTCATAATAGACCCCTTCCTTCGGTGCAAAACCTTTTGCCACAAGCCTAGCTTTGTGCTTGACAAGTGAGCCATCAGCTTTGTACTTGTTCTTGTAGACCTACTTGCAACCAATTGGTTTGGTTCCAGGTGGAGGATCAACCAGCTTCCAAGTGCCGTTCATTATGAGGGCATCATACTCCTTTTGCATCGCTTCTTTCCATTCATCATGATAAGCATCTTCTTTGAAGGAAGTTGGTTCAAAATCTGTAGACAAGTTCAATTCACAATCACAAGTAACATCCATATCAACAGGTGAATTAGAGTCATCTACATCACCTCCATTTTGTTGATTTGAGTTTCTGGTTCCTGTTTTTCCAATTTCATCAGGATGAACACTTTCAAGTGTCTTTGTCAGCCACTTCAGGGGACCTTTCTGAGATGGTCTAGGCTGATCTGTTGATTGAGTTGGGACTGAATCAAGATTGAGTCTCCCAATTCTATCGATTACATCACTTAAAGCATCATCCGTTGTTGGAGTTTCATGCAGGGGAGATTGTTCTTCAGAAGAAGATTCCACATGTTGATCTAGTATAGGAATACGCCCTTCAAGATGTGGAATCTGATTATCAAACTCTTGAAATGATTTCGTTTTTGTGAATCTATCCAAGCGATCAAGTTGTCGCTCAACAACATTGTCAGATTTGGATGATTCAAGAAAAATTACATCTCTAGATACAACAAACTATTTATTTACTTCATCATAGAGGTGGTATGCTTTGGAGGTGTTTGAATACCCCAGGAAGATACACTTACGACTTCTAGCACCAAGTTTGTTTCTATGTACATTTGGTATCAAATCATAACAGGTGCAACTAAAGACCCTGAGATGTTTTACCGAAGGAACATGTCCATACCACAATTCATAAGGAGTCTTGTTTCTTATAGCATTAGATGGACATCTATTATTTATATATGCAGCACATAGAACAGCATCAACCCAAAATATTATCTTTACATTTTTGAAGAAAAGCATATATCGTACCATATTCAAGATTGTTCTATTCATTCTTTCAGCTACACCATTCTGTTGGGGATTATAAGGCACAGTTGTTTGATGTTTGATCCCATGTTGGCGAAGATAGTTTTCAAATTCATTTGATGTATATTCTTTTCCATTATTAGTGCGAATAGACCCAATATGAGATTGTGCATCATTTTCAATCCATTTATGAAAATTCTTGAATGTTTGAAAGGCATCAGATTTGTTCTTCAATAAATAAACCCAACACATTCTGGTGTAATCATCAATAAATGTCATGATATATTTATTTCCATTTGCAGAAGGAACAGGAATTGGACCACATAAATATGAATGAATGAGTTCAGACTTCCTATGTGCTCTTGAATGTGAATCATGAAAAGACTGTTTGCTATGATTTCCTAGAATGCAAGCATCACATTGCTTATGTTTCCTAGGAATTGTAGGCAAACCAGCAACACCATTTTTCTTCAATAAGCGGAGACTGTCATAGTTTAAATGTCCAAATCTAGCATGCCATAATAAACTTGATGGAAGTGTACCTTCTCCATGATGAGAAATATATGAGAAATTTTGTGCATGAGCAGAGGTTCCTTGCAGTTTGAGAAGCCTTTCTTCTTCTATTCCCCTCATGACAAGTGAGTGGTCAGATGCTTTTCTTACCTCAAGCTTGCCATCAAACATATGAATGGAGTGACCTTGCTGGCGGATGTGAACCAAGGACAACAAGTTTCTCTTGAGCTGTGGGAGATATAGAACATGATCCAGAAGAAAGTCTGGAAGACCAAGCAGTTTAAGCCTAATTGTGCCAAGCCATGATGGCTTGATTTTTGATTGATCTACAAAGTATACTGCTCCATCAACATTGTCAGTGAAATCTTCAAAAAAATCTTTTCTATGAGTCATGTGATAGGTTGCTCTTGAATCAAGCAACTAATCATTTTTCCAGGAAGCAAGTGAAGCATTAAACAAATCTTCATTTACTCCAATGTTACATTGTGCCTCAACATAGTGAGCGGATTCAGGTGTTTTACCTTTGTCTGTATCATCAGTTTTACCTTTTTGTTGGTTTCTTCTCTACTCAATTTTGTCCCATGGTAGCTTGCATGTGGATGCATCATGTGATCCATTTTCTCTGATACCATGTCAGGGCATCGCAGGTGTGGCAGGCAGAACTATAGAGAGCAATGGAGCAGATCAGGAGTTACAAAGACATAAAGGGTAAACAGGGAGTTGGCTTTGATACCATGTCAGGCCAGGTAGTAACTCCACAAAATAAACAACTGATTCATATTTTATTCCATAGGTAACCCATTTTTATATACAATAGGGAGTGATTGTTCAGTTCATCTCCCGATGACTGTTCACCTTCCCAATTTATTTATTTACATAAAATTCCGAATCATGAAGATTAGGTGTCAACAGGTGTAAGGGCATCCTTAAAGGAATTAGCATGAGAAGCAAAGGGTGCGCCCCAGCCTTTGGCTCCACCATTTAATATTGAAACTAAGAAGATGGTAGCATCATTGGTTTGTCTATATCCATGAAGTAGCCACATAAAAACAGAAGGGATTCCTGTTCGATCTTGAATTCGAGTAGCAAGCGCAGATACTAGATTGACTTCTTTCACCTGAATATAGAAAGTACTAATAGAGAATGACCTTACCAAGGCTGAAAAATCGAAGAGATCCTGAGCAACCGTCTTGGCTTAAATGCAGGAAGAGCCTTGTTGCAAAAGAAATTGACCCTTATTTACCAGGCCTGCAACAAAAGAAACAATATGAAGAGGATTCTCACAAATGGCATAGTCCTAAAGTGAAAAATCTCTCATGGATAGGGTGGCGACTGAGGTCATTAGGGTTTCCATCATGATCTATAAAACTTGATTACAGTGCACCAATAATGTATTACTAAGTTATAGCTAAAATTATATTTTTCTTTTTAAAAAGTTATATGCTTAAATTTAGAACAATAAAGTATGTATATTTATGTAAATTTTTAGAAATTTTAATTATGCCTATAGGAATGTGTGTTTTGGAGTTGGGTTTACACAAGTTTAATTTAATTATAGCCAAACGAAAGGGTGGGATTTATTTCCAAAGTAGCTATTCATTAATTAAAGAAAAAGTTCATGTGAGCAAGTGTCATATGAAATGAGTTATGATTTTTGGACCATGTGGTATTGATAAGCCATGACATAGGCCCTTGGTATTGTAACAAAAGTCTATTTACAAATTAAAAAATTTCAGAATAAAATGGGGTGAATCTTCATACTTAAGAATCTTGTGACATATTTTTTAAAATATATATATGTTTAAGTTTTATATTAGTTGTTTTTATCATTAATAATATTTAGTATTATTTTAAATAAAATTATAATTTAGTCAATTCTTATGATTTTTTAAATTTAAACACCTCTATATGTATTATGAATTAATTCAATACTTATTATATATTAATTCTTATTAGCATTTACTAATTATTTAATTTATATAAGTATAATAATGATTAAATTATTAACTAAAAATAAATCATATATTTCACATAAAAAAAATCTATAAACTAATATAATATAATATAATAATAATAATTATTATTATTATTATTATTATTTTGCAGTTACTTATAACGTAATATCTTTGGGTGATGATCAGAAGCCCCCATTTCAATCTCGGTGACACTTAAATTGGGATTGTAAAGGAAGAGTTATTAAATTTGTTCGTGTGGTTACCAACTGTCATCATGGACAGCCAGGCATGGGCAGGTACATTTAATTGCCAGGTTAGTCTTGATTGGAATAAACTTAGGTTTGATATTTGCTTTATTTTCCTCCTTTTTCCCCTTATGTCCCTTTGGGATCCCGGCAGAACCTTGATTGATCTTTGTTTGCTTTTCATTAATGGACTTTTTCATTTATTTGAAGACCTAAGCTATCAAATTTCCTCTTTATACACTGCAGTATATGCAAACATCCAAAACAGACAGACAAGTGAAAATCTCATGGTTTTTAATCTTGTTGGCCAACCTGTGAACCCTTGTAGATTTGTTATTCCTAACTAATACAATCCTTTGAGGTCTCATGGAACTCAAATATAGCCTTCTTTATGGCCAAATCCACCTTACTTTCCTCAACCCATTGGTCGATATGCCTTTGTCCCTTATGAAAGGGATCTATTGATTTCTCTTCCCTCCTTATCCCATGGCACTGAGTTCAAATCTCAGAGTTCGACATGTTATTCATACAAGGGTGAATAAGACAGGTCAGCTATATCTAGAAAGGGGTTCTTGTATCACAATTATACGCCTAATTTTGATACCGCATTCTAACTAAAACAGGATATGAATTATATTGTCAATAAAGCCATTGGCACCAGTTTGATGAGAGGTAGACGCGTAACTAACTATCCACAGAGGGAACTATAACAAAAATATGTACAACGGAAAATACACCCACATAAGGAATAGGAAATTCAGCTATAGTAGAAATATAAAGGCATCTATAAACTGAGAAACTAGGATAGTAAACTTTAGATCTATAATCAACCAGAAATTCAAATGATAGTAGAAATATAACAAAGTGCAGGACAATTAACTTCAGCTCTCTTCTGGATATCAAATAATCCGCAAAAATCTAATCGACCGGTCCATAAGATCCGGAGTTGCAGGCCTAGCAGACCATTTATAGCTCAAATTTACCATTTATAGCTCAAATTTTCAATTGCTTTTATTTAGCTTTACCATAGAAGATATGTTGTTTTGCATAGTAAACTTTTACTTGTAATATTTTAGCTTCTCATACTAAACGGTTCACAATGCCTTTGGAAACATGTGTCAACTCTTCCAACATAATATCAAGTCGCTTATTGGACATTTCTTCTCTGCTTATAATAGACATTTTAGCATAATATTTTAGCTTTTGATACTAAACTGTACATAATCATAGCTCTTTCAATATAACAGTAGGTGCCTAATTCTTTATGGTTGATTATTGGTCATTTTTCTCAGCACACTCTATTTTTTTCTTTAATTATTGTTTTAATTATTGTAATAAAAGTATGTAGAGAAAATTTTCACAATTAATGTTTTCTCTTATTTTTATAGAATAATAAAATTATAATTTTTTTATTAAGCAGAGAGGTTCATTGATTTTAGGGGCTCATTTTACAGCCCAGTATGATGTATAACTTTGTCTATCAGTCATCAAAATTGAAATTGTATTCATGTCGGCCCAAATAAAAAATAAAATAAATAACTATACAAAATATTTAAATAATATCAATTCAAAAAAAATTTAAATCTTCTCTACTCATATTAAATCCTTAAATCTATGCTAACTTTTAAAAAAATTATAAAATTACGTTTTTTATAAGCCTTTTAAATATCTTCTACTAATCACTAATCATTTTCATGTGAGACCTATCAAAGATGCAACTGCTCTTATTCAATATTATTAAATTTAATAAAGTAAAGAGAAAATTCACTTATGCACAGAGAAAATGAATGTTTTTAAGGTAAAGATATAATTTTAATATTTAAAAATTAAATATATGTAATGGGATTAAAATATTAAAAATAAAAGAAAAATAAAAGAAAAAATTTAAACAGATTTTATTATTATTATTGATTATTAATTATCCAGAATAATAATAATAATAGAATTAATTATGGACCATAATATATATCAGTTGATTTAGTTAAATGATAAATAATCGATTTAGTTAAATGATAAATAATCAATTTGCAATAGATGTTAAATTATTTACTAAAATGATTGATAACCAGGGTTTAAGTGCATCAAGAAATCAACTTTTACTAAATTGTAAATTGTATATTGTGGTTACAATAGATGTTAAATTAGTTACTAAAATGGTTGATAACCAAGTTAGATGTTAAATTAGTTATTAAAATGGTTGATAACCCTGTTTTAAGTGCACTAAGAAATCAAATTTTACTAAATTAAAATTGCATATAGATTCATAGAGATGGAATTGCAAATAAATCCATAAGACGGAAAATAGTTCAAATAACTAAGAACAATAGTATTACCAACACAATATTCCCTGAAATGATTGATCAAAGAATTGTAATTAAGAACAATAAGATTGTTAACCCAATCTATATGAGTTAAACTCTTTACAATCTACAGTGGTTTTACCCAAAAATTGAACTTGATGCAATTTATTGGAAATCTTGGTGCAAATGAACCTCCTTAGTTTCAGGACTCTATAACAGGTGTAAAAACTACCAAGGGATCTTAGAACAATGACCGAGGGCGTTATGTATAGCTGATAGGAGCCAATTATGGTTATTAGGGTTCTTAATTACTTCTCATGAACCTCAATGACAACCATCTTCACACATGCAGCTTTATTACTGATTATGAACAACGAATAATATCTGTCCACGAGGTCTTCAGGTTATCAAGAAATAGAATTATATCATCTCTTGAAACGTCATAAGCCAATATCTTAAATACCTACGAGGGATTAGTTGCCAAGACTTTGCCCATACTCAGAAACAAAATCAGGGCACTCATGGTTGCACAGTCTTCATTTCGCTTTTGATAGCTTCAGCCAATTGGGTATAGGCTTCATCCCAGGCAGTTTTCATTTCTAGAGACCACATGTCCGGAACAGCATCCTTAATAGTCTCGAGCAAGCAGAATTTAACAACCTGCAAAAGATTGAGATCAAAACAAATCATCAGCATTTAGAGGCCATTTAGCTGCACTGCCAAAATTTGTCCATTTCATGCAGAGTTGAACACTGATGTCATTAAATTCCACAAAATCTTGCAAATTTCAGTGTATTCTAATCATTCTAGGGACGTACTTTAAGAGACAAATTTGTTGCTATAATTTAAGTTTCTCTCAGTCTTTACTCTAACTTAACAAAAATATCATTCTTTAGGAAATGGGTTTAAATAAAATGAACGAAAAAAACCCTTCATGAGATTTTCCTCTGCACTTACATCAAAATGTTCATCAACTACTCCATATTTAAAATGAAGCTTCCCCATGTCCTTGACGTTTGATTCTGAGAATGTTGGCCTTCCTTTCTCTCGTAGTTGAACAGCAGATTCACAAGTCTGCAATATGCTAACAGTAAGATTCATGAAGATTTTGTGTTGTTATCCCTACTTTATACCAGAGAGAAGAGTACATGTTGTTGTATTCTATATTCGTGTCTATATCTACTTAAAGTTGATCAAAACCAGTCATATGCCATAACTGAAATGTGGAAAAAAAAAACAAACCCAACAAAGGTAAAGATATACTACAAATATACAGTAGTCAAGAAAAAAATGCAGAGACATAAACAATTACTAAAATTTAGCATCCTTTTAACAAAGCTTCTTAGATGCAGTGACAGACTCTGAAGCACTGTTGAACATATATTTGTTCTCGCTGCAGTGCTTCTTAGATGCAGAGACAGACTTTGTCACCGCATGTAAGAAGCCCTCCTGAACTTTTTGTTTGTGGTTTTATTTATTTACTGTTGTGTTTATGCAATAGATCGATGCATGTCTTGGGATTGTGATTTTTTTTGTACAGTGTATATATTGCACAGGTATAGTAGTAAGGAAACATATGTAAAAACGGAGACAGTTATAACAATAATTAATATATGTTTAGGAGTGTTTCTTAGATGCAGAAAAAGTCTTTGTCACTGTAACTAAGAAGCACTAATGAACATACTTCTTGCTGTAACTGTTTCTGTCTCTGCATATATTTCTTTACTTCTGTGTCTGTGCAAGATAGACCATTTACATAAACAAAAGAAAAAGCCAAAATCCCAAGACAGGCAAGAATCTAATGCACAGACATAGTAGTAAAAAGCCAAACTAGAGACAAAATAAATTACAGCAACAATTAATATCCGTTCACCAGTGATTCTCAAATTGCACAGACTGAGTATTTTATCCCTGAACACGAGAACCCCTGCTGAACATATAGTTCTTCTTGCCATAATTGTTTTGGTCTCTAGATTTGGTTCTTTAATATTGTCTGTGCGATAGACACTTGTCTGTGTTGGAATTGTGGGTTTTTCGACACGGTCAGAAATCCATTCCAATATGAGAATACAATGTGTTATAGAATTAGAAGCAACACATGTCCACCAATACCCCTGTCTATTTCGTTATAATGCCAGTCTGGCCTCGTCTAAAATGCATATAGCTTGGATATTTGTTGCCTGAGTTTTGTTACATATTATAATCCGGTATGGAACTGGGTCTCTGTTTTGTTTTTTAGCATAAGGAAATTTAAACTTTATATAAATAATTCTGGCTACACTCATTGACAATGATCTTAATAAAATTACTATTTTGAAAACTGGAATAAGTCTTACCATTTTGAAAACTGTGATAGCATGCGCCTTGAGCTTTGCATTCTTTTCGATTGGGACGTCAGTATCATGTAAAAACGAGAATAGCCGTTTGGCTGAAGGCGCAATCTCAAACACTCTGTAACCAAATAAACGTTTTTTTCAGAAAGAAAAGCATTATATTTATATCAAGGAAATATATATACATCATATAACTGATGGGTAGAAACAGGTCAAGGACGAACTCAATGGCTTTTTATTGTTTTATGGAAGATTTGTTGAAGGGAACACACAGATTTCCGCGATTGCGAATACAAAATTACCTTAGAAAGAACCTAAACCCTAGTTCGGAAGCATTTGATTTCATGGCATTCCATGATTTCTTAACTAGGGCTTCTTGCTCCTCTGTAAAAGCCCTCGCCCGGACGTTTGTAGTTCTGCCCCTCGTACTGACTATAACACGGCTCCAGTTACTACCTACATTCAACCAATATGCATGTTTTCTTGAGAAAATTCGGCCAATAGAAATGTGTTATCGAAGAGATAATTACAGTTTCGGGAAATCCAGTTGCAGCCAATCATGTATTCTTGAGAAATTTTGATATATTTAATTGAGATTTTATAGATATAAAATTATTTAAATTTGAATTTATTAATTTTAAAAAATGATATTTTCCCATTTTTATAATTTTTTTTGCAGTACGAAAAAAGCCTGTTCTCATTTTTATATTTATATTTGATCATTTTTCCATTTTAACATCTTAGCATTCCGCTGTAAAAATGCGTTAAAAAATTGGTATATAAATAGTATGCCTAATCTATTTTTTCATATATTGTGAGTTTTAAAAAGTAAAAGGTGTGCGTAAACTATTTTTGCCAAAAATTATTTGTTCATATAATTTATAAAAAACGAATAAAACATTAAATTGCTGAGCTTTAACAATACGGATTCACCTTTTATCCTCTCACGAACTTATTCCATCATAAATAAATAAATAATAATGCCAAAGCTACACAGTTGGAGTTCAAAATAGAGGAAAGCAGCAGAGCACTCACTTGTGAATGTGAAGGGAGATTTTCGTAACATCATTGAGGTGTCTCCAGTTCTTTGGGTTTTATTCCACCGGACGCCAAATATTTTTCCTCCATCACAATTGGCTTTCAAGCTACATAAATCCTTGTGCCTCGCAACCAAAAGAAGTTGCCCTTTGATTGTTCCATCTACTGAACCATTTCCAAAATTATTTGCATAAAATGAGAGCGCCTACAACAGAA
The DNA here is from genome assembly GCA_031772625.1 of Pinus tabuliformis. Lineage (NCBI taxonomy): Eukaryota > Viridiplantae > Streptophyta > Pinopsida > Pinales > Pinaceae > Pinus > Pinus tabuliformis. Next base: position 990,738,411 of record CM062810.1, on the reverse strand, counting down.
AACATTTTAATAAAATGCCGAATTCGAATTTTACAATATATCAAACTTACCATTATGAGATGCTGATGCTGATATATTGGTGCCATTGGGCAAGACAGCAATAGAGTAAACTGCAGCCATGATGCTCCAAGTTTCTGCTTACATTACAGGGTGAAACTGAATATTGTGTTATTCACGGCATCGTCGACTATATATAGAGTATGCGTGAAAATAGATGGGCATCCGCCCGTCCGCCCGATTGTAGAGTCGGTTTTAATCACCCGACTCTACAGTCGGGTTAAGGGTCATCGTTAAGGTTCGACTCTTCAATCAGGTTAAGGGTCATCGTTAAGGGTTACGACTCTACAATCGGGTTAAGGGTGGTTTCCGATGACCCGACTCTACAATCAGGGTTAAGGATGGTCGGTCCGGACATTCCAGCACTGCTGTAGATTTCATTAAACCGGACCCATCCCTCCCTCGTCTCAGCACGAGCGTTTTTTCGTTAAACAAAGTCCGAATTGAATTGAATAATGCATTCCTGCGGATGGGTAAATCTGTGTGGTGGGCTAAAGTTTTTTAGTGAGTTTTTAATTGAAGCTGACTTCACATACAACAAATGGCTATGATAAGGCAACCCTTCGAGTTACAACAATTTGGAAAGGTCGTTTGACACAGAGTAGTTGTGTTGTAACTTAATACTATAATAAATATAGTGTGTATTTAGAAATATCACCGGAGGCCCCATGACACGGATTCATGAGATACCGTGTATATGGACAATGAATTCATTTTTCATGTGCCATGTAATTGATACACGCATGGTGACCACATCCCCGTTTTAAAGTCAATTAGATATTTACAAAATTTTACATTATTTTTGTCTTAAATTGGCATGGTAAATATGTGTATCAATATTTAGTGATCGGGGACACTGCCTTATAGGGTCTAAAATTGGGATTTTTCACTATTGAGATTGGTGTAAGTGTTTGGTCAGTTTGAGGACAAAAACCAAATAAAATTTATATATATATATAAAATAGGAAAATTAGAATTGATGGAAGAGCAAGTTTCATTTATCTCACCAGATTCATTTAAATTTGGTAGCTTTTTAGTGGTCTAATTTTTTGAACTTTTTAGAGAGAACCATCTTTTTGAAACAGACTAACATATATTTGACACTATCTGTGATGAAGTCGAAGGTGAAGTAACTCATGTTGCATTTGCTCCATATTCTCTGCCCACTCTAGGTGAGGAGATACAAACTAGTATTGAGAGGGAGGGTGAGCCTCATTTCCCCAAGATTACTCATCTTCAAAGGATATATTTAAATTTGGTAGCCTCCCAATGACCTAATTTGTTGAACTTCCTAGATAAGGCCATCCTTGTTAAAGCTAAATAATAAAAATTTCGGGTTCATTTAGTTGCTAAAAAAGGGCCACAATTTCGTCTTTTACACTTTGTAATTTGACTCTGTGCAACAAACAATTCCATAGTAGTTGACACTGCTTGTTTGTGATGAAGGTGAAGGCGATGTTACTCCTGGTGCATTTGCTCCATGTCTTTTTCCCACTCTGAGGATTTTTCCCAAAATCATTCTGCACCATACTCCCAATAGCAATACTTAAAATTGACAATTCAATAGTCATGCAATTTGAGGCTTTTCTTGCCTTGAAAACACAACCTAGATTCCAATTTGTGGAGACAACGACTGATGTTAGACACATCTCTATAAAATACAAAGAAGCTTGCACAACCCAACACCCAAAAAAAAAGCCAAAAGAGATGAACATCCAACCAGGATCAAGCCCACCTTCCCATAGGGAAAAATTCACAGAGACCGGGGAAGAGGAGCTTCTATCTCCCATCAACAAAAATTGAGAACCCAAAGAGATAATATAAGAGATTAAAATAACACCATAGCCAAGACGCAAGGGAGAATATTTGAAGATAAAGTAATGGAAATAAAGGATATTGAAAAGATAACATAATTACCACTACACTTCCTTAAAAGTAGGAGATTCAATAGCCATACCTGGGACTAGAGCAAGCTAATCCAAAAATGAAACACCAACACTGGGAGACCAATAATTCAAAGGGGAAATAGAAGATACACAGTGTAGGGATTCATCAAACCCAACGTGCAATCATAATTTACATAATTCCAACTTCCTCTAAGCGTGAAGGAAAATTACATTGGAGAGCCTACCATCCATAACCAAAAAGACATTAATAGGTGCAATAGTATTGCAAAGAGGATAACATAAGACAATCTAACATGATGAATCCCATGAGAGGTACATATATTACAGAATCCAATGCTCTTTTGATTTCCCAAATACACCCACTTCCACCATTGATCAATATAAACAAATGTCACCTCAAGCCCCTTGAACATGTATTTTCTTGGCATCTACTCAATCAACTTGTGCCAAAGGACAAGGATAATCGTCAAAGTTAGCTGACACAAAGCAATTATGTCTTTCCACCCACACTCATTCATTGTCACCTTAAAATTTCCTTTGTCACTTCCTTTGTGATGCATAACCATCCTGTCTATGAAAAATTGCATCTAAACTAATAGAAGGATGGTGAAGACTTTATTACCTTGAATGGGGGGCACATGAATGGAGGGGACATCCACTCCTCCCAAAAAAAATAATTAAGGACCGTCCTTATCCCTTAATATACTCTGTGATCACCACATTGACCTTTCCCTAATAGGGGTGGTGTCATGGGATGGGGTGATAAGGGATTTGATCATTAATAATTAATGACCCCCTGCCATGCTGATTTTTTTACTATTACATCTCCCATGGAGTTGTTATGCCTCAAAGTATGAAAACATTGATAATCTGAGAAGTGGGTGAGAAGAATCATAATAGAAATGAAAATGGAATTATGGATGAGGTCTTTAGGGCTAGATCATTTCTGAAAGTTACTTATAATAATTTTGGAATCCTTAACTATAAAAATCCTTTCAATTCTATTAGCCCACGCTAGAGATAAATCTTGAAAAAGACCTACTCTAAATGAAATTATTTTCTTTTTGTCCTTTACCATGAAAAATAATCTCTCACTATCCAATTATTAATATATACATTAATTATGGTGAAATATATACCATTTTATTTAAAAAAATAAAAATAAAAATAATATATTTTTATGTATAGAATTATTTTATTATTTATATTTTTAATTAAATATATGGGGATGTTTATAATTTATTAATAATAATTACTTAGTTCTGCTGCAAGGCCTCTGGCACGTCTTAACCTTGACACCTCTTACGTCATGAGACACTTGATGTGGATATATGTTATGTTATTACTTAGTGGTCTTCTTTAGTTTTATATTGTTAGTGTTTTTCTGACACTTGATGTGGATATATGTTATGTTATTACTTAGTGGTCTTCTTTGGTTTTATATTGTTAGTGTTTTTCTTTGTTTCTAGCGGATACTATGAACTTTTACAAACTAACCAATAACTCAGTCTCTCGCATGGCAACGTGAGGCCAGTCCATTTTGATACTCTGTCATGTTATCTATTTTCTAAAGTTATATATATGTATGGCCAGTCCATTTTGATACTCTGTCATGTTATCTATTTTCTAAAATTATATATATATATATATATATATATATATATATATATATAATATTTTAAAATAATATATTTGATATTTTTAATAAATAATATTTTAAAACAATATATGTGATATTTCTAATTAAAAATATAAAATTTTATTAGTTGGTATGTATATATAATTTAATATGATAAAAAGTATGTGGTGTGATCACCACTTAAGATAAATTTACTTAATATAATAATTAAAAATAAAGATATGGGAAGCTTATTTCATATTTTGATACTTTTAAAAAATATTTTTTTTATTAAAATGTTTAGTTACAATTATAGGGTGGTATCAAGTTTATTTTTATGTACTATTGAGGTTAGATATTTTTTTAAAGTGCATTTTTCTAGTGTTATAGTCATAATAATAGTAAACGTTTATAGGTCAAAACCACATTTTGGTCCTAAAGAAATAGTGAAAATTGTTTTGAAGTAACTAAGAGTTTGGTTTTCTAAGAAATCATGTTAATCATATATCATCCAAATTCATATGGAGGGATTGAAATTTCTTATGAAACACATATTATTTCAACTGGTGTGGATTTCATTGAATAACAATGATGAGTTAGCTCACATTTTACTATAGTAGTTCAGAATGTATATCCTCACTACCAATTGATTAGTGAATTAAGATATATTTTTCCAACTTCAATATTTTTCTCAAGTAAAAAATCATAATTTATATTCAAGACGAATTGAAAATACAATCCTCCCAAAATGTTGTGGCACATATAATATATGACTAGCTTTTTTGGCCTAGACTACTAAGACCACTACTAGTATCTTTTTCATAAGTTGTCCCAAAAACTTAAATATCTAATTGAGTTCTAATCAAAATATTTCATCATCAATTGGCATATTATAGATCAATAGCTAAAAAAATTAAAAATTATAAAAGGTTAAAAGACCTTGAGTAAACTAGATGTCCCTCAATAAACTCACTAAAATGAGCAAATCTTCACTCAAGTGCAAAGCATCCTTAGATGGTGAATTGATAAAATTGTTTGATTATATATATATATATATATATATATATATATATATATATATATATATATATATATATATATATATATATATATATATATGAATAAAAATAATCATCTGAAAAGGACTATAGACATGCTTCTAATGTAATGGAAACTATGAAGGACAAGTACTATCATGAGGGTTTCACTCCATGAACCTTTGACATATCATGTGCATTCGTGGCATATTGAACAATACCCCTAATTTGACTACATATTAGAAAATACCTTTAAAAATCACATTATTTAACCCCCACCAATATGAACCCAATACACCTTCTCAATTTTAAAAATCCCTACTTTCACTAGATATTATATGATCCGAATTTAAACACTAACACAACAAATTAAAGATATAACCATAAATGCATAGATGCAACAGAAAGAACACTTCCTTTCATTAATATCAAATAATGAAACATGCTTACAAACAGAATGGAAATAACACTAGCTCGGGCAATGGTAGCTTATCTATGAGAAGAGATGTGGCAGCTACATGCCTCTCAATTATGTTACAATGAGGCTCAAGGGCATATTTATTATTGAGAAACATGAGAAAAATATAAACAACCAAAACCCTAACCCGACAATATGTAACACCAAGAGTTTATGGGCCCCATTGGGGTTATTTGGGCAGCTAACTTCCCAGGGTCATAACTTGGTCATATTATCTTTGTTTGACGCGCATGATACCTCGTTGGAAAGATCTCTCTGAGGAGTAAAACTGAAAACATGATTTCATTGAAATTTCCCAAAAGAATAATGCCAAAAAAACATTGTTTAGGGCCTCAAAACGCCTTCCGAAGTTCAAGACCCAAAAAACTGCCAAAAATAGTAAATTGTGCTACAAATGAGGGAACTGGAAAACTAAAAGAAACAGTGGTGGGGGTCCAAGTGGAATAGGCAGGTGGCCACCAATATCCACCTAGATCATTCCACCCCCCTTACGAAGAATTGGTCTCCATTGTGTTGAGTTCCTCCATGAGATGAGGAAACTTATGCTAAACTTGGTCCCTAGTGAGCCATTTTCCTTGGTGCAGGAGTTGGCCGGATTTGACAACTCGATAAAATTGGATCTTTTTCTGGCGAGTTTTATTAATTTGCATGTCCATGATTCGATTAGTTGCAGCTTGTTCCATGCAGTTCGGATTTAACTTTGTTGGTGTGAGCTGTTATGCAATGTTGGATGTGTCCAATAATGGTGGAAAATATGGTCGAAGGCGATCCACATTAAACATTAGGTGCAAGCCAAGGAATGGGGGAATGCTGAGCTCAAAAACATTATCTCCCATAACCTTGGTGATAGTGTATGACCCATATCAAAGCAGGTGAATCTTGCGGTGGGGCCCAACGAGGCGCTCCTTCTGCAAATGTAGCCAAACTTTGTCACCCAACAGAAACTTGTGTGGGACCCAATGCTGATCATGCTGAAGCTTGTACTTAGCATTAGCTTTGTCCAATATGTCATGGACTTGTTTGCGGATGTGTTGAATGTGCTCAATGAAGCTATTTGCCTTGTTAGCTTTAGATTGGACATGAGCTGAATCTGCCTAAGTCACTACAAATGGTATGGCCACATCAATGGGACATGGTGTCTGGAATCCCAAGCCCAACTAAAAAGAGTTGTGGCAAGTCGAGTTGTGGAGAGCCCAGTTGTAGCTACGTAGACGTAAGGGAGGCTCTCATCCCATGTGTGTGGATGCTTTGAGTTGTACATGCGCAGAATGTCTACGATCATCCCATTGATGACCTTTGTTTGGGCATCAGTATAGGGATGCAAAGCTGTAGACTTAGTGAGCTTGATGTCCAACATCGACCAGAGACTGGACCAAAATATACTAAGGAACTTGTTTTCCCGATTTGAGATGATAAACTATGGGATCCCAAAGTGTACACACACTCGTTCCAAGAAGATTTTAACAGTGGATTCTACTGTGCTACTCTTCTTGCAGGTCGCCATAAAGGCCATCTTCGAGAATCTGTTGACGACCACAAAACCACAGTCATTTCCATGCTTAGTAGAAGGAAGGCCTGACATGTAATCCATGGAGATGGATTCCCAAGGTGGACTAGGGGTAGGCAGTGGAGTATAGAGACCTTGCTTCTTGATGGTCGATTTGGAAATGGTGCAGGAAGTGGAGGATCTGATGTACTTCCTGACATCCTGTCGAAGATTTGGCCAATAAAAATACTTCTGCAGTACTGCCACCATTTTCTTGACCCTGAAATGCCCAACGTCTCGACTGTAGTGAACTTCCCAAATCATCTTTGCACGCCCACTTGAAGGAAAAAAAAGGTGTCCCATGTGGCATAACAGAGCATCCTGGAGGTGAAAATTTGGAACTTGCTAACCTGCCCATAGTGTATGATATGTGTGGCTGATTTTTGGGTTGCTTTTGTATAGAAGTGACCAATCATAAGTCTCGTGCACGGTGGTTAATGCCATGATCAGTGGTCAGCTGAGGTAGTCTGCAACATTATGTGTGTTGTCCTTCTTGTACTTGATATTCAAATGGAACTGCTGCATGTATGTAGACCAATTTTGATGGATATCATTCATCAAATTCTCTTGCGTCTATATGAACTGTAGGGATTGGTGGTCTATATGGATGACCTTTTCCTTCCCCAAAATGTAATGATTCCATTGTAGGTATGTCTGCACAATGAAATGCATCTCTTTTTCATAAGTGGGATACTTATGGAATATGTATGAAAGTGTCTCATTGTGATATGACACTAGATGCCCCCATTGAGTAAGGACTACCCCAATAGCATAGTTAGAGGCATTTGTCTTGATCTCAAATGGTTGTTGCAAGTCTAGTAATGTGAGCATTGGTGCATAGCAGAGGCGATGTTTCAACTCTGTGAATGCCTTATGTTGAGATTCAAACCAAAATAATTTTTCTTTCGCTCCTCCTTTTGAGACTTGACTCAAGGGCCAAGTGATATGAGAGAACCCCAACCCAAACCTGCGATAGAAATTGGTAAGACCTAGAAAGTTGCGAAGCTCTGTTAGAGTGGTTGGGGCTATCCAATCCTGAATGACTTAGATCTTGGCTGGATCCACATGCACCCCCCATTCATCAATAATGTATCCTAGATAATGAACCTGGGTCATGCCAAAAGTTCATCTCTCCAAATTAGCACACAACTTGTTTTTCCGCAATGTTTGGAGAACCTATCGGATGTGGTGGAGGTTCTCTTCCCAACTTTGGGTTAAGATCAGGATGTCATCTAGGTATACCACTATAAATGGGTTGGTGAATGGCTGCAAGATGTCATCCATCAGCCTCATGAAGGTTACAGGAGCATTCGTCAACCTGAAAGGGATAACCAACCGTTCAAAAAGGCCCTCATTGGCTTTAAAGGCAATCTTCCAGACAACAGAGAGTTTGATTGGTACCTATTATATCTAGACTTCAAGTTGATCTTACTAAAATATTTCCCCCTTGATTTAGTCCAGAAGGTCATCAATCTGTGGGATCGGGTAGCTATTCTGGACAGTGATCTTGTTTAGCACCGAATAGTCAATATAGATTCTCCAAGTCCCATCCTTTTTCTGTACCCACACGATCAGGCTCCCACAGGATGATGAACTCGGTCGAATGTGACCTTTCTGCAACAGCTCCTCAATTTACCTCTTGATTTCATCTTTCTCTAGAATGGCGCGCCGATAGATTGGTCCGTTGGGTAATGACTCACCTGGGGTCATATCGATGGAGTGCTTAACCTGATAGTGTAGAGGCACCCCTGCGCGGGAGGTGAAGATGTCATTGTACTCCTCCATGACCTTGTCTATTTGTTGTTGTTGTGTGGAGGGGCCCTTTCTAGAGGTCATGGCAACCATCTTCTTCTTTCCTTGAGGGCGTATCATCAGGAAAATAAATTTCCCAATTTTTGAAATGAGCTTACTGCATTGTTTTGTAGTAACCAGAGAGATGGCGGTAGGCGATGATACCTCTGGTATCTTGTACAACTTATTACCCAATGTAACAATAACAACACAAAGCCTTGACTCATCCACATCATGTCACTTACACAAGTATATTTGGCCTAATAATACATCACAAACATCAAGGGGAGCAACATCAAATAATACCTCATCCATGAAGGGCTTGATGTTGTATGGAAGGTGACATTGTTGGCTCATGCACAGATCCCATCCTTGGGGAAGCTAGCCGATGGTGTACGGTTGTGGGTGTGTTGTTGTCAGTAAGCCCAATCGCTTCACGACTTCTACTGCAATGAGGTTCTTTTGGCTCCCATTGTCAAAAATGAACTGTAGCAGGGAACCTTTTACCTACATCTAGGAGTGGAAGAGACGCTCTTCCTCTGGATCTTTGGTTTCCTCCTTCTGGATCTTTTTGGTGGTGACGACGGAGTTGGGCTCCGCATCAATAAGCTGCTTCCTTTTTTCATTTCCCTTGTCGGGTTTTGACTCAAAGTCGAAACGTGCATATGATTCTGAAGCCTTCATCTTGGCCACTAGTGATTGCTTGGCCCAACACTCACTTGTGTTGTGGGTGGAGCTCTTATGGAACTCACACCACTTTCCATGTCCTTCTCTGGCTTTGTAGTGTTTTCCTCTACTTGTGGCCTTCGCGAGTTGTCCTGGGTCATGCCGCCTTGGCTTTGTCCTTTTTCCTACGGTTTGGGGGCACCTTTCTCTCGCTTCGGATTCGTATATCCATAGTCTTGATTCTTCTTTTTCTTGATCTTGATGGCGTATCGGTACATCGTGCCAAGTGAGGATATGTCCAGGAAATCCATCTCATCCTGGATGTATCCATGTAGGCATACACTATACTTGAGTACCAAATGTTTCTCAGAATCCTTGATACTAAACTTCGTGTGAAGGGTACGTAAAACATTGGTAAACTCTAGCACATCTTGGTCCCTTTCGTGCCGCAACGTGGTCCACTTTATGTATTTTTCCTCGTAGCTCCCTACAGGGTACTACTGCTCCTTAATAACATCCTGGAATGAATTCTAATTGGGAGAGGCTGAAAACAGTGAGGTCATACTTTCATCATTTTGCTCACAATAGGTTTCCCACCAGCCCTTGATGTGTGGGGCATCTTTGAGAGAGAAAAAGTAATCTTTTCTTGGCTGGGAAAATAATGAACAAAAAAAATATCCTTCTAGCAAATTTAACCATTTATCTATGACGTTTGCTTCTATTTTCCCCTCAAATATGGGAATGTCAAAGTTTACTTGTAACTTAAAAGGTGTGGAGCCTACAGAGTGGCTATTGGATGTGGATGTGCTGCTGATGGGCAACCATTGAAGGCTTTGGGAAAAATTATCCATCATCGCATTCCTTTGTTTCTCGAGGGCCTCCTAAAGCAATATTTTGATAGGATCTCCTGTTCCTTCGCATTTATTTTCTTCTTTCATGGGAGGTTGTCAGGATTTACGAGGCTAGTATTGCAAAGGTTCGACTAGCTCAAGCCCTAACTCCTTATATCTTGACCTCGTTGGGGACATGCAAAGAAAAATAGAGAAAGAGTAGACCACACTGATATCAGTGATCCGAATTTAAACAGAAACCCAAAAAATTACAGACATAACCATAAATACAGAGATGCAGCAGAAATAACACTTCCTTTCATTAACATCAAATAATGAAATATGCTTACAAACAGAATGGAAATGAGACTAGCTCGGGTGATGGTAGCTTATCTCTGAGAAGAGATGTGGCGGCTACATGCCTCTCAACTGAGTTAAAATGAGGTTCAAGGGCCTTTTTATTATTGAACAATAAGATAAAACCCTAAACAACCAAAACCCTAACCTGAGGAGATGTAACACCAAGAGTTTATGGGCCTCATTGGGGTTAGTTGGGTAGCCAACTTCCTGGGGTCATAACTTGGTCATATTATCTCCATTTGACACACATGCTACCTCGCTGGAAATATCTCTCTGAGGACTACAACTATAAATGTGATTTCAATGAAATATCCCAAAGAAATATTTCCAAAAAAACGTCATTTAGGGCCTCAAAACGACTACAGAAGTTCAAGACCTGAAAATTTGCCAAAAATAGTAAATTGTGCTACAATTAAGGACACTGAAAAACTAAAGGAAATAATGGTGGAGGTCCAAGTAGAATAGATGGGTGGTCACCAATATCCACCTGGATCCTTGTAGGTATCTATTTTTCATTAACATTTTTTATACCCATTTATATTCTTCATTAACTTTGTACTCCAATTTTTATACATATAAATATAAAAACCCTTTACCCCTTAAAACTTGTTCAATATATTATGTCATTTTTTCCTCATTATATATCCCCAATATGAATGCACGTGGTATGGTGTTTCTCCTGCAATGAAGCCCATGTAAGTACTATGGAGCTATATTTAATTGTTCATCCATTTCATAAATGATAGTCATAGTAGAGACTTCCTCCAAATACCGATAATTTATAATTTTTTTCTCTAAGGTACAGTTGATTAGAATGGATAATCCTCTAGATTCACCTTCATTATTGGTCTCAATACCTAGGTTTTACTTACTAGTGAAACAATGATCCTCAATAGTAAAAAACATGAAGGTCGGATTTGAAAAGTGTTATGGACCTTGGCAGGCTCCACCAAAGAAGCTTTATGCATAATTCTTATTCATAATCACCTCTCAAATCATACAACTTGATTTTTACTTTATCTATATATATATATATATATATATATATATATATATATATATATATATATATATATATATATATATATATATATATATATATATATATATATATATATATATATATATATATATATATATATATATATATATATTACAACATTATTAAATTAATTTGTGGTCATTTAAACATAAATTTATCATCAAAAGTGGATATTTAATAAAGTCTTGTAAATACAAATAATTCCTTAAATTCTTTTTATTTTAAAAAATACTCACACTTCTACAAATGTAATACCTATAAAAAATTAATAAATTTATTTTTAAAATAAATCTATTATAATTATTTAACAGAAAACTATATATCTTAACATATTTTTCATACGAGGATAATACGTTGCCTCATGTATGGGTTTAAGGTTAGGTGTTACTTGAAACTACATAACCACAATATTATAACCTTAGTGATGATGGTACATTGTAATAGCTTTCTTTGCAAATACTATCAAGATAAACCCCATTTGGTCCTAAAGTATAACCTAAAACTACTTTTAAATAGTTAAGAGCTTATCTTTCTCAAACATAATGAAACAATTTAACACCTCAAGACGTAGAGGCATCTAGAAGAAACATAATTTTTCCCCTTTATAGACCACAAATGGGATATTTTAGAGGGGGAATTTGGTTTGTACACTATAACATAACTTCATTTTGATGCTCTAAGATGGTATCAACGGAGGCTAGGCCTATAGCCCTAGATATGTAGGATTTTTAGTACTTCAAAATGTTTACACACACACACACACATACACATAGTTTAAAGAAATCAAAACATACATGCAGTATAACTTCTTTCTTAAATTGTGATTCAAAGATTTTAATTATTTTCCCTAAAGGTAGTAAAACATACCATAGCTCATGGCCAGCTGATAGTGTGATTGAACATCATTAGTTGTTATCTACAAATGTGGGATAACTTATCACTATTATTCAAAAAAACATATCACGTGAAATAACTCACTAATATAAAGTGGACAACCTTTCACTCCTGCCAAATGTCACTTGGTCATGGGATATTCACATGTTTCCTTTCTTTAGAGGAAGGTGCATCCTTATCAAATGAAATATGGTTTTAGGTCTTGCTCTAGGACCAAATGGTGTTTTTTTCCTAGATGGTATCCACAAAGAAGTCAGTATCATGTTACAACAATGGGGTAATTATCTTTCAAATAACATCTAGCCTTATTCATGCACATGAATTAGAATAATATCACTAATTGTAATTTAACCCAGAGCCAAGAAGAAATATTTTTCATATTTGATTTTAATCCTTTATGGAGAAAATTTGAGAATAATTATTTTCAACATATTATATATCAGTTTCCAAACATTTTAAATACTTTAAGAAAATTTCTATATGTAATAAGAATAATTAAGGTTTATATGTTTGTGTGTGTGTGTGTGTGTGAGAGAGAGAGAGAGAGAGAGAGAGAGAGAGAGAGAAATATCAGACATCATATGTAGAAAGAATAGTACAAGATTATTCATCCATTATATATATATATATATATATATATATATATATATATTATATATATATATATATATATATATATATATATATATATATATATATATATATATATATATAGATATAGATAGATAAATGCAACATTGTTATTGATGATGATGAAATTTTTTTAAGTACAAAAAGGCCAACTCTTCTCCATTCAACCCTAAGAGAAATGCAAACAATTACTTGGTTTGTTTTAGAATTTTATTTTTTTGGTTGAAGAGCTTCAAATGAAGCATTTATAAATCATGATATCTTTAATGAATTAAATCTAGGAAGGATAATATTCATGTAACAAATATAAATTTGTGATATAGTTTTGAGTGTACAAAATAGAACCTAAGAGAATTGTTTTCATCTTCAAACCCCTTAGTGACACAAAGACAACAAATTCGTTGATATGACAACATTTTAAGAATCGTCCAATGTCTTGTTTTTCGTTATCGTGGAGCTCATGAGAAGTCATTCTTATTTTGGTAATATTGATTTTCTTATTTACGCTATTAAAATATATAGATACTTTTGACCTTGCATATTAGTGCTAATCACTTCCTAATATTATATTAATTTTCTCTTATTGTCTAATTCTTTATTCATGCCACAATTTAGATGTAATAATATTTATAGTATTATGGATATTCTTGAAAATGATAGTTACCTTAGTTCTTAATGATTTAGCCAAGGTTTGACATTTTTATGCCAACAATGATTGAGCCTTAGGTGGTTTTTTGATCCAAATAATTTTTTTGGGCATTTTCAAACAAAAATTTCCATATAGAGGACATTTTACTGACTCTTATATTTGCATGTGAAACATGAGCAATGGATTCTTTAAACAAAATTTCAGCAATACAACAACATAAAGACGAAGCAAATAACCATGAACTACACATAAAATAACACATGATAACGAAGTTCTTCTAGTATGGAGTATGTCTCCGGGCCTTGGGTCAAGAGTGGGGAGGCCGCTTCATTAGTCTCACACATAAGTGGAATGAAATGGTCCTCTTGAATACATTGATAAGATCCAAGACATATTCATCATCATCATGCTTGTCTTGAAATGCTGGGACCAATGGTTGTAAACTAAACTGCTTTATTGCAAAGTGGCCACTTGGCCCTCTTTCATCACTGCACCCTCTCAGTTTTCGTGCAACAACAAAAATTATGAATTTATTGCATAGGTCTATATATCTCTATCCTACTAAAACATACATAAATCACACGAACCTGCAACACAACAATCCTTTCGCTAAAATAAAAATAAGAAAAGTGGCCAAATGCATCAATATACCTCCCAATCTGGAGATGGCCTGAAAATTGACTACTCAAATGCAAAAAAAGGTCATCCCATCACGTTACTTACAAAAAATCATGAAATTTGATTATAAAGTTGACCTTTTTCTAAAACTGTAAAATCTAGGCCTCCATGGAATCTAAAAAACTCCTTGGAAATTCATGTGTCAAGGTTCCATTGCTCAACGTTCTGCCTCTGGAAAATCGATTTTTCAAATTAAAAAACCATCGACACAATTAAACTCCTGGTGAAAAATCGGTTCAGATGAGTATAAACTTGGCATATTTCTCACACTGTTAAAATTCAACCCTAGGGAATATAAAATATTCCTCACAAGATTCCTCTACCTAGTTTCCACTGTGTCATGGTTCCTCCTCTATATCATGATTCTATTTTTGCATCAAGGTTCCACTACGCATCGTTGTTCTGCAGTCTACCCACTCCATCATGGTTCCTCCATTTCCCAGGTTGAATGGTAAGGTTCGGTTTTTATATAAACTTGTCAATGAATTTTCCAAAGCCCCATCTACTAGTGTGTTGGTAAAAATTGGAAATTGATTGGGGGTGACCTAGGTTCCAATTGGTGGTCCACCTTTTTCCTTCTAAAAATGGTGTGTTTGTTATAAAATGTCTGCGGTGTTATGTTAAATATGGAATGCCATTTTGTTTTGTGGTTGGTTCTGCTGGTTTTTTTTTTTTTGATGGGGTCACCTGTTGGGCAAGTCGACCAGTTGGCTAGGTGGGTTTGATCCTCATTGGCCCCCAATACATAATGTGACATTCATCGATGAGTCCGCCAATGGTGGCGCACCCCAAAATATTAACATATGTTGACCACATTGGTGGGGTTGGTGGCTTGCCACCATTCATTTTTCAATATTTTTTTTTTTCATTTTAAAAACAAACTGTGAATTATCCACTGAATTTTTAGGGGTCACAAGGAAAATTAAACACGCAACATTTTATCTAGTTTCGACTGTCAATAAGTGCCAAATTGTCACTTGGCTAGTGGCACCAAATTTAATTGAGTTTTCGATTTAGTTGTGCTCTAAATTTAGTTGGCAAAAAAAGTCCTGCTCCTTTTGACTTGAACTTTGATTTCTAATAGATTACACATACGAAGTCATATTTGAGTTCTGCATGTGCCATTGGAATAAGGATGATGAGCTCTTTATTCAAGTCCTAGTTTCAATGAAATCTAAAGACTTCGATTTTTGAGCCTCCTCAAAGACACATAGATAATTCCTCCCCATTGAGGAGATTTTGGTCCTCCAAAAGCATAAAAATGACTTCAATCTCGATCTACATAATAGATGGCTCTAACAAGTCACCTTCCCTTTCCTTTGACATTGTACTTCAAAACTCAGAATGATGAAGCTGACACATGTATTATATGGAAACTCATAATTGCTAATACGTGATCAATTACAAGAATAATCATGACCCAAGAAAACCCCATACTTTTCAAGATTTTATAACACACTCATAGCGAAGTTTACATCAGAAATCATTTCCCAAGATATCAATTAAAATACCAAAACTATCACGACGTTGCATTCATAAGTGATGACAAACACTTCACCACTTTTACAATCATTTTTGCAACATCTGATTTACAAATGTGGCCATGCTTAACTAAGTAAAAATGTTTGTTGCCACCATCTCTCACCCAACTAGGTGAACATTCCTTCTTCCTATAGCTAATTCTCTCGAACAACTCCTCATGTTGGTTCCTTCACAGGTGATTTCTAGTCATGGAGTTCCCAACATGTGGCTCTCTGATGTCCACCTTTGTTGCAATGGCTGCAAAAATTCTTCTTCCTTCAAAATTTCCTAGAATTCCTCCTACCTTGATGTGGATAAGGCTCTTCATGTCTTGGCATCTTCCTATTTTCCATTATTTTCCAACACTTAGCACCAACATGGTTATTCAAGCCACAATAAGTACATGGTTTTCTATGCCACATGTTTTTCTCATCATTATTAATCTGCTTGTAGTCAAAAGGAACATTAGAATACCAAGGCCTTTTATATTGTACTTGGTTGTCTCTTGTGAAAATAAAGTGAGAATATGTTTCCTTAGCTCTTCCCCTTCAACACTCACTATCATGAGGAGATTGTGATTTGTTTTTAGCATACTCTTTCCTTGATGGTTCTGGTAATGGCTTGGATTATTTATTTAAGGAATTCCTTGCTTCTGTTACCTTTGAACATTCTCCTTTAATGTACCCCATTCCCAACAATTGAGGCCTTCTTACAACCTCCAATGGTTGAGTAATTACTTGGCCATTAATACCAAGTCCTCCTCCTTTATATTCCATCTTACTGAGGAGTTTCATGTCAGTTCCCGGAAGAGGTATCTCAATGCTTCCAATAGAAATAACAACATGAGAGTAATATGTTTGCTTTACCTTTGATCCCGTTGGTGATGCTTGATCATATTCTTCGGCCAACTCTCATTTCATAGTGGAACCTTCTCCCATTTTTTCCTCCACCACCTGCTCCAACATGAGCCTCAATTTCTACTTCCCTTCATGTGCATCTTGTAAAATCCTTCTAAGCTTTGCATTCTCTACTTGAATACAATTATTAATCTCTTCCAACTCTTGAAGTATTTATCACTTCAATCCATTACCCATGATATCATTCACAATCCCTAGAGAAAAGGTCAGACCACTCTTATACCACTTGATTTGGATAATTTTTGTGAACACTTTCAAACAAAAATATCCATGTACAAGACATTTTATTGACACTTATATTTTCATGTGAAACATGAGCATTGCATTCTCTAAACAAAAATTCAGTAATCCACCAACATAAGCAAGAATCAAATAACCTTGAAACACACATAACACAACACGTGAATTTTTTTTTATTCTATTATGGACTATGTATCTGGGCCCTAGGTCAAGAGTGGGGAGGCCACTTCATTAGTCTCTGCAAAACGTGATGAATACATGGAAAAATATTTATCAACACAAGGATGAAACTCTTATCTAGAGTAGAATTTCTCTCCAAAGAGACGTTCTCCTACAAAGAACTCTAACTCACAAGATGTTCTCCTTCAACATGAAAATTAATGAATGACTTCTAATGAAATTGGCATAGATGGACCCACACGTAAGTGCCATGAAATGGTCCTCTTCAATTCGGTAATCAGATTCTATACATACTCCTCATCATGATTGCCTCGAAATGCTGGGACCAATGGCTGTAAACTTGACTAATTTCTTTGCAAAGTGTCCACCTGGCCGTCTTTCTTCACTGTACCCTATCAGTTTTTATGCAATAGCTAAGAACATGAATTTCTGGCATATGTCTAGATCTCATTGTCCTACTGCAGCGTACAAAAATCACATCGAACTGCAACACACATCCATATTTTTGCCAAAATACATCAACATACCTCCCAATCTCACGATGAACTGAAAATTGGCTGCTCAAATGATAAAATGGGATGCGCCATCACGTTCCTTACAGAGAATTGTGAAATTTGAGTATAATGTTGACCCTATTCTGAAGGTGTCAAATCTAGGCCTTTGGGAATCTAAAATATTTCTTGTATATTCCCGCATCAAGATTCCACTTCTCAATGTCCTTCCTCTGGAAACTTAGCCGATTAGATTAGAAAATTGTTTGTATCATCAGACTCTTAGTGAAAAATTAGTTCAGATGAGTATAAACATGGCATATTTATTAAATTATCAAAATTCATCCATGGGGAATCTAAAAGATTCCTCACAAGGTTCATCTACTTAGGGTTCCACTGCATCATGGTTCCACCCTTGGATCATGGTTTGATTGGCGTTTCAGGGTCGACTACCCATTGCTCTTTCACTAACTCTCAGCTCTCTCGTGGTTCCTACGTTGTCGTATTTGAAAGGTAAAGGTTGGGTTTTCATATAAACCCGTCGGCAGATTTTCCAAAGTCTCGTGGACGGGAACATTGGTAAAAATTTCCCATCAGTTGGGTGTGGCTCGGGTTCCAAGCCATGGCACACCTGTTTTCTTTTAAAAATGGCACATTTTTTTATAAAATCTTGGTAGCGGTATGTTAAATATGGGGCCTGTTTGTTCTCTGGTTGGTTTCGTTGGTTTTTTTTGTGATGGGGCCGTTGGTTGGGCGAGTTAACCAACTAGCTAGATGCGTTTTATCCCCACTAACCCCAAATACATGGTGTTTCTTTAGGCAGCGGGCCCTCCAATGGCTGCTCACCCCAAAATATTCACATATGTTGATTGGGGTGGCAGGGTTGGCGGCCCACCATCCTTTTTTTTAATATTATTTTTCATTTTAAAAACAAACTATAAACTATCATCCATATTTTTAAGGGTCTCAAGAAAAAATAAATAGGTGACTCTTTGCTTAGTTTCAACTACCAATAAGTTCCAAATTGTCGCTCAGTTAGTGGCTGCCAAATTTAGGGGTTCTGCTAGATTTAGTTAGGTTTTCATATTTAGTTGTGCTCCAAATTTCGTTGGTGACAAAAGTCTTGCTCCTTTTGACTTGAACTTTGACTGCTAATAATTTTCACATATGAAGTAAAATTTGAGAATTGTCTTCTCTATTGGAATGAAGATAATGAGGTCTTTAACCTGGTCTTGGTTTTGACGAAACCCAAAGACTTCAATTTTTTAGTATTGACGAAGTCTTATAAATACTCTTCTGTTCCATATTATTTATTTTGTTCTTATACATTAGGTACCTCATCATAGCCATGCTCACAAGGGGCGGAGACTCACTTCAATGAGTAATATATTATTTCATTTTAAAGTTTTTAGTAATAAAATGATTCTAGATGTGCTTTATCTTTCTCTATGATTCTCTAGGGATGTTGTAACCTTACAACTCATAACAATATAAGATAATATGAGAGATGAGAGTCTCAAAGAGGACTTTATTTAATCCCATAGCCAAAACTTTATTGATCTACAATTATTTTCACAAAAAAAAAATCCTTCCACCCACCATTTGTCCCTTTTGTAATGCTATAGTTCTAGTTAAGCTTGTGATGTAGATCAATTATGAGATATTTGTATGAAGTCACTTCCTCCAAGTTATTTTTCAAACATGAAGTTATTGTAAGTAATTCTTTTAGATTTGATTATCATAACCTTTGTCTTATCAATGTTAAGAATAAGGATGATGACTATTGTTAGCATAAAAATGAAGGATGATGACTATTATAATGAAAGTCATTATGAAACACCTTGTTTCTTTGAAGAAACCATATAACTTGGTATATTATCCAAAAAGTGTAGGGGATAAGAGATGACATTTATTAACTCCAATATTATAGTTAATGTCATTTACCCAATCCTCAAAGTTTCTAAACTTGCCAATAATGTTCTTATAAAAACTTAACACCACAATTTTGTTGACGGTTGAAAAAAAAAAAGAGGGAGTATCACTTGGTACTGAGTTCAATTAGACTCAGTATTGTTTTGTATGATGATATATGTTAGTATGTGGTTTCAGATGCTGCCAAAAGAGAACTTTTTGGAAAGAATATAATACCAATCCAAGTAAAAATATACCTAATATAAAAGATTATTATATCTACAGAATATATATATATATATATATATATATATATATATATATATATATATATATATATATATATATATATAATTAATATTTTATATATTCTAGATACATACGAGAAATTTTATATAAAATTCAAACTTAAATAGAATATTAGTAATTTAGTGATAGGAAACTAATATGAATGTGGAATATTAGTTTTCTATGCTAAGATCCTCACCAGAATACAAAAAAGTGCTTGAGGTTTGTACTCCAAAATAACAAGTAAAAACATGAGTGTTTATGTGTGTTTTATTATGTTAATTTCATGAAAAACATTAAATATGAAATGAAAACACTGAATGGAAGCATGCATCAATCAGTAATACACCAACCATTGTTAAAGCAATTCACCGCTCCTAGTCTACATCTCCTTGGATCATCTATAATGGCATGACCCCTTCTCATTGTGCTTAATGTTTAGAAAGGAAGAGTACATAAAGTGCTGAGAAATTGAATGGTTAGCTTCTCCTTCAAAGAAATAAAATTTTGCAAGAGTTATAACTCCAAATACATGTTAACCTACAGTAAAACATGTAAAATTTTAGCAAACATAGGAATATTTCACCAAGACCCCATACTCCAACTTCAAAGACCATCAACAATACTACAATCTAGTTGAAGTACATAAACAAGTCTCTTCTCCAAAAAACATAGAGAAAAGAGGAATAAAAGGTACTGCACTAATGTAATATCTATTGCAAAAAGCACATGGAGTATGGAAAACCCCTTCAAGGTCATCTCCATCTTCAAACTCCATAAACTGATTCAAATCTCTGGTTGACCATGGCACCCATAAACTTACCCTTGTAAAAAGCCTATCTATAAGTGCTCCCTTGATTCTGAGAAATGCTCCAATGAGTCTAGAATGTCCAAAAATAGTTACCTAGCCTCTTTTTACACCCAATTTGGTCGAAAACTGGAGACGTTATGACCTCTCCTAGTTCTCCCACTATTTTCTATACAAATTGCACAAAATCCGCCATCATCCTACAAAATCATCGGCAAAGTGCTCTAATAGAGTGACAAATTCCCCAATTTTCAGGTGGATTTGTAGGACTAGTAACTGGACCACTAAAGCTCGCCAGTGGTTAAATTTAATGTGAATGAAGTTTTCACATGGGGTGGTTAAGCAGTGGCGGTCATCGCTAGAAGTTTAATGATAGCGGTCACATTTTGGGCATTCACATGGGGTGGTTAGTCTTGTAAGTTAAGCGGTGATGGTTGGTACTGGTGGTTAATGTTGGCAGTTAACGTGACCGTCAAAGAAGTTTTTGCATGGGGGTCGGTTAAGTCCGCCCAACCCCCCAAACCGCATGGCATGAACCTTAAGTATTAGCGCCAATGTATAAGGTTAAGAAACATAGTTGCAATGGAATGGTAATAAACTTTGTTGTGTGTTGGGAGGTTGGTGGTCCTACCCTTGCTGCTCGCCCAGTCGATACAACCATTTTGCTGGCCTCATGGGCTACCACGTGGCAGCCTCCGGATGGGCCACGTGTTAGCCCATGGTTGACCACCACAAAAACATGTGAACCACAATATGCTTGCCATTTGGACCACTAACAAGGTGCCACTTGGCGCAACACAATTCACCGAAGAATGCGTTGACCAAGTCAAGTTGCCATCTCACCTGCCCAGTCAGTGCCACATCAGTAGTACAGACTGCTGACTGGGCTATCCCCTTTTTTTTAAATTCGCATATTTGGAAAAACGGTCAGAACGCGATATCTTGAGCATATGATATAGGTTTTTCGCGAAACGAGTTGTGCCGAAATTAGGACAATGAGATCTATGTGGTAGTTCAGGTTCCACACCATTCTGACAACTTTGAAGTTTAGGAAAATTTTGAGCTCTTGATGAGAAACAATTGAGAAAATTTAGTACATATTAATACATAAGTTTGTATCATTATATTTTTTTAATAAATAGTTATTTAAAAAATAATATTATGCATACTATTGTGCTTGATAAAAATCTATTGAAGATGTTGGGTCATCATTTTGTCATCTTTTCACAATTCAAGTGATTTATTTTCACACCATTCATCACCATTTTTAACCATGTTCCTCTATGAAAATACCAAAATTCCCTTACACTTTTCAAATTGGTTTATTATAATTTATTTGTTAATGAATTAAGATGGATTATGTTTGGTTTTACTAATGATGGTTTACAAAAAAAATAAAAAATAAAATCCTAGAGCCTAAGAGTGAGTTTCAATAGCCACCTCCATGGTTGGGATATTAATGCAACTCCATACGAAAATATATGGGTTTTTTTTTGACCTCCTTAGTATGTATCCTTGTTATTTATAATGTGCCTAGGTTGATCCGACAAGTCTCTAGCTCATAAAAGCATCTAATTCAAATTGTGCGAATTGGAAATAAAAAATGATTTTCACATGTAATTTCTTGATTAATGAGGCCAAATTTGGAGATTTCGTGACATGGGTTTTGTATAAAATATACCTAGTTAGGTTAACTATGTGAGAATTTCCAAAAAAATCTTTGATTTGGGAGATGTGGACCTTTCCTTAAAGTGGATATTTCCGATTACATTAATTTTCAAACCGCATACCTAATGGAGCACCTAGTCAACAAGGACATTAAATAAATTTATTTCTAAATGATTTGTAATAATCATTAGAGAATTTTTGAGGTCCAAAATGAGCTACAAAATAAAAATAAAAAACCAAAACAAACTTTATAGTAACCAATGGGATTCAAGATGATGATGTCAACCATGGGGTTGATTCACCATTTCTGGAGTAAAAAAGTTAAAGGATAACAAAAAAAAGCTACCTTTTCAACTCGTATTTTCAACTTATCTCCCTACAATTTTACTCAATATTTTATTAGCAACACTCATTGGATGCAAGATTTAATTCCTTATCCAAGGAGTAGCCATGTTGCATACTTTCGATGGACCTTGCTACACAAAAAATGGGAAATACATGAAAAATGTGATTGCAATCATGTTTTTTCATGGATTTCTCTTTTTTTCATGTAGCAGGGTCCATCAAAAGTATGTAATATGAGTAATTTTTGGATGAAGAATTAAATTATGCATCCAATGAGTGATCATGTTTTAAATTTGAGTAAAACTATAGGGATATAAGTTGAAAATACGAGTTCAAAAAGTAGTTTTTTTTCTTTTTTTCCCTCTAAAATTTGATTATGTAATGTAATCTTATTTTATTATTTCCACTATTATTTTACAATATTCATTAGGAGGCCCATTTTATATTTCAAAATTTCTCTAATGATATTTAGTTATCACATGAACCAAGATCCACCAAAATTGAAAAAAAAAATATCTCCTAACCTATTCATAATTTGATTATTTTGGTTTTTGGGCAATTGGTTTCAATCCACCACACTGCCCCTTTATATAAGTACATGGATATAAAACAAAGAAGGTGGGGGGAGTAGTATTTGAGAAAATAATTGTGATTGATACTCTATAATTATCCATTTGAATTTTTTAATGCTAACACAAAGAGTTGGTTGTTGAATTTAATGAACCAAGTGTTGCATTCTTATTGTAGTTCATCCCTAACTAGGAGGGCCCCCTCACCTGGGTATGAATTGCATAGTTAAATATTCTATTTTATGTGCATTTAGTTTATGCATTTACAAATTTAATTATTGGTTGATACATAAATTTCATATTTTTTTTTGAATTCTTGTTTTATTTACTCATGGTTTTATTTCATAGTTTAACAGTCTTATGCACAACCAAGACACTGGGATTAGAGATCTAGATTTAAGTCTGCTACTCAGCATTATCACTTGAACACCAAATGAGTGAAAGATTGTGACCTGTGCCTAATATTAATTCAATGAATTCTAATCTAGTGCATTTCTAAAAATCTGTGGTTTGATTTGTTTAGCTAGATGTTATTTTATTTGAATTGATAAATCTAAACAAATCCATAGATTAATTGGTGCAAAAATAAGACTTTCATGTTAACAATTCTAGGAATTCCCATAATTATCTACCAAAAGCTTATACCAATTAGATCTGTGGAAAATCAGTCTTAGTTTCCAATATTTCTAAGCTATAATATGTTCTAATCTGGTATATATTTGCTTGTATCTCATAAGTCTACAAAATATAGAATGATAATTTCATGTCAAAAATTTAGCAATTAAATTTCCTAACAATTTTGGCACCACCGCTAGGGAGATGTTAAAGGAGTTAAAGCATTGGTACTTTAGTTCTTCTACAAATGATTTGTTTTTAGTGCCAACATTTATGACTTAGAGGAGGATAAGTGGTAAGATGCAATGATGAACTCACTACAAAATTTTGTGGCATGGAAGCCTCACATAGTCACTTTTGTGAGCTTCTCCAAGACCTCATCATGTTGGTACAATGTTTTTTGTTTTGTAGTAACAATTCATGGAAATAAAATCCTAAATCATGTCAAAAGATAACACTGTGAAAGAAAGGTATTAGAAGCATGAGGATTTTAAGTACATGAAGAGTTGTTTGTCATATTTTTCCAATTAATTCATTCATTTCTAGTATATAATAGGTTAGGAAGTTTTAATTAATTTGGATGCTATAAGAACACTTGTAGAATTATCCATTTGTAAGTAATCACTCCATACCAACAAGATGAATTTATCGATGCTCAATAGGCTGATGAATAAAGGAGGGCATGTTACCACTAGAATATTTTTCACTCCTAGAAGAGAGCCTCACCAAAAGTTCAAGATTATCACTAGGGATGAGTCTACATCTTAAGAAGTGGTAAGGGAGAAAAGTACCGATCAACAAATATCAAAAGAGGAGGATTTAGAAGTTTTTTCTAGTTATCCTTATCAACATGAGGAAGAGATCAAATAATTATGGAAAACATCTAATGAAGAGTAGATACTAGGGCCAGAGATCAACAAACTTATTGTATGCTTATCACTAGATCCCTTGTGCACATAGGAGTTAGTTGAGAAATTATCCAAAGAACTGGCATGACAACCAAGGGAACCAAGGATACAATGCTTGTATTTACACTTGGTTTCTAACATTCGTTAGGCCACCATACCACTCTATATTTCAATAATTCTTGAAATTATATCCACAAGAGTAGCTACCCATTCATATCCTAGTACTCAACAAGGTATATTTTTTAGATTTAGGTACGCATGAGTTTAACTGAGATCCTATTATGCAAATGGATGCATTGGAAGTATTCCTTGTTTCAGGGAAAACTAGTGTCGATTTGAACTCCTAGTCCCACTAAGATAGGTTGTTATCTTAGAAACAAACAATGAAAGCTTTTCAAGAGTTCCTTTAAGTGTGATAGATGGAAGAGAAGAAAAGAGGGCCAACCTGGATCTTCCGCTTTGATCCTAGCTTGATTTCTCCTTTTCTTGATAGAATTTGCCACTCCTCTCCTACTTGTCCCGCTTCAAAGAGTACCTATAGAGTCAAAGTAACAACAAACTATCAAAGCATCTCTATCTAAAACATCATAAACAATGCGGAATCAAAAACATATTGGCCATACAATTCCATATATAAACAATAAGATTCACAAATACGAGATCATATGGAGGAAAACTCAAAGAACTTTATTAATAGTAATGTAAGAGAGGATTACAACCCAACTGTCTGGTCGAGCATCATCCTCCCAGTTGTAGAAGCCATCTTCACCTCATGAACAAGAAAATCACCCAACAATGCAATGTCTCTTCTCACCAACAAACCAACAACACTTCCTTATAAAATACAAAATTCCAGCCTCTAGATCTCTCAGATGAGTGATCCATATATAGATGTCTTGCAAGGGTGTGAGTCAGCTCTGGGTTTTTTATTAGTGTCATTCCACTGATAGTTCTTTGTTCCACTTGGAGATTTCATGTTCTCTTACTCATCCTTGGGCGAATTCAGAGAGGCAAGTGTCATAGGAGAAGTTTCTGGAACATTCCATGATCATCCACCTTGCAAACTATTTCTGCCATTTGTCTATTCTCACTCATCGCACCCCATAGAAGGCCATTTCAGTATGCATCACACCTGACCAGTTAGGCAGTCAGTATGCATCGTACCTTGTCCATGGAGCAGCTTGTATGGTCTGGTTTTGGCCAGTTCTGAGTAGTTTTTCAAGTGGGACTTCTGGGAAATGATGTAATCAGTTGACCATGATCCTTTAGGGTATGAAGCAACATTTTAGGGACTTGAGGAGTCCTTAGTTTATGGACATATGAGTTTGGGGTTGCAGTGCCCAAATATGTCTATAATAGATGCCCCCTAAAGCATGAGGTCGTAAATCTTCTGATGTCGGGTGAAATGCTTTATTCATGAGGATCTGAGGTATTCGAATTGGAAGGTGACCTATATAAGATACAATACAATACAATACATCATCATCATATTATTTTCATGATCTAGCTGAGGCGAGCATTCCCATGCTCAGCTTTATAAATTCATTTTCATGTACATAGGACAGACAATCGTCTGCTGTTGCAGACTTGTGATTCTTCACATGAAGAGTCATCTTCCCTAGCTAGATGACTATCTGTGCAGCTTCTGTGTACAATTGATGTCTTTATTTTCCTGAATATATCATAGCCTGGATGGATGAAACTAGATCTAGGGTCTTCAAAACTCGTACAATCTTCACCCGATGTACAAGTCGATCCATGTGAAAAGATGTTCTGAAGTCGAACATGGAAAGACATCGCCTGATTACCAGCCAATGATGTAAACTGTTAACAGACGTGAGAGGAATCGCCGATAATGATGATGATCCTCAAGGTACTATAGTACAACTCACGTGGTGTGAATATATGAGCTAATGTCGAACACCACGCAAAGTCTTTCGGTCGAATGTCATTGATGTAAACCTATCGTCGGAAGTGAGAATCTTGCCATTGAGGCATGCAAGCTTCAAAGTACTGAAAGGGTTGTTTCTAAGTCAACTTCTTGGATAATGAGCTATTGTCGACAAGAAGTGACCTATCATAGGAGGGCCTTGATGTATCCCACATCTACGATGTGAAACGGAGCAAATGATTTTTGTGGAGGTGAAAACGATCTGACAATATGAGGTTTAGGAATGGCGGTCATGAAAAATGAAGCGTGGATGTAATGCAATGGATGAGGCATTTGTTGGATGGTGAATTTTCTGAATGACTTCTTTTGAACATATTGGCGACACTGATATGGACTGGTAGCATTAACCCCATGGATGGCATGGCGGACTAATGGCGACGGTGAACGGAAATCCAACCCAACTCAATCACGGTGATGGAGTGAAAGTGTCATGTTCAATAGCGACTTGCTACCAATAGAGTTCTTCAAATTTTCTTCCCATTTTTCCCCAGTCATTTCTGACCAGTAGCTCTTTATATTTGACAAGCTTGAGGAGGATAACATATGCTTGATCGATGTCGCTTTGTGTTTAGCGAGCCTAACGTGAGTGAGACTCGTTATTGTTTGGGTGGAAAAGTTTGTTGCTATTTTTTTAATGAGTTTAACGACAAAGATAACTTGATCCTTTTCTTGTTTAGAGAGTCTAAAAATGGACGAAAAGGAGACTCCAATAGTCCTTTTCCGTAGCATAATCCCTTAAGTCCGAAAAAGTGTAAAATAATACGAAAGGGATGATGTTTATAGTTTTAACGAGCCGACAAAGGCAAGCGCTCGATATTTTTATTTAATAATCCCTCAAGTCCAAAAATATTAAAGTATATGAGAGGGATAGCGTTCCCCTTACTTTAGCGAGCTGGGAAGGATAATAGCTCGACTATCTTTTTATATTTAACGAGTCTAAAAAGAGCTTAAAAGAGGCTTGTTTTTTAGGAAAGAGTGATATTTCTGGGTAGCAGCTGGTTCCAAGTAAGTTTGGAACTTCTCAAAACATGGCAGTGTGAAGAGGGTGGCAATCAGAATCACTCATCATAGATGTTCCTCAAAAGGGTAAACAATCAAGTGGAAGCATATGGTTGGCCAAATGAAATGGAGGTGATAGAAGGAACACAACCAAAGTTCAAAAGGGCAAATAAAAAAGCGATCACAAAAGGTTATTTACCAGAGGCGGGTTTATTTTTTAATGAGCTTGAACCTTGTGCCAACATGTGCTCAGTGCGGGTTGATTTTTTAATGAGCTTGAACCTTGCGGGAACATTGCTCTTGATATTGGTCAATGATATTTAGTTTACTGTTTTGACACGTTAGATTCTTTTCTCGGTCGTTCAACCTGCTCAATTGCTCCATCAAATTGATTAGAAATACACATATATATGCTTGAAAAATGAATTAAAAACTAACATTTTACTTGAAGTACGTGAATAGTAACATAAAAAGTAGTTTTACCCCTCATTTTTACCATTTCATTTCAAATTTGGGATTTGGAGCTTTGGAGTGGTTTTCTGTCTTAAACTTCATCAACTAATTTCGGGAGACCCGGTGGACTATTCTCCGTGCCGTCAGGACCAGGTAGGAGATAACCTTGAGCTTTTCATTTTCATACCATCTTTTTCTGATTTTGAGCAAGTTTTCCCCTTTTTTCTGAGCCCCTGGGGTTTGAATAAAACGTTCTCCCATCATCGCACTTGCCCTATATCGAAAGGTGTGATGCATACTGAGTTGTGCACTAGCCAGTCAGTATGCATCTCACCTAGTCCAAAGGTAGGGTGCGATGGGCGCGGGAGGGAAACTTTGCACAATGATTTCTCATGGAATTTTTACCTTCTTTTTCTCAAATTTGGATCCTAATTCATCTTTTTCTGTGACTCAGATATTTGTTGGATCAAGATGGTCGTCACGTGGCATGAACGCGAGCATGAAGAAGAAGACATGATTGCCTTTCAATGTAGGGTATTGTTACTACATTGCGAAACTGTAGTTTGCTCAAATTCTTTCGTATATCTAACATGAGGCAACAAATCAGCTTGTTGCAATATTTCCTTGATGCATGGGATCCAATCAACCGGGTGTTCAAGATTAGAGGTAAATCCATCCCATCGAAAGTCGAGTACATCTACTTTTTGACGAGGTTATCGAGGTGTGGTTCCCCTCTTTCACTATCGGGATCTGCCCGTGGGGGGCGAATCGGTGAGAGATTATATCTGCCAGCTTTGTAGAGATGGATCTCAACCTAGTAGAGATGGCAAGATCAATATCCAAGACGTCACTGATCGGCCTTTGAGGACCATTTTATTCACCTTTTCTAGATTGGCTGGTAGCGCAACTCTTCATTTGGTGAACAGATCTTATGTGCAGTATCCTTTAGAATGCCTATAACCAAAGGTATTTAACTGGTGTGATGCAGTACTTTCGGTGATAAAAGAAAAACTCTCCAAGGTAAAGAATGGAAGATCCAAGAACTTTGGATACGGTTCCATTTTGACTGCCTTTGCCTTAGAGAGGATCCCACTGATGCAGCCACAACATATTTCACTAGGATTGCCAGCACCAAGGGAACCCAGGATGCAGAGATGGGTCGATCTCATGGCCAGACATGCTGGTCAGCCACAGATTACTTTCTCTGATGCCTTCTTTGAGTGGTTCGACCGTCATGAGATGGTCTTCTCAGAGTATCTATATGTCAGGATGGACTTCTGAGGTGACCCGGATTTGGCATTGTCG
Source organism: Pinus tabuliformis (assembly GCA_031772625.1). Lineage (NCBI taxonomy): Eukaryota > Viridiplantae > Streptophyta > Pinopsida > Pinales > Pinaceae > Pinus > Pinus tabuliformis. Next base: position 990,709,059 of record CM062810.1, on the reverse strand, counting down.
GTTGGCGAGTAGTGGGGTGTGATAGGTAAAGATTTTGACCATATCTTCATTTATCAGTTTTTATAATGTTTTTTATGATTTATCGAGACTATTTGAACTCATGTACTTGTCCATATGGTGGGCCAGTGAGACCAGTGGCACGCCCAAGGGCAGCAACTGCTGTTCCAGTAGGAGAAGCTATAGGGAGGGTTGTCCTTCATGATTTGGACATAGCAAAGACCCTAGCAGTTTTGCAGGATTAGATCCCTCTGACAGTACAATGCCATACTACTGGCATTCTGAGTCGATGGACTAGGCTCCTGTGTATGATTGCACAGCCGGTGACATGTTATCACCAGCATCATTAGTACAGGATGCTTTTATGCATTTACTTTTGAGTTTCTTGGTTGCATGACCGATTTTTCCTTGTACACAAAAAATTATGTGAAACTATAAACAATTATATATTTTTTATTTTCGGAGTTTATTTTGGTTAAGTTACATGATCTAGATGCAAATGTTGATGTAAAATGATTTTCTTTACAAATGTTGCAAATGTCTGTTTAACACATAATTCGCTAATGAATCAGTTAAAGTGTTTAAGTTTCTGGAAATGTGTTGATATTGAATGGAATCAAACTCCCTTTCCAAAATCTTGACTCTTAGGAACATACGATAGATAGCTGGGTTTCGAACTGAATAGATGCCAGTAAGCTGTAGAATGATGAGCTATGAATCTAGCCTAACAATAAGTCGGCATATGCCATGCGAAATGGTATCAAAGAGAAGCTCTATAAATGCGTTTTACTCAGTGATGTTGTTTGTTTATTGACCAATACATATCCCCCTGAAACTCACTAACTCGCTGCTTGGATCAAAGATGGCCCAGGCTGCAAAAGATAGGTTCTACGTTCTACGACTAGCTCCATTGGAATACCCAATGAATTTTTCCAAAAATTCTGACATCTGCAATAAATGCAAAGTGGATTACTTAACCAAAATGACAACTCTTGATGAAAACAAAAATGAAACAAAAGAAATTAAAGAGATAACTACACTTGATCAAGCATAGTATCGCTTAAGATACAACTTGTTCTAGGGTTGTCATAGTGGAATTCCATTGTAATCTACCAGCTCGTAGGCTCCTTTTGCTAATACTCGTTTAACAATGTAAGGGCCCATCCATAATGATTGGAACTTACCTGCTCCTAATTTATCAGAGTCCTAATCGTAGAGTAAGACCAGGTCGCCTTTAGAGAAGACACGAGGTTTGAATTTTTTTTCAAATTGTGCTTTGACACGTTTCTTATGCATTTCGTTAGCCAGTGCAGCATCACAACGGGTTTCATCCAAGCGAATTAGTTCCAAGAAATGATCCTCTTCCTCTGAAATTTTGGGGAGTAGAATGATTGCGAGCTTTAGAGATGAAATCTCACATTGAATCAGTAAGACGGCTTCCAGGCCGTACGCCAACTAAAAGGGTGTAAACCCGGTCGTATTTCTCACCGAGGTTCTATATGCCCATAGAGCTGAGTACATGATTAAATACCAATCCCGTTTGTGGGTTCCAATCATTCTCTGTAGCATGTGCTTGAGGAATTTGTTGATCGCTTCAACTTGTCCATTAGCCTCAGGATAATATGGAGTAGAACTATCGTGGAATAGAGCTAATTTGATAGTCAATTCAACCATCATGTGATTGCAAATATCCAATCCATGATCTGTGACTATACCCTATGGAACATCGAACCTAGAGACTACATGATTGAAAAAGAAAAGAGCAGGTGTTTTGTTGCTGTTGTTTAATGCAGGCATTGCCTCGGCCCATTTTGTAAAATAGTCAACAGCGACTATGGTATACCCATGCCCCCCAGCCAAGGTGGGGTTACATGTCATGAAATCTATGCCCCATTTTGCGAATGGCCCAACAACAACTACTGGATGCAGAGGTGTGGGTGGTAATCTGGTTTTGCAATAAAAAATTTGACAATCGTGGCAACTTCTTATTGCTATTATGCAATCTTTGAAGATAGTAGGCCAGAAGTAGCCAGCTCACAAGATTTTCTGTGCTATAGTGTAGATAGATAGATGATGAGCCCCAATTTTTGGTACAATTTGGGCTCATTTGTCCTACTTACCTTGCTCAACCATTCATCTTTTATCACTTATGCATTCATTTCTTATTATATTCGTGTTGTTTGTAGGAAGAAGGGAAGGCATTATATCTATGTGGCTAATACATGATGATTTCAGGTTTTTGGCATTAAAGAGAGCAAAAGACCACGCAAATGGAGACAAGGAGACAGCAAAGGTGACATTGCGGGTTCATAGGGAGGTTGTCCACAGTCTTGATGACCTTCCTCATGATTTTCACCTTAACTCTGAGCTCCAACAGCTCTCCCCACCGAGCTTAAAGGCAGCCAACATGTTCTACAGGATCAGCAGTTTACAGCAGTTTGACTTTCAGTTGGACAACCAAGCTCCACGAATGGAGGAAGCCAGCTTGATCTTCATTGTGTATAAATATGAAGGCCGTAGCCTTTGATAGGAGCATTTTGAACTTTTGAACTGATATTGTAATTTCTGAGCACGAGATACATGTTAGGATATTCCGACACATAGGAAATAGTTAAGTTCAACTTGGTCTAGTATAGAGTTAGGTATAGAGTTAGGTAAAGTGTGTTTCTTTACCGTTGTACATTTTGTAACTTACAATCCGACGGTCACAATATGTAATGATCCGACGGTTCATTCTCTCCTCGGTATTACCGACACTTGATCCGTGGCTTGACACCCGATTGGTCCATGAGTTCTATTTAAAGCGCATGGAGGGTCATTGTTCGCGTAATCCGTGCATGAGAGAAGCTTATGTAATTTTTCATTCTTTGATTAATAAATTGCCTGTAGTACCCACGTTGGGACAAGCCGTGGACTGTTTCCCTCTTTGAGGGTTTTAACCACATCAAAAATACTGGTGTATTGATCTGTGATCTGGTTGTGAGCGGTGTCCTTTTGGTATTCTTTCTGAGGAACTTACCCTGTAAATTCCTACATGGTATCAGAGCTATCTGAGGGCTGCGTCCGTTGGTGATCCAAATCTGAAGCCGGTAGAACTGCATGCGGCTGTCGTTTCCTAGATCTGCTGTTTCTGACTGCTTTCGGGTCGAGAGGACTGCTCTGTTGCGTTCATAGCATCTGTTCCAGTGAGGAACCCCTTTCGTTTCACGCGAAAAGGTTTCCGGTAGCCCTAGCTGCGTCATTTTTCAGATCGGGAGGTATACAGTGTTTTTTGCAGTTTACTGTTATTTTCTCTCTGCTTATTTCGGTTTCGGTTTATTTAGCCCTTTTTTTTTAATCGGATCTATACCTTTCATTTCTGCGTATGCTCTTTTCCCTGCGACTCTGTGCGATCTGGGCAAATCAGAAACAGAAAAGAAGGATTTTTCTCATGTGTATGCTCTTTTCCCTGCACCTTAGTGTGATCTCGGAAAATCAGAAACATTGAGAAAAATATTTAGTTTTTCGGCTAAAGCTAACTTTCAGATTTTTTTTTTTTTTTTAATTTCTAGTTTTTTTGGCTAAAGCTAACTTCGAGCCGCAAGGTTCGTTTTTCTTTGCATATTCGTGTTGGATTTTGTGGTTTGTGTTTTGTAGGGAAAAAGATCTTTCTCAAGGCAAGCACGCAAACCAAGGCCCTCCCCCCCTCCCTCCCTGCCTCCCTCCCTCCCTCTCTCTCTCTCTCTCTCTCTCTCTCAAATTTTTTGTATAGATCAATTGGTTCAAAGCTATTTTAAGAGAGTAGAGGTCTTGGGTTCAAGTCTCCATTTTGTGGGGGCGGATTTTTTCATTCTCGCACATTCGCGCACTTTGCCGGCAACGCCAACAATTTTTTTTTTTCAAGAAGCCATAACTTCTTCATCCGGAAGCCTTTTTTAGAGCCGTTTTTTTTAAACCGCCTATTTTTTCGAGATCTATCCATTGGAACACTTACTTTCAGCATCTTCAGCTTTAGTTTTTTTAAAAATGGAAAGTCCATGCCAAGTCATTCTTGACAGCACTAACTACTTCCAATGGGTAGCCTACATGGAAGATTTACTTAGAAGTAAAGGTCTCTTCAGAATAGCCACAGACCAAGAGAAGAAACCAAAAGATGAAGACAAGGCTACAAAATGGGAAAATAGACAAGATCAAGCACGTGGTTTGATAGGGATGTCTATTTCTCCTGATCTTAGATTCCACATTGCAGAACTTGAGACTCCTCATGAAGCATTAGAAAAACTCGCTAAAGTTTTTGGGATTAAAAATGAAATTAGAGCCCATCAACTTGAAAATGAGTTGCTTACTTTGGATCCTAATAATTTTTCTTGCATTGAAGATTTCTTGTCCAAATTCAAGACCCTTAGATATCTCTTGGAAGGTTTTAAAGTTAAGAAAGAAGATGGTAACCTTATTTATTCCATCCTTACTAAGTTGGGACCAGCCTACTCTGTATTTGTTTCCACTTTCCATTCTACAAGGGAAGCTTTCATTTGTCAAGGAAAAGACTAAAAGGCCCCTTCCTTTGACTCCTTTTGTGATTCCTTAATAAGAGAACAAGAAAAACTCTTACACCTTGGTCTTCTTAATCTTGGAAACTCTTCCACGAAAGCGTTAGCCGCCCAGCAGCAACCAAATTCAAAGAATCCTAAGAAGTCATATCCTCAAAAGGATGGTCCTAAACCAACTCAGCCTCAAAATGAAAGATCATTTCAGCAAAATGATAAGACCAATAAAAACAAATGGAAGAAGACTGATAGACATTGTAACTTTTGTAATCGAGATGGCCACTTAGAATCTAAATGCTTTAAGAAGATGGAAGCCTTGGAAGCCGCAATGAAGAAACATAACATCCATGTGGAGCCTACTTCAACTTCAACTTCCGGAATGGCACTTTCTGCATGTCGTTGTCAATCATCTCAGTCTGGTTATGCATTAAATGTATCTTCTTCTTCTTCTCATTCTCATGAGTGGCTCATTGATTCTGGAGCCTCTTATCACATGGCCAAAAATCAAGCCATGTTTTCTTCTTTAAATGATTGTAACACCAAAAATATATATGTTGGTGATGATAGATCTCTTAATGTTGTAGGGACTGGAACTGTTCATCTAGACAATGGTCAGTTTAATGATGTATTATGTGTTCCAACCTTATCCTGCAACCTTCTATCTGTCTATCAGATAACTCATTCAGGTGAAGGTAAAATTGTTGAATTTTCACCTCATGATGTTGTAATCAAGGATCTAAAAGATCCTAAACAGATTCTAGCTACTGGTCTTGCTGATGATTCCACAAGGTTGTATAAGTTTCACAACTTTGGGTCATCAAATCTTCCCTCAGTATTTGTTGCTCATAATGATGAAGTGAGCAAACTTTGGCATGAGCGATTTGGTCACTTAAACTATCGCTCCCTTCAGCATCTATGTAAAGAAAATATGGTGACAGGTCTTCCTATGGTATCTTGCAGAGATGGTGTTTGTTTCGGATGTGTACTCGGAAAACATCATCGGGACAGTTTTGACAAACGTGCCTCTTGGCACGCCTCAGCCCCTTTACAGCTTGTGCACAGTGATTTATGTGGTCCTCTTCCTGTTGCTTCATTCTCTGGCTGCAAGTACTTCTTAACTTTCATTGATGATTTCTCCAGACGCACTTGGGTATACTTCTTAAAACTCAAGAGCGAAGTATTTAACACATTTTTGGCCTTCAAAGCCTTTGTTGAAAAACAATCTGGACATCAAATTCTTAAGCTAAGAACTGATAATGGTGGAGAATATGTTAAAAACACATTCATCAACTTTTGCACCGAAAATGGAATTCAAATGCAACATACTGTTCCATACACTCCACAACAAAATGGTGTAGCTGAAAGGAAAAATCGCACCTTAAAGGAAATGGCTAATTGTATGCTGCAATCTAAAGGACTCAGTCTTAGTTTTTGGGCCGAAGCAATTAATTGTGCAAATTATATAATCAATCGCACTCCTACTAAGGTTCTAGAGAATATCACTCCAGAAGAAGCTTGGAGTTCCATTAAACCAGATGTAAGTCACTTTCGTGTGTTTGGAAGTGAAGCATGGGCCCATATTCCAGATGAAAAGCATAAAGCTTTAGAACCTAAGAGTGAGAAATGTACTTTTGTTGGATATTCTGAAGATGTAAAAGGTTATAGACTTATTCCATTTAAGTCCAAAAATGTTATCATTAGAAGAGATGTAAAATTTGATGAAAATAAATCGGCCTGCGAGCCTAGTCCGGCGGATGTGCCACCTCTTCCTATCTCTTCTACTTTTGAAAACATTTCTTCTTCAGATGATGAAAGCGAGGATGATAATCCTCCCCCACCTTCTCAGGATCCTCAACTTCCAAGATGGGTCCGTGCTACTCGGGATGCAGCAGGTGATCTTGCCGGTGATCCTACAGATCAGCGACGTACACGTTCTCAGTTTGAAAGAGCCTCTTCTTTACTGGCTCAAGCTCCAGTAAATCATGATCCTGACACTTTTGCAGAAGCTTCAGGCCATCCACATTGGGAAGCAGCTATGAATGAAGAATATCATTCATTGATGACAAATGATACATGGGATCTTGTTCCTCTACCAAAGGGACGCAAACTTGTTAGATGTAAATGGGTTTACAGAACCAAGTATGGACCAGATGGGAAAGTTGATAAACATAAAGCTCGTCTCATTGCTAAGGGCTTTTCACAGGTTGAAGGCATTGACTACACTGAAACCTTCTCCCCTGTTGCCAAAATGAACTCTATCCGCCTTGTTCTTTCCCTTGCTGCCTCTTTAAAATGGAAAGTCCATCAGATGGATGTTAAATCTGCCTTCTTGCATGGGGACTTGCAGGAAGAAATCTATATGGAACAACCCATTGGCTTCATACAAATAGACTCCAGCCTTGTTTGTCGACTTAAGAAATCCCTTTATGGCCTCAAGCAAGCTCCTCGGGCTTGGTATGCCAAAATGGATAGCTTTCTTTTAGAATCTGTCTTTTCTAGGTGTCATTCTGACAATACTGTCTACACCAAGAAAGTGGGCAACTCTCTTATCATCCTTGTTCTTTATGTTGATGATCTTATTCTTACTGGTAGTGATCCCAACCTTATAAACCATGTGAAGTCCAGCCTTAAAAAGAAATTTGAAATGATAGACTTAGGACACTTACACTATTTTCTCGGTCTTCAAGTCTTGCAATCCAAGGAGGGTATTTTCCTTTCCCAGTCCAAGTATTCTTGTGATATTCTTTGTCATTTTCACATGGAAGACTGTAAGCCAACACCTTCTCCCTTTCAGTCTGGAGTGAAACTTTCAGTCTCTTGTACTTCTCCTGAAGTTGATGGTACCTTATACCGTCAACTTGTAGGAAAACTCTTGTATTTAACCCATACTCGTCCTGATCTTTCCTTTGCTGTTGGCCTTGTTGCTCGTTTTATGCAAAACCCCCGTGAAAGTCATTGGAAAGCAGCTAAAAGAATACTTCGTTATGTTCGAGGTACAATACAGTTTGGGATTCATTACAGTGCCAAAGCAGCTCCTCTGTTAGTTGGTTTCACTGATTCTGATTGGGCTGGTGACCCTGATGATCGGAAGTCTACTGCCGGTTATGTCTTCACTCTTGGCTCAGGACCTATTACATGGGCTTGTAAGAAACAGGCTGCCATTTCTCTTTTTTCAGCAGAAGCAGAGTATCGTGGTGCCGTGGAAGCTAGTAAGGAAGCCTTGTGGCTTCGTCAGATCCTATCAGAGTTTGGCTTTGAGCAGCAGCATCCAACCACACTTTTGTGTGATAATCAAAGTGCCATTCAGCTATGCAAAGATCCAGTCCAGCATCAGCGCAGCAAACACATTGAACTACACATGCACTTCATCAGAAAGCTCATTCATGACCATGTTCTTGAAGTGCAATATTGTTCAACAGATGATCAGGTTGCAGACATCTTCACAAAGGCTCTCACAGAGGCGAAGTTCACTAAAATTCGATATATGCTTGGAGTTCAGGAAGTTGTCACTAAGGGGGGATAGGCTCTAGTGCCTCCTTCCTTCTCCTATTGTGTCATATTTGTAAATCCTTCAATCCTATCCCAAGTTGTTCTTAAGGGGGGATGTTAGGATATTCCGACACATAGGAAATCGTTAAGTTCAACTTGGTCTAGTATAGAGTTAGGTATAGAGTTAGGTAAAGTGTGTTTCTTTACCGTTGTACATTTTGTAACTTACAATCCGACGGTCACAATATGTAGTGATCCGACGGTTCATTCTCTCCTCGGTATTACCGACACTTGATCCGTGGCTTGACACCCGATTGGTCCATGAGTTCTATTTAAAGTGCATGGAGGGTCATTTTTCGCGTAATCCGTGCATGAGAGAAGCTTATGTAATTTTTCATTCTTTGATTAATAAATTTCCTGTAGTACCCACGTTGGGATAGGCCGTGGACTGTTTCCCTCTTTGAGGGTTTTAACCACGTCAAAAGTATTGGTGTACTGATCTGTGATCTGGTTGTGAGCGGTGTCCTTTTGGTATTCTTTCTCAGGAACTTACCCTGTAAATTCTTACACTACAGCTCGGTGTTTGTTTTTGTAAGCCAGTTTTGGCATGACATTAGACTCTTGATTATGAATAAAGGCAAGTAGATTTCGCTCTAATTCTAAGCTTTTAAGGGAGCTATAGCTCTCAGGTTAGGGCCCAACCTGGGAGCAATAGACCTCCTCTTCTTGTAGTGTTATTTGCCTTTCTTTCTAGCACTTTGTTTCTTTGTTTTGATATGCATTTCGAGAACACAGTCTGCTGATTTGATTTCTTTAATGAGATTGAGTAGGATTAGCTTATGGTTGAATTACTTTCAGTTGCTTAGATTAGAATAGGAGGATTGTAATTCATTGGAGCTCCAAGAAAAGGTTGTTAGTGCCTTCACTGCCATCTTTGTTTAGAGATTGGGGTGCAGTCTGTACCAACCACCAAAAAAAAACGCAGTCTTTTTCTACTTTTATGCAAGCTGCAACACAGTCATTTTAGTTATAGATCCATCCATGCACTCTGATCTTGAGCCATACTCCTTCATTCCACCTCCATGCACGACTTCTCTTCACGATTTACATTGCTGTTCATTGGTTTAATAGCACAGGTAGCACAGGTTAATGGATTCTCGTTTTTGGTGCAAGACATAAGCAATTTGTTTTATTTACACTGCTGAGTATCATTCCACTTCCTTCTTATTCTTCTTAACCACAGCTCAAGCCACCTACTCGACCTCTGTTCAGCTCGTTTACCTTCCAACTCTTCCATTTCCCACGTAGCTCCATTTTCTTGACCTTTCGTTGCTTCCATCCTTCCATCCACCAACCAACTCCGTGCACTCTTTCTCCATCTTATTTCTCTGCCCCTGAGCCATCACAAGCTCCATCTCCATCTTACCTATCCACCCATACCGCTCCATCACTTCACCATCGCCCAAAACTCCCACGGTAGAACATCCTGTAGAAGTTGGCAGACTTCCTGTAGAATTCCTTAGTTTCCTGTAGGATCCCCTGCAGACATCCTATAGAAGCCTGCAAACTTGGTTTCCGAGCACCTGAACGTTGTGGACTTCTGTGGACTGATGCTAGGGATCCTATGGGACCTCTCCTAGCCCTCCTGACCTTTCCCAAGCTTTCTCTCCCTTCGCACCACCTCTGCACAGCCAAACCCTAATAAGAAACAAGATCATAATCACTCCATCCACTTAAGCAAAAATACAAAAACAATGTTCTTTTTAATGGAAGTAGTTTGAGTTCATGCATTTCACATCACTAGAAGTAATGGCATCATTTTTAGACATTTGCACTCTCACTATTGCATCATAGAGGTTAAACTAGTCAGATTAGGGTTTACTAGGGTTTCCATGTTTTGGTTGGCTTTCAGTTCATTTTTGCAAAGTAGATTACTTTCCGTTGAGATAGCCTTCGTCCATCATTTAGAAAGCTTCTTCTGAGAACATATAGAAGTTGGCTTGAGCCCTAGCGGACTTGTGCCAGCTGACCAAGTGACAGCTGCGACAAGAGCTAGTACTTGTGCATACAGCACCGTCGCTTCCAAGTTTGTACGAACTACCGGGTTGATAAAATTAGAGATAGGAAGCCCCAGGAGTTGTAGAATTATTGCTACAATATTGGAGCCCACCATCTTTTTGGCGCCGTTTCCGGGGAAGCGTCATAGTATTAGTAATTGTTGCTTTTCTTCTATTTTCTTACTCTTGCCTTCTGCTAAGTAGTTTATTTCATTTCCATTCTGCAAAAGTAGCATAGACATTTCCTGCTTTCATAGATTAGCATTTCCTGCTTTCATAGACTAGCATTTCATTTCTGCAAGCGTAGATTAGTGTTTCAATTCTACAAGCGTAGACTAGCATTTCCATTGCTGCAATTTCATTTGAGCAAAGTAGATTAGTTCTTTCCTGCTTTCAGTTTAATTCTGCATCTTTATAGTTAGTTGTAGATCAATCTGTTTCAGTTTTGCAGGTACCAAATAAAAAAAGCAAAAGCAATCAAAAAAAAAGGGGAAAGTCTTTTCCATTTCATGCCTCGTAGAAAACGAGATAAATCAGGCAAATTCCTACCCAACACCCCCACCACATCACTGAGTCACCCTTCTCTCTTCTTTGGTGACAGTGATCCAGAAGAACCTATAGGTGAACATCCCGAGATATACAAAGGTCCTATAGAAGAAGAAGAGTTAGAGACCACTCCATCTGAAGCTATGGCTGACAATAGAAGAGAAGATGAGAGAATAGAAGGTGCCTTCCCCATCCGAGAGACCAATGGAGAGATGAAAATGAAGAACATTAGCCCCTCCGCCTTACCTCACTTCCATGGACTAACTACTGAAGATCCTGATACCTTCCTGTTTGAGTTTGATGTCCTTTGTAGAACCTATGGCTATACTAAAGATGAGCAAAAGATGAAACTCTTCCCTTCAACTCTTAAGGATGTAGCATTACGCTGGTTCATGGGCTTACCTGGGAATAGTATCACAACTTGGGCTCAGATGCAGCAAGATTTCAATACCAAGTACAGGGATTATTGTAGGTCTAAGGAAACCAAGGGAGAAATCTTTCGGATGACCATGGGAAATGATGAGTCCTTAGAGGATTATGAGGAGAGGTTCCAACTTAGCTATAAGCGGGCCAGGTGCACACTTGACCCTGAATCCCTCAAGTTGGTCCTGCTCCGAGGAGTCCCTGAAGACCTCTTAGATACCCTTCACATGTTAGCTGGGGGGGACATTTACCAACTGCCTTATGAGGACATCAAGACTGTGTTTAGAAACCACTCCAGGGTAGCACGGAAACGAGGTAGAGGAAACCTCCTCTCAACTAGTGTCCCTTTCTCCAAACATGAGCTTGCAAATCAATTAGAAGATCTTAAGAGTGAGGTGAGACAGACCATTGCCATGCAGCTGGACACATTCAGGATCCAACAGAGGAAAGAAGAAGCTGAGAGAGCCTTGGCTGTCTTCTACTCTAGGTGCACAAGGAGACACCCTAAGAACGAATGCCCATTGCATTCGGTTGAAGTATGTTTCGTTTGTGAGGAGGACCATCCCACAAATCAGTGTCCAACCTTACCTGGGTTTAAAGCCATGTACCAAGGGACAGAAGCTCCCACTGAACCTCTCTATTACCTTAACCAAAGAAGGCCACAAGGATCTAGACCTTATCAGCAGGGAATGCAAGGGGCACCTCAAGCTTATTACAGCCCCAACCAATCGACTCCTATGCCTTCCTGGGGTCCCCCTGCTCATCCTTCCTGGTCCATGCCTCCTCCATGGTCTTATCCACCTCAGTACCCTACTCAACCTACTTCCCATTCATATCATTCACATGCCCAGCCACAGCCTCAGTGGAATGCACCTCAGTCGGGGTGGAGGCCCCAGTAAAATACTCCTCCCGCCATTTTGCCTCCACCACCAGTTCAACCTCAACCATTACCTCCTGCTCCTCCAAGGCAACCTCAAATGCCTACTCAACCAAACCCAAACCCCAACAATAGACAGGCCCAGCAGGTATACACCGGGGAAACCTCATGCCCTACCTATTCTGTGGAGGTCCAGGAGATCAATCTTTGATCTGGAAAGACTCTACCAGATTGCCAACCTCCTCCCCCAGAGAATGAGGAAGATAAACAGGAAAGTGAACCAAAGGCTATTCTACCCTTTCCTGAGAGACTAACAGCCACCAAACAACCTAACCCAGAGGAGGATGAGCTTCTGGGTGAGCTCAAGCGGTTGTGTGTAAAAATACCACTTCTCCAAGCCATCAAGGATGTGCCAATATACAACAAACTCGTTAAGGAAAAGTGTTTCAAACACCCAGGCAGGCGGAAGAAAGATGCTTCAACCATCAATGTCATAGGACAACTGTCTGACCTTATGTTAGGACAAGTCATCTGCCCAAAGTACCTAGATCCTGGAAGGCCTGTAGTAGATGTCCACATCAATGGCACCATCATACCTCACACCTTGATTGATCTGGGGGCTGCCATTAATGTGATGACCAGGGATACCATGCTCAAACTCAATCTTCAGGGTTCCTTGAGGAAGACCTCGACAGTACTGCAATTAGCAAATCGCTCCACTGTGACTCCCGAAGGGATTGTGGAGGATGTCTTGGTCTCTATCGACTCTTGGGAATATCCTGTCGATTTCTTGGTTCTGCAACCCAAGGCAAAGCTTACTGGATATCCTCTCATTTTGGGAAGGCCTTGGTTAGCCACTGCAGATGCTTACATAAGTTGCCGTGCAGGAAATATGACCATCAAAAATGGTCCTATGTCCAAACAGCTAGTCCTATACCCTCCTACCCAACCCTCCTTAGAGCATGACTTACCACTTTGGTTGGAGGAAGGAGAGGAAGACGAGGTGTACTCAGCACCTCTGTGCACCCTCGATACCACTAGAAGAGACCCCCCAACCGAGGATGACTTGATCGAGACCTTGATCCAGAATCCACCTTCCAGTGCACTATCCTTAGATAAATTGGTGGAGGATGCCCAAGCTAGCACCTTAGTGGATCTTTGTAAAACCAACCATGTCACTCCCAGAGTCAAGACTATGGAGTTCGGACCTGAGAGAACGTTAAAGATCAGCTCCTCCCTATCTCCTTCCCAGGAAAAGGAGCTGTGTAGCCTGTTGGCCAGTCACCTAGATGCTTTTGCTTGGAGCTATAAGGAGATGAAAGGAGTCAATCCTTCGGTCTATACCCATCACATATACATCAAAGAGGATTGTAAGCCGGTTAGGCAACCCCGGAGGAGAATGAATCCAGCCCTTAAGGACATTGTCAAGGAAGAATTGCAAAAACTGTTGGATGCCGGATTCATCTACCCCATCTCAGATACTGAATGGGTGTCCCCTCTGGTGTTGGTTCCCAAGAAAAATGGGAAATGGAGAATCTGTGTGGACTACCGAGAACTGAACAAAGCTACCAAGAAAGACCATTTCCCTCTACCTTTCATAGATCAAGTGTTGGATGGACTGGCAGGAAAGAAGTTCTTCTCTTTCCTGGATGGGTTTAATGGGTACAACCAAATCCAAATCAGCCCGAAAGACCAAGATAAGACCACCTTCACTTGTCCTTGGGGCACCTTTGCCTACCGAGTCCTTCCCTTTGGGCTATGCAATGCTCCTGCTACCTTCCAGAGAGCTGTCTTAAGCATCTTCTCGGAGCTGGTCCATGATGCAGTGGAAATCTATATGGATGACTTTACTCCTTATGGGGCCAACTTCCAGGAAGCATTGTCCAATCTGGGAAATGTCCTAACCAAATGAATTGAGATGAACTTATCCCTTAGTCCTGAAAAATGTGAATTCCTAATGACTGAAGGGACCGTGCTAGGCCATACCATTTCTCGCCAAGGGTTACAGGTGGATCCTAACAAAATTGCTCTCATCAAGAAGGTTCCACATCCTCAAAAGGTAAGGGATGTTCAGAGTTTCTTGGGATTAGCAGGATATTACCGGAGATTCATTAAAGACTTCAGCAAGCTAGCCTCGCCATTGTTTGGCCTGTTGGCAAAAGATGTGGAGTTTAAATGGACTGACGATTGTCAGAGGGCTTTGAATGAATTGAAGTACAAGTTGGTGTCAGCCCCAATCCTGAGAGGTCCAAACTAGGCCCTACCTTTCCACATCCACACTGATGCCTCGAACAAAGCCATAGGTGCAGCTTTAGGACAAGTTGAGCAAAAACTTCCATATGCCATTTACTTTGTTAGCAAAAACTTGTCCAAAGCTGAGTTGAATTACACTGTAACCGAGAAATAATTCTTGGCTGTGGTCCATGCACTGAATAAGTTCCGACATTATATTACTGGCTATCAAACCTTTGTACATACAGACCATGCTGCAATTAGATATTTAATGAATAAACCAGATGTGAATGCTCGTATTATTAGATGGTTACTTTTATTGCAGCAGTTTGATTTGACCATTGTTGACAAACCAGGTAGAGAAAATGTTGTTGCTGACTTTTTATCTAGATTGGATTTGTCTGCAGATGAGGATGGAACAGTGGATGACCAGATGCCCGATGAACATCTGTTTGCTATTTCAGTACTCTCTCCATGGTTTGCTGATATAGCAAACTACCTTGTTTCAGCACAGTTCCCTCCGCACCTATCTTCAAGAGAGAAGAGCAGAATCATCAGAAAAAGTGACTCATTTACCTGGATCGGGGGCAATCTGTTCAAGCTTGGCCCCGATCAGATCTTAAGGCGTTGTGTAAGGGAGGAGGAAGTCTTTGATATCCTCCTCACCTGTCATGATGGGCCTTGTGGAGGACATTTTGCAGCAAAGAGAACTGCCTTCAAAATCCTGCAGGCAGGCTACTATTGGCCCACACTTCATCAAGATGTCAGAAGATATGTCAGCCAGTGTGACCAATGCCAAAGAATCGGGAAACCGACCCAAAGGGATGAGATGCCTCTCCAACCTCAGGTGACTCTTGGGCCATTTGAGAAGTGGGGTATGGACTTTGTGGGCCCAATCAACCCTCCTTCGAGGCAGAGGTCTTACATCATTGTGTGCACTGACTATCTGACAAAGTGGGCAGAGACCAAAGCAATCAAAGCAGCAACAGAAGAAAAGGTGGCCGAGTTCCTAAGAGAAAACATCTTCTATAAGTTTGGCTATCCAAGAGAGCTGGTCACCGATCAAGGGAGCCAGTTCACCTCCAACCTGGTTGAAGATCTACTAGCTAATCACAAGATCAAGCATAGGACTTCGACCCCCTATCACCCTCAAGCAAATGGGCAGGTGGAAGTCACCAATAGAGCATTAGAAGGGATCTTGACTAAGGTGGTGAGCAGCAGCAGAAAGGACTGGGCAGATCGCCTGGTTGAAGCCACGTGGGCTTACAACACCACTTGGAAGACCACCACCGGCTTCACACCTTATGAGCTGGTCTATGGCAAGAAAGCTTTGTTGTCCATTGAATTTGAATACAACACATTGAGGATGGCGGCTCAGCTGGACCTAGATCTCAGCCATGCACAACAAGAAAGGTTATTGCAGCTGAATGGACTGGATGAGCACCGAATGCAGGCCCTCCTTCACTCAGAAGTGGTTCAACTTCAGAGAAAGGTGTGGCATGACCAACATCTCCATGACAAGAAATTTCAGCCGGGAGATTGGGCTTTGTTGTATGACTCCAGATACAAAGATTTCAAGGGGAAGCTGAGAACTAGATGGCTAGGGCCATATTCAGTGGAAAAATGTCATGACAATGGATCTGTTCTTATTCGGACCATTGATGAGGAAGCCATCCCCATGCTTTTCAATGGGCATCGATTGAAGATCTAGAGGAAGCCTCTCTCAAGACAAGAGTTCATCAAAACTATGGAGAAGGCAGTGTTGGTCATAGAGAAGGGTTCTGCCCCTGCTTTGGGCATACTGTGAAGAATCTAAAAAAAAAAAATAATAATAAAGATCCTTGGGTGAAAACCTTTCTGAGGCACCCAAGGCAAGTGGTAGGGGTGAAAACCTCATTGAGGCGCTTAAGGCAGATGGCAAGGGTGAAAACCTCAATGAGGCGCCCCTGTTATCTTTCAAAAAAAAAGAGAGAAAAAAAAAAGAAAAAAAAAGAGAAAAAAAAAAAGAAAAAAACAAGGTCAGCAGATTCATTATGTAAAATTGCATGAAGGTTGCAGGTGTTCTATGGAGGAGAGGGAGCCTCTCAAATCAAAGCCAAGGGTCCTCATCATGCAGTCAGGACACCTCACCAGCACCTCCTCCAAGAATACTCATTTTCTCCAAGGTAGGTGCAATTTTATTACAGCTTGAGTCTTCTACAGGAAGATGCAGAGTTTCTACAGGAAGATGTAGAGTTTCTACAGGAAGATGCAGATTTTATACAGGAAGGTGCAGACTCTCTACAGGAAACACAACCTTTCTACAGAAAGCTCTGTATTTCTACAGGAAACTTCCTGTAGAAGCTCAGAACGGCCCAGAATTCATTTCATGAGGAGATCTAATGGCTAAGGATCGGTTTGGACGCATGCAAGCCATTGTTGTCACCCTTGCACATTGCTGTTATCTTGTTCCACCATCCTTGTCGACATGAAACAAAGTTACCTGCACCAGCAAAGCAGATCGATGAGTTCTCAAGAAAAAACAAATTTTAAATGAAAAAACGATGGAGATCTCACACGATATTCATCCCAGTCATCCAGAAGCTCCGGGAGCGTGATCGTGAGGCCAGATCCTTCGTCGTGCAACATGCACCGAAGGAATAAGAACTGTTACAAGACATCCCGCGGGAGTCCTGTAACAGTTAAGCCTGCTAGAGTGGATACCATTCACAGCGCAGGCCATATGCAATGAAACGTGGGTGCATGCGACCAAAGCATCCAATCCATTGCCGGCAGCCTGTAAACATGGACCTCCGGGCCTGTGTAAGTTCACCAGTAGCAAGTAAATCCACTCATCAGCGTCCAGAGAACCGAAACATCATGTGCAGCTGCGCAGGTAAGTGTCTCGACCCTTTCTTCCATCAGATTGCATGAATGTTACTTTGATTGATTGCAAAGTGTAAAGGTGAATGGGTTGAGCGGCCGTATGGCCATTTCGCCGGCCACGTCGGCCAGTTAATGGTCTAGTTGGATGTTTGGGTGGCGGCCATGACAAAAAGAATGGGCAGCACGCACGTGAGAGCAATCCCGTTGGGTAAAAAAACGAGTTTAACAGAAGAGGCGGCGGCAGATCTGCGGGAATTGATGCGGCAGCAAGTGAACGCGCAGTTGAATGATGGGATGACGTCGCCCAACGGTCCGGCGGGGACATCTCACCCCCACGCCACGGATTCCGCTAATTCAAAATATAATCGGCTAGATTGCACTCATGCATTTATCAATCACCGTTTTGAACTCGAGTGGCTATCCTGATCTTTCTACAGTTCGATACGCCAAGCCTTTGGCTATCAGAACGATTGTGAAGCACACCCAAGGCGCAGACCAACTGCAGGCTTTCCCGAAAATCGCACGCTGCTTCTACAGGAATGTTGTCATTCTACAGGAACGCAATTTCTACAGGAAGGCGGGTGCCTCACGTAAAAAGGTGGCAAATTAAAAAGGTAACCCTGGACTCTTCATGCAACTGGTTATTAAAGGTGGCAGAATTGTCATCCACAGTCTGGTCATAGAAAAATGGTGAAATTGTTGTCTGTTGTGCCTATACTGTCATTCTACAGGATGTCAGGGTAATTAAACTGTGTTGAGTTCCTCAGGGATAAGTTTTGTGGATTATGTGCATGACATTCTACGCTCTGTCTCAGTAGACCAAATTTCTTCCACAATCACCACCTCTGGTTAAGGAAACTGTTTTATCATGCCGGGTGGGTTTATTAGACGAGAACCCACTGATTCAACCAAGTTAAGGGAAAACCAGGAGGTGGTGGAGCTCTTCACATGCGTTCAATGGATATCTTTTTGTGACAAATTGCAGGGTTACGACGATGAAGTGGCAAAAGAATTTTTGCAGGCTCTGAGGCCGAAATCCAAGACACTGGCCACAGTGAACTTCAGGGGCCTAAGCCTAAAGCTCACCCCGCAATATATCAGTCAAATTACTGAACTTCCAATGGGTTTTCCATGGGATAAGGAAGAAAGGAAGTTGAGCCAGCAGGCCAAGAAAGAATTCTTTCCACCTGAGGAGGAATTCTCGGAGGACAAAAATGGGGTGCGTAGAACCAGTTTGCTGCCACCATGGAATGAATTTAGCCTACAAATCATGAAGTATATAACCTGTGAAGGCCGTTTTAGCATCGTGTACGCGTATCACTTTCGGTTGCTCACTGAATTGAGGCACCGGATTGATCTTCCTGTAGAAGAGAAATTGAGCATTCCTTATTTCCTGTTACAGTCTCTAATTGAGTGTGCCACAAAGTTAAAAGAAGGCATACCAGATCAGGTAGCCCACCATGGGTTGATCAAACTTCTTGTGGAGGATGTGATTCATTCATATAAGGTTCCCCTCTCATGGGAATCATTCAGGAATTTGACAAGAGATGGAGACATAAGGATGTTGATTGAAGAAACGGGTTCCTCCAGCAGTGAGGAAAAAGAATCATTGGCCGAGGGAAAGAAGGAAACAGGCCAGAAGACCCCGACCACAGTGCAGAAGAAAGAACAAAAGAAGAAGCATGAGAAAAAGGATGACAAAGAAAAAGATGATACACCCATCTTGTCAGAAAGAGAAAAGAGGTTGCAGAGCAGAACAAACAAAGCTGAGATGGTCAACATTAGCCCAAGTACCTCATCAGCACCTGCAACCAAACCAAAAAGCAAACCCCATGTAGCAAAGCAAGCAAAGGTGGTGACACCTGTGTCTTCAGGAAAGCAGAAACAGGCTTCTACAGGAAGCCCGGAAATCATTGAAAAAGGGGCTTCTACAGGAAGCCCGAAAATTACCAAAACAAGGGCTTCTACAGGAAGCCCGAAATTGGCTAAAACAGGGTCTTCTACAGGAAGCCCTGAAAAGGTGAAACCCAAGGAGAAGAAGGTAGACATTCTAGCAAGGGAGGCAGCAGCTGTACTAGCTGGCCTCAAACACCACCTAAGCCAAAAGAAAGGAGGAATAGGGAGACCCCTCTATACTTTAAAGCTCGAAGAAGTGTTAGGATAAAGACGGGCAAGCCACAGCCTCCGTCCAGCAGCCCGATTGTCATCGAAGATACCCCTGCTTCTCCGAAGGAAAAGTCCCCCTCGAGGATAACAGTCACCTATGAGAAGGGGAGTCCAAAGAAAAATACGCGGCAAGAAAGGTTAGACCTGTTGACTGAAAAAACTCGGCTACAGGAGGCCGAAAATGTTCTACAGGACACTCTGGCCCGGCTACAAGAAACGGAGAAGAGGGAAGGAGAAGGACCCTCATCACCACCAAGGAAGGGTGAGGTAGAGCCACCTAAAGAGGCAGAAGGAGTACATATACCAGAGCCCAGCCCTCAGCCTGGTCTGAGTTCATACTACACCTTTTTAGAGGCAAGCAAAATCATACCGCAGAAATTTACTGTACCCCTATTTTTTGCATTCGAGGAAGAAAGAGTCCGTACCCACACATGGATGTAGATCGCCAAGTCAAAGGGTGTGGCGGACATAGGTCCCTTACAAGAGCAACTCAAGGAGGTCAGGAGTGAATTCACCATGGCTAAACATGTGGCTAATTGCCAACGTGCGCTTCTACAGGAAGAAAACCAGAAGTTGAGATTGCAGCTACATGAGCTAAGGGCAGGGGCAGGTACATCCTCCAAAGACACCACAGAAGAAAAACAAGGAAAAAAGGAGCTGACCACTGGTCTTGAAAAGCCAATGACACTTCTACAGGAAGCAGAACAGCAGGCACAAATTGAAGTGCAAGCTCTAAAAGAACAGCTGCAGCAAAAGGAAGCACAATTGGCCTGCATGGCCAGTTGGGCCATGGAGGCAATACAGTGCAGACAACCTGCAAAATCCTATGGTTTGTACTTAAAAGATCAATGGCTGCAGTTCCAAATAAATACCTTGGCACAAAGAGGTATTTCTCAGATCCAAAACCCACAACAATTTTCTGAATTGTGCAGTACTAGTTCGTCAGAAGACAAAGCCAAATTAGCAGAGTTCTACCTCCACAATTTGGCTCTGCCTAATGAAGTCTCCTGGGATCCCAATATTGCCTTGGGTGATATGCAATTGATGGCGTTCGCTTCATGGTTGAACCATGAGGATCAAAGAGCAGCTGAAGCAAAATCGGTCATGAACCGAGAATTGAGCGAGCCACTGTTCATTCGAGCAGAACCAGAGGATTTGGTTGCACTCATCTCAGCACACTAACAGTTGTCTACTGATCCCATAGCTTCCTTGAGATTTATGGACCAACAGGCCCAAGCCATAGCTCATTTTGAAGACATGGAAAGACTGTTAGGAGAAAGTGTTGCCCAAGCATGCACACGCAGATGGAATACCTTGGCACACAGTTTGAAAATCCGAGAGTACCATACCCCAACTCGGATGAGGGAAGCTTTGGTAAGGGTAGACCTTTACAAGAAATCCATGAAAAGCCTCCAGGACAGCTGGATTGGCCTTAAACTCAGCCCACCACTACTGCTAGGGTTGACTGAAGGCAATACAGAGGAGGATGACAATGAACAATGGGAAGAGGTGAACAGGAAAG
Source organism: Pinus tabuliformis (assembly GCA_031772625.1). Classification (NCBI taxonomy): domain Eukaryota; kingdom Viridiplantae; phylum Streptophyta; class Pinopsida; order Pinales; family Pinaceae; genus Pinus; species Pinus tabuliformis. The sequence continues at coordinate 990,688,359 of CM062810.1, read as the reverse complement.
CTGGGTTTCATATCAGCAAGGAGGACACTACCACAGAGGCTTGGGATGTAAGGGAAGCAATAAAAGCAATGAAGGATGAAGATTTGGACTAAGTTTCTCAAGGATGAGCAAATATTTTAGCTGGGGGGTGATGATGAGCCCCAATTTTTGGTACAATTTGGGCTCATTTGGCCTACTTACCTTGCTCAACCATTCATCTTTTATCACTTATGCATTCATTTCTTAGTATATTTGTGTTGTTTGTAGGAAGAAGGGCAGGCATTATATCTATGTGGCTAATACATGATGATTTCAGGTTTTTTGCATTAAAGAGAGCAAAAGACCACGCAAATGGAGACAAGGAGACAACAAAGGTGACATTGCGGGTTCATAGGGAGGTTGTCCACAGTCTTGATGACCTTCCTCGTGATTTTCACCTTAACTCCGAGCTCCAACAGCTCTCTCCACCGAGCTTAAAGGCAGCCAACATGTTCTACAAGATCAGCAGTTTACAGCAATTTGACTTTCAGTTGGACAGCCAAGCTCCACGAATGGAGGAAGCCAGCTTGATCTTCATTGTGTATAAATATGAAGGTCGTAGCCTTTGATAGGAGCTTTTTGAACTTTTGAACTGATATTGTAATTTCTGAGCACGAGCTACAACTCGGTGTTTGTTTTTGTAAGCCAGTTTTGGCATGACATTAGACTCTTGATTATGAATAAAGGCAAGCAGATATGGATCTAATTCTGAGCTTTTAAGGGAGCTATAGCTCTCAGGTTAAGGCCCAACCTGAGAGCAATAGACCTCCTCTTCTTGTAGTGTTATTTGCCTTTCTTTCCAGCACTTTGTTTCTTTGTTTTGATATGCATTTCAAGAACACAGTCTGCTGATTTGATTTCTTTAATGAGATTGAGTAGGATTAGCTTATGGTTGAATCACTTTCAGTTGCTTAGATTAGAATAGGAGGATTGTAATTCATTGGAGCTCCAAGAAAAGGTTGTTAGTGCCTTCACTGCCATCTCTGTTTAGAGATTGGGGTGCAGTCTGTACCAACCACCCAAAAAAAACGCAGTCTTTTTCTACTTTTATGCAAGCTGCAACACAGTCATTTTAGTTATAGATCCATCCATGCACTCTGATCTTGAGCCATACTCCTTCATTCCACCTCCACGCACGACTTCTCTTCACGATTTACATTGTTGTTCATTGGTTTAATAGCATAGGTAGCACAGGTTAATGGATTCTCGTTTTTGGTGCAAGACATAAGAAATTTGTTTTATTTACACTGCTTAGTATCATTCCACTTCCTTCTTCTTCTTCTTAACCACGCCTCAAGCCACCTACTCGACCTCTATTCAGCTCGTTTACCTTCCAACTCTTCCGTTGCCCACGTAGCTCCATTTTCTTGACCTTTCGTTGCTTCCATCCTTCCATCCACCAACCAACTCCGTGCACTCTTTCTCCATATTATTTCTCTGCCCCTGAGCCATCACAAGCTCCATCTCCATCTTACCTATCCACCCATACCGCTCCATCACTTCACCATCGCCCAAAACTCCCACGGTAGAACATCTTGTAGAAGTTGGCAGACTTCCTGTAGAATTCCTTAGTTTCCTATAGGATCCCATGCAGACATCCTGTAGAAGCCTGCAAACTTGGTTGCCGAGCACCTAAATGTTGTGGACTTCTATGGACTGATGCTAGGGATCCTCTGGGACCTCTCCTAGCCCTCCTGACCTTTCCCAAGCTTTCTCTCCCTTCGCACCACCTCTACACAGCCAAACCCTAATAAGAAACAAGATCATAATCACTCCATCCACTTAAGAAAAAATACAAAAACAATGTTCTTTTTAATGGAAGTAGTTTGAGTTCATGCATTTCACATCACTAGAAGTAATGGCATCATTTTTAGACATTTTCACTCTCACTATTGCATCATAGAGGTTAAACTAGTCAGATTAGGGTTTACTAGGGTTTCCATGTTTTGGTTGGCTTTCAGTTCATTTTTGCAAAGTAGATTACTTTCCGTTGAGATAGCCTTCGTCCATCATTTAGAAAGCTTCTTCTGAGAACATATAGAAGTTGGCTTGAGCCCTAGCGGACTTGTGCCAGCTGACCAAGTGACAGTTGCGACAAGAGCTAGTACTTGTGCATACAGCACCGTCGCTTCCAAGTTTGTACGAACTACCGGGTTGATAAAATTAGAGATAGGAAGCCCCAGGAGTTGTAGCATTATTGCTACAATACTGGAGCCCACCAATAGATGCCCCCCACATGTGCCTAAATGACAGTCATTCAGGACTTTTTCGGCCTCCTCATGCGTGAAGCACCTTCGCAGAACTGTATCGACACCAAATCGATAAAGTGCATCACCAACGATCATGTAGTCTTTTGCTTGGTATTGAGTATGTCACTATTCTAAGTGAGAGGTGTTAGGCCTAAAGGTTTGGTTTTGGAGATATATTAGTATATCTCCGTACCACGGGTCACTTGATGATATCAAAAATAATGTTTCATCCACGATTGATACTTTAAATGTTAAATCGTTGGACGATGATGGGAGGTCGCAAAGTAACTCCGCGAAAACCAGAGATTTATTTGATTTGGATTTGGTGAATTCTAGATCAAACTCTTGCAAAATGGATATCCATTTTTAATACTTTCCCCCTAGCAATGGACGCGACAGGGTGTAGGTCATAGGGTTGCAATCTGAAAAGATGGTAGTTTTGCGAAAGAGTATATAGTGTCAAAATCTTTGTACTACTTGGATAGCTGCCAAAGCCAGCTTTTCAACATAGGAGTACTTACTTTCCATATCATTTAAGTTGCAGCTTAAATAATAGATAGGATGTTCTATTCCATTGTATTCTTGTACTAAAACCATTGCGATGGTTGTATCTATGGCAGCGAGATACAGGTTAAAGTCTTTTTGATAATCAGGAGCATACATTAATGATGCTTTTACTAGGGAACTTTTCAAAGCATCAAAGGAAGCTTACGCAACTTGATCCCAGTTGAAGGGAACTTCTTTTTTCAAAATACGTGTATAACCTTTAGCAAGTTTGGCGTAATTTGGAATGAACCTCCTTAGAAAGTTTGCTTTCCCTTGGAGTTTCTGAATTTGAAGAAAATTTGAAGGTGGAGGCATGTCGATGATTGCCTGAATCTTACATGGTTCGAGTCAAATTCGGTCTTTAGAAACTACGAAACCATGTAACCGACCAGAACCAACAAAAAACACACACTTGTGTGGATTGAGTCATATTTTATAGTGTCGGCAATGTAGAAATATAGCTCTCAAATGCTGCGAATGATCAGTCCGCTTTCATGAATGAGCTAATAAATCATCGAGATATGGTTGAATGATGTTTTTGATGTCATGGAAGGCGTAATTCATTTCCCTCTGAAATGTTTCCCCAGCGTTCTTCAAACTGAAAGGTAGTTTGTGGTACGCGAACATGCCCCATAGACATATAAATGCAGTCTTCGACTGGTCCTGTGGGCAGATATTGATTTGATTGTATCCGGAAAATCCATCCATAAATGAAAAGACTTCGCATCCAACACATTCATCAATTATCTGGTCGATGAAGGGAGTAGGGTAGTTGTCCTTCAAACAAGCCTGATTTACATCCCTGTAATCGATGCACACTCTAATCGTTCCTTGATTTTTTTATCACAGGAACAATATTTGATACCTATTCAGTGAGAGGAATGGGGTAAATGAAACCAACATGTAAAAGTTTTTCAACTTCTTCTTTAATGGCAGCAGCTTTCTTCAGGTGAACTGGTCAAAGCCGTTGTCTTACTAGTTTGACATCAAGATACATCTTGATTTCATGTTCAACGATGCTTGAGTCAATGCCTTGCATTTATTCGTATGACCAAGAAAAGACATCTCTAAATTCACGAAAGAAAGCATAGTATATTTCCAGTTCTGAAGGAGAACAAGAGTTGCCAACATGTATATTCTCTACAACATCTGGTTTGGTCGAGATATTAATGGCAATAGTTTCTTCAATATTAGACAGATTTCGCTCTGAATCCACTGTATTTATAGTATTCGATAGAAAATAAAAAACTGAAGGATGATTAAGGTCGTTAGAGTAATCCTCGTTGTTATCTTGAGGTCAAGAACGATGGTGGTGATCTTCCCATGGTGTTTCTCCTATCATCATTAACTGAATGATTCCTTCTTCTATAGAATACATGTACATGCAACCAAGGATCAGAAGAGGTACCATACTCTAGAGAGCTACCTATCCAAATTCTTGCCGAGCGTTGATTTGGATTTTCCGCCCATGCCCAGAATATTGATTGCTACAAAAATTCTATAGGGCTTGGGGGAAATACCTGGCGATGATCCATGCTAACAAAATATTTGGGACTCTTCTTAATCTTTGACGATGTAGAAGATATCATGTGACAGGTTTCCACTGTGGCCACTTCCGCTAGATTACTCGGAGGTAGAAGGGCAAAAGTGCCCATTAAAGAAGTGTCTTTTAGGAGACCTACTCCGATATTTTGAAGCGATTGAGAGCTTCCATGGATCAACGAAATTCTTTCGGTAACTTGAGAACTGTTGGGGAGGAAGGTGAGTTGGTCAATGATTATGTTTTTGCCCTGAAAGGGGAACGTAATCTTTCTAAAATATGATGACACAACAACAACCATAGAATAAATCCAGGGCCTGCCCAGTAGGATGTTATAGTCAAGGTTTCCATCAATGACCTCGACTTCAATTTCTACTGTCTTGCCCCCAAGTTCAATTTGCAAGTTACTTAATATCCCATATGGCGTGTATGTTCTTCCATCGAACGCTTTTAGTGTCATTGATGATCATGACAAGGGTTGAGAGCTTAAATTTTTCCAGCAACTCATTGACATAATACAGGTAGATGCTCCCTGATCAATTATTGTTTGATGAACAGTTTTGTTGAGGGCTTTTACATGTATGAGGAAAGAGAGCTGTGCTTGTAACTGAGGTTTGTATCCTTTGTGATTAAAGGCCACTAGATTGGAATCTGTTGGATCAATCCCACCTATCACCAATAACAAAGCTTGTTTTTGGAATGGACAATTTTGTAGTACTTCAAGTGTCGACATGGCGGATGGTGATTAGGCCAGATCCTCCACTATATTATAATTTTGTGCTACTTGAGCATGAGGATTAAATTTTGATTTATGTACTACTCCATTTAGGCGGTTTTATTGTTAATTCAGGAATTATTGGTGGAACAACTTCTATCAAAGTTGTTGTCAAACTGCTTGGTTGATCAGTAGCCTTGCCATTCGACGATTGTGGATTTCCATAATCCTTATTCCTTGTGGATATCAAAGCATCATTTTACTTCTTTGAGATGGATATCATAAGCACTTGGGATGGGGAAGCACGATCACTAGAAACCATGTTAGTTTCTGGATTTGGAAATGGATCATTCAATACCGCTGAGGTATTTGAAGTCTTTTTGAAGAACTTCTTAACTTCAGCTTGATGTGGACAATATTTTGTGTAATGGTCCCCATCACATATGAAGCAAGGCTAACCAAGTTTCTTCCTTCCAGCAGGGTTTCCAGAAGGTTTCTCAAGAGTCGAATCCTCTTGTTTCTTCTTTTTGTTTGTCCCTTTCTTCTTGCCTCCTAATTTCCTAGTGTTTTTGCCTTTGTCGATTAACACGGCATGGACCTCCGAGGTGAGAGGTTCCTCATCTGCTTTCTGACTAGAAACCGTATGGGCTTTCTTAGATGTAGCCTTTCTGGTTTTCATGCTTGTCATACCTATCACGCCATTGCCGGCATGAGAGTCTTTATTTGATTTAGGAGGAGGAGGAATGGAAAATTATGGTCTAGGAGCGTTAGGAATTTTGTCGTAGAGCATGCCAGACTGAGTATAAATCAAGTCTAAATATTGCGCATGAGCAATGACCTGCTCTTCTGTAACAACTCCTCCCTTAGCCACATCCTCTGTAATAGAGGGTAACAATGACTTTATAAACCATTCATCTAAAAGTTGTTCAAGAACGTACGTTTTCACCATTCTTCGACGACGCCACTACTCATGAATATGATCAGATATGTGAGTGCCTATTGTCTGTTTGAAGTTGGTAAGGAGTTCTGTCCCTATTTTGTACCTTATGGGTAATTGAAAATGGGCTAAAAAGGTAGTGGCAAGGGTGTTGAAGTTGTCAAACGAAGCTCTAAGCAATTCTATATACCATTTAGCTACCAGACCTATTAACGTTCACTAGAAAAGGCGAAGCCTAATCGAATCATCATTCAGGGTGTTGGATGAACACCACAAATGGAAAGTCATCACATGATTCGACGGATCTTCACCCGGATTTCCATTGAATTTAGGAATATCAGAGGGAATTTTATGAGGAATTGCAGGCCACCAAGGGGCATAAGCAATTGGATCATTTGTCAGCTTGTTTAGATCTAGTAATTCTAGAGTTACTACAAAGGGCAACTATTGATTCAGGTTAGGTGAAGCATACCCAGGGTAAGATGGAATCACCTGAGCAATAGGTCTTTGCATACTGGCATAATGTATTTGATGTTGGTAACTTTGATAAGATTGATTGGAATAACCATTATAGTATGGTTGTTGATAACCGCTTTGGAAATGTGATTGCCCATTACTTACAAAGACTTGTTGCTCAGTTCCTTGGTATGATTGCTAGAATTACGGTTGTTGGTATTGAACTAGCCATGGTTGTTGGACCATTTGCTGTTGTCCAACACTGGATGATTGACCAAGATGCGGAGTCATAGTATCTTTTTGAGCCTGAGTCGCTCCAAATAAGGAGGCACTAACTTGAGGTTGTGATTGAATCACTGATACAAGAGGCTGTTGTATTGCAACCTGAGAAACTTGAGGTTGACATACAACAGGTAGATCTTGTACTTGCGATACAGTCACAATTGTAGGTTTAGTGGGAATATTCGACACAGGATGGACTGGTTTCGTTGCATATACAACCCTTGGTTGTTGAGGCAATATTGGTACCCAACCACTAGATGTAATTCCAGTTTGACCTGAACCTTGTTGTAAACTCTCATATGGTTGTTCTCCAGGAGAGAACAATGAAAAGGCATACTGCCCCCCATATGGTTTCAATTAATCCGGATGAAGAAATAGGATCTGACCATGTCGTCGAAACAGTCCCTGATTGGACTCCGGTTTGTTGTTAATAACTTGCCGGGACAGATGGTATTCCAGCAATCATTGTAGGAATGGTAACAGGAAGCTCTGTCGTAGCTATGCCTGTTGACACAGTCCTAGATGTTGATGGTTGTTCAGACATGTTTAGTCAATCCAAAAGATTTCCTAACGATTCGACAGGAACTTGCGATGAAAAGGAACTAACTTATGTAGTAGAAGGATGTAAGTGGATACCAGTTCCAAAATGAACTGGAGTACTGGGTGGAAGATCCTCCACTATCTCTTCTATAGCAATCAATCCAAGTGGAAGAGGTAGACGTCAGGTCCGTAAAATATTTCTAGAACCAATGAATGTGTAGGTTCTGCAATAACAAATACTGGAGGGGTGAGACCTTCTGAATTCTGGAATTCAATTTCCAGATGTTCAGGTAAGTGAACTTCAATTTATTGTTCAGTCCTAGGTGGAGTTGCTTCAGGAATAGAGGTGTCTACCATTACACTATGATCAGTTCTAATGTCCTCCTGTAACTGTGGAACTTCTTCTATAAAGGCAGATGTACCAGAGATAATTGGAGTAACTGTAGTCTCTGATGATGTTGAAATGCAAGTTTCAAATAAATCAGGTGAATTGGAATTTGTTAAATGAGAATGCTTTGCTCAGGAAGGTTTCGTTTCTGGGGTCAAAGACGGTTGACTCGCTAGTCTCTGCGAACGACAGGGTTTTGATTGACTTTCTTAAACGATTTCGGATTACTTGATCAACTCAAAAATTAAAGGGGAGAAATGTTATTCCGATTTAAATGAATTTTAAGACACTTTGATGCAACTTTCTTTTTCAATTTTTAAGAGTCGAGAAAAAGCTAAAGGTGACTCTAATCGCCCTCGATTTTTAATGAGCCCGAAGTGACAAGTGCTTAGATGGACCTTTTCTTTTAAGGAGTCGAAAAGGAACGAAAGTGACTGCTCTAAAAGTCTAGCTTAAGGGTTTACCAAATCGATCGTAAAACTACAAAATACACCTTGGTGATCAATGATAGAGAAATTACCAAGGACTCATATACGGTAGTCAATCTTCCCGAATGCTATGTTCAGTGCATTACGATCGATAGGGTAGCAAACACAACTTCCTAAGGATAAAGGATGATAGCCTATTGTGGTCTCCAAATATATACACGACGATATGGGGAGCACAAGTCCATATTGGCACTTGTCGTATCAAAGAGGAGGAATCACCCAACCTATGATGAAAATGATAGTTACCAGGTTTTACGACGTCGGAACACGTCTCTAGCCTAGACTTCTAGATATGTTGCGTTAGATTCCAAAGAATTTTTATGTTCATTTAGGTTTATTTTATGGTTGATCTTGCTTACAAGTTTATCTTTCAAGGTTCACTGTGTGATGTAGATGTGAAATTCCTAAATATGCAATCTAAAATGACAAACAGTCGTTTATGTTCTTTTAGCAATGAAAATCCTAGCTACAAAGGAAAGAAGATAATGATTTTTTCTTTTAGCAGAGAGCATAGAGCACACATTAAATGCACTTTCCTAAATCAAAACAAGCAGTAAAAATGCAGATGCACATGCATGTATTTGTTTTCTGCTTTCTTAATGTGTGAATGACAAAAAGAAATCTAAGTAAAGATTTGAACTATTTTCTTTTAAAGCAACAGTACTAACAATTTTCCCTTTTCGAAACGAAAGGAATACTAAGACGACACTTTTCGATTTTGAATTTATAACTATTTTCAACACTTGAAATAATAATAATTTCAAAATTAAGTACAATGACAAAAGTACAATCAACTATCTAGAAGAGGAAGACTTTACGACACTCTTCTTCTGATTCAGAATGACAATTATGACACTTGCATCAAAAATGACAGTTTGACTAGGCTACTTTTGACATAGGAGGATTGCAAATTATCAAAAAATACACAAAAACATTTACAATTCCTAACTGATGGAGGCTAAAATAATGTGAAGGAAGATGGTTACAACAAGAAGGTACTGATCATAAACAACAAAACTATTGAATAAAGCTGAAAAGAGAGAAAAACCAAATTTCAGAGAAGAAAACACAGTTTACTCAATCATTGCACCTGCAACACAGGGAAACAAGGATGCATCTCACTTGTAACACACGGGAGGTCTGATGCATCTAGGTTGCACAGTTACAGACAGTGGGATGGGCCAGGGAGCGAAACTGAGCTTGGTTTTTGCTCAAAATTTGCAACTAAGTTCAGTGATTTAGGTTGAGTAATGATGGATAGTAAACACAATGCATAAGGGTAGGATCTGATGAGGTTCTGAGCTACCACAAAGGCACTTAGTATGCTTTGTGAGTCAGTTGTTCAATTCATAAACCAACCCGGAGATTGACTGAAGCAGCGTTTATCTACTTCGCAATTGCATAGCCAAGGAATTTTGAAGGCTTGCTGGCTAAATTCAGGCTCCATCTATAGTTTATAAAGCAAACAATAAACAAACAAAGCAAACTATTTGTTCCCCAGTGGAGTCACCATTTTGTTTCAGGGAAAACTAGTGTCGATTCGAACTACTAGTCCCACTAAGACGGGTAGCTATCTTAGAAACAAACAATGAAAGCTTTTCAAGAGTTCCTTTAAGTGTGATAGATGGAAGATAACTCTTTAAAAATAGGACCAACCTGGATCTTCCACTTTAATCCTAGCTTGATTTCTCCTTTCCTTGATATAATTCGCCACTCCTCTCCTACTTGTCCTGCTTCAAAGAGTACTTGTAGAGTCAAAGTAACAACAAACTATCAAAGCATCTCTATCTAAAACATCATAAACAATGTGGAATCAGAAACACATTGACCATATAATTATATTTATAAACATTAAGATTCACAAATATGAGAGCATATGGAAGAAAACTCAAAGAACTTTATTAATAGTAATGTAAGAGAGAATTACAACCCAACTGTATGATCCAGCATCATCCTCCCAGTTGTAGAAGCCCTCTTCACCTCATGAACAAGCAAATCACCTAAAAATGCAATGTCTCTTCTCACCAACAAACCAATAGCACTTCCTTACAAAATACAAAATTCCAGCCTCTAGATCTCTTAGATGAGTGATCCATATATAGATTTCTTGCAAGAGTGGGAGTTAGCTCTAGGTTTTTTATTAGTGTCATTCCACTGATAGTTCTTGGTTCCACTTGGAGATTTTGTGATCTCTTACTCATCCCTGGGAATATTCAGAGAGGCAAGTGTCATAGGAGAAGTTTCTGGAAGATTCCATGATCATCCACGTTGCAAATTGTCTCTGCAATTTTTCTATTCTCACTCATCGCACCCCACAGAAGGCCATTTCAATATGCATCGCACCTTGTCCATGGAGCAACCTATATGGTCTAGTTTTGGCCAGTTCTGAGTAGTTTTTTAGGTGGAACTTCTGGGAAATGATGTAATCAGTTAACCATGATCCTTTAGGATATGAAGCAACACTTTTAGGGACTTGAGGAGTCCTTAGTCTATGGACATATGAGTTTGGGGTTGCAGTGCCCAAATATGTCTATAACATACCTACACTTGAAGGATATTTTATTTTTCAAGTAATATAGGATACAATAGAAGAAGAATTAAAATAGTAAAGATAAAAATAATTATCTCTGAAAACCAATTTACTAGTGAGTTAGACATGAGCTTTGATTGAAAACTAGGATTTTGGCTATGAAAGTTGTCAATAAATATTGCATACAATTGTTTGGCCACTTTTTCAAATCATTTTGGTTCAATGTTAATTTTAGATGATTATGGATTCCTTAAGTCCCTCTTTCCAGTATATATTATCCCATTATCCTCAACACTCCATCAAGGATGAATATTATAGTTTTTTTATAGGACCTTGAGTCTTGCATGCATTAATGGAAAGTCTCCTTGTTGACAGTAGGCATAATTCATCAGTGTATCCTAACCACCAAATTCAGTAGGTGACTTGAGTTCAACACATCTATTTTTACCTATCAAGATGTACTATTGTAACTTGATACTCATTTTCCTCATTAATGAGTTGTATAGTGTTGGTTAACAATTTTCATTAACTATTTGTAATCCAAAAAATTCTTTTTATTTTCGAGAATAGAAAAAATATTCATATAGATTGGATTATGGAAAACAAAAATTATGGATGAAGGCTATATGGTGTGTCATTAAAATCTTGCAGGCTTTTTCCTTTTCTAATAAGTAGGGAATGATAACTATTAATATTAAACATGTTGGATTGTTTCAAAACAAGGAAGTATTCTATAGCATATTTAGTTATTCCAATATAAGATCAATGTCATTTGTTGCATACTATTCAATTCACTTCTCCATCACAGACTTTAAGGAAATAATTCTTTTCATATCATATTCTTGCTTCATTATATCATTATTCTTGCAATTAATTTTCTGTCTTAGAATTTCCTATAGCATAGTTTCAAAGTATTCATGGTTGTTATTTGGTATTGGTTCTAGTAGTATTTATTGTTATTTTTCCTAGGGCAATGAATCCAAGTAAAATTTTTCAAATCTAGTAACTACTTCCAATGATACAATAAACTTATTTAGAGCATTCAATTTTACTTTCATATTATTTCAATCATCATCAAGAAACTACACATGAAAAATTACAACCATTAACAATATAGAGTAGTATAAATCATAGTAAGCAATGACACAAGAGATAAGAGACACCAACATTTAGGCTAGCATCCAGGGAAAAACCCAGAAGGGGAACACAACAATATTTCTTTATGAGAGAGAGATCACTTCATCAATTTGTACACCTATGACAATAGCCTGTCATTCATAGGATTCTTAAAAAAAAGAAAGACAAAATTATCCAACATGATGACCTCCCATCAATGTCAAATCCTCTATTTCTATCCATAAGAATTCCTTCAATGCACAGAGACAAGTTCCACAGAAAAACTCATGCAAGACAGAGAATAGTGCCACAGGAAAGAGTGCATAAGACAAATAATAGTGCCATAAGAAGCTCGGTTAAATTCCATAGAGATGCTTGCATAAGACAACGAATATATGCCACAGGAAGCTCACATAAGTGCCACAGAGATGCTCACATAAGATAGAGAATGTATGCCATAGGAATCTCACATAAGTGCCACAAATATGCTCACATAAAATAGAGAATGTATGGCACAGAAAGTTCGCACAAGTTCTACAAATGTTCTCACATAAGGATGAGAATGTATGCCATAGGAAGATCACATAAGTGCCATAGAGTTGCTCACATAAAATAGAGAATATGTGATATGAAAATATGCTTTGGAGGAGATCTATTAGGCTTAGTATATAGTTCTTCGTCCATGCAAATAGACATGTATCTTGGGAAGGAAGAAATGTTCTAGCAAGGAAGACTTGAGAAAATTTAAGATGAACTGATAAACACAAAAAAAATAGAATTTATCCTTCACTTTTCCAATGAAAATATCAACCAAAAGCTACTAAATTTTCCACACTCCCTCTTAGCTAGGTACATGCTTTTCATTATCCCTCATGATCAATCTATGTGAATAATCCATAGGTCTCCCAACCACACCCTAAGGGAGAGATCACAAATAAAATTCCCTCTCTCTATCAAAATAAATCTCCCTAACAAATCCATAGGTATATTGATCACAACTTAAGGGAGTGATCACAAGTGTCATCATAAGGAAAGCTACATATTGTCAAACACATCTCAAGACCCACAAACCTATGGCTACAAATATCAATGCCCCACTAATCATGGGATCAATAAACATTGTTCATGAGGTCATACTCTCTAACCATATGAAATGGAATCCTAACCAACATGACCTAATATATTATTTGGAGTCCATCTCTGTGACCATCCCAGTAGTCAACCGGTTAAGCCCTATGATCTAAGAGAGATCATCTTTCCTGACCAAACCCATTGGTCTCCTAGTCAATGACTTAAGGAAGAGAACTCAAGATCAATCTCCTTGACCAATCTATTGGGCTCTTGGTAAATAAATTAGGGAGAGATCACAATATCAATGTCCCTAACCAAACTCATTTGTCTCTTGATAAAAACCTAAGGGATCACTTCATACCTCAAAACCAAACTCCGTGACTACACAAGTATCCTAGTGCATGACTTAAGGGAGTATCAAGGATACTCTTTCCAACCATAACCAAAACCTCCCAACCACCGCTTAAGGAAGATTTTTAGGATGTTATTCAACCAATTCTCCCTCCCATCAATAGATGGAATCACAACCACACCAGGCCTTTTCAAAACATAAAAACCGGTTTAAAAGAATAAATGTATACTAAGGTGGATTTCAGCACTTGATCACATAGATAAGTAAACAACTTATGAATCCAAAATTCTACATGATCAAAAATTTAACAAAAACAATATTGTCATTCAAACCAAAAAAACACCTTGAAGTTTTGTTTCTTTGTCCAATGATTTAATTAGAAGGGTCCATCAAATCAATAGTAGAGTCTCACAACTTCTTCAAAATTTTCAACAAGAAAGTGTTTATGGACTCATAATCCATCATGTAGGCTCGTGCCACACTTTCAATTTTACAATTATTTAATCCATTCCCTATTACACTAAATAGGTCCTCAACCCTTGTCAAAACCATAGTAAAAAAGTCACATGATCATCTTCAACAGATTTGTATTAGCATCATACTTCATGAATTCTAGCCATGTTCATATTGGAAGTCACAACTGGATTCCTTTTTATCATGGATCAAAACATGCCTCTATCAAGTTGATCTTTTCTTCTCCCTCTGAGTACAGAGATCATCTAACCATGAGTCTTCTTGTCACTTTATTCTTCTATCCATTTTCAATGATTTCCACACATTTGCAATCTTTATTGTGTACTCGCAATCCTCACAGGGAGGCCATGGAAGAAAAAATAGAAAGAAAACATATACAAAGACAAGAGACTCATAATAAAACAATTAAGAAAGTACTTATCACTTGAGAATGTGTCAAATCCCTCTTGATATTAGCCTTCTTACATCCAATAAACCTCATTCACAACAAAAATGAGATAACCTTGTCTACATCATTATCAGGGAGATAACTTCATTCATATCATCAAAATGTCAATATTTCTTTGTTGGTGGTAGGGTTTGATGCATGCAAAGATAACTAAGAAAAACAAGGCTAAAAATTTCAAGAATGCTTATGAGATTGAGATTATGAACATTAATCTTAAAGAAGGTGTAGCAGGGTATGATCCTTTTACTCAATGTTGGACAAATTCATAAAATTATTACACTACAAAGGGAAATGTTGATGAAGGAAAAACGTGTGCTAACAAAGAGGTAGATGCAACCAAGGAAAAGGAAGCCGCAATTGTTGCAGCCTTGGAAACTGTCGAGGATCAAGGAAATATTCTGGACACTAAGGATCATATACATGAAGATGCAAAGGTGTTTTCTCTGCATGATTTTGAGCTTCATATATCACTTGTTGAACTATAGAAATACGAGGGTGCTGAAGGGAGGAATTTAACTTTTATGGCTACAAAGTAGAATATTGAGGAAACATGTGGGGTAAAAATTCCTAGTAATGATGGAAGGAGGCATAACCTAAACTTAACTATAAATTATTAAAAGGGTAGAAGAGGTTTGTTGTGAAAAATAGAAAATGAAATATTTGGAAATTATGTTTTGGGATTGCCTGTGAGTGGGGGCCTAAGGTAATTAACTCCAAAATGTGAGCCATGCTGATCTAGGTAGCTCCAGAGACACACACAGGACAAAGAGGGTTTATGAAAGCTCAAAAATCAAAGTCTTTAGATTATGCTTGAACCAGGTTCATGTTAAATATCTCGTCGTCTTGATCATGGTGGTCCAAACGGTTCGTCAATCCGAGTCCGGATGAAAGAGATAGAAGCAGTCAAATTTGGGTTGACTTTTTTGCTGATTCGGCATGCTTAAGGAGGCCACAATTTGGACAGAACCTGGCCACCAGATTCTAGTCAACCTGGGATGGATTTTGGGAAAATTTGTGGCCTTTTTAAAAATCACTCCTTGGCCTACTTTCGAATATTTTAAAAATATATATTATTTAAAAAATATAATAATAAAAAAATAATATAGTTGAAGGGCGGGCCATGACCTCCGCCCTCCCCAACCACATAACCAAATATTTAATGGCAGGGTCGGGGACATGACCCCACCTACTCACCCACTCCAATTGCAACCCAAAAAAATTCGAACGGTTATGTATCGAAAAGAAACAAGCGCCAAGTTTGGGATGGGCAGGATTTGATCCCCGACCCCATGCTTGTCATTTCCGAAAATTACCATGGTGCCAACGGCCAACGCTTTGAGAGATCTGCCCGAGACATTTATATAAACCTTCCTCACTTCATTTTCACAAGGAGAGTGGCATGGATTTCAAGGAAAGAGAAGGCAGTGCACGCAGTTCAAGGCAGCATTTTGCAGGATTGCCGAATTTTCACTTTGTTAGATTTTTACAAATTTTATATGGTTTCAACACTTCTCGATGCCACGAACGCAATGGCACTGTCCATTTCTCCATCAAGGTTCTACATTTTTCGACCATTTTTCAGTATGCAGGTGGAACCATGACTGCTACAGAAACAGGGAGCGGAACCATGATCCTTGCAATTTTCCTGAGGAGGTAATTTTTCTCCATGTCGGAATATAGTCAAGTTTATAGTTGTTTTTCACGGTTTTCCATAGGGATCACAATGGAAAAGTCAGATTCACCTTTGGAGTTGCAGATTTCTAGTTCGCCCATGGAGTAAAATCTTTGAGGAATCTACGGGGAATCTAAAAGATTCCTTGAGCCCCAGATTTTACACTATTCGACCCCAAAAATCTGATGGTGTGTTCAAATTTCTCATTCTCTCATTCTATTCTTCAACCACTTTTTCTAAGTGGAATGTAGGTGTCATCATTTATGGGCGAGCAGCCATTTCCATTGACTGATGCCGTGAGATCAATGGTCCAAACAACTTTAGTAGTTTGACATCCTCTTATTCAGATGTCCCTTGGTTGTGAGGTATATGCAGTGTTCATGTACTTCTTTTGCTATTCATTGTGCTACACAGGTCCTTGCTTGATGTTCGATGTGGGATCTTGTTTCTTACTCATTTTCATGATTCCCGCTTGATGTGATGCCGAATCATCTGTGTGACGTACTTATTGTCATGATTTATCATGTTATAATTTGAGATCCCTTTGTTGTATGTTGATGAGATACTCATTTTTTCATCATTCATGTTTGCATTGACATCCCTTTTATGCCATGTTGGTAGGATGCTCATCATGCATGAGTTTATGTCATACTGATAGGAGTCTTTTCATTGAGAATTCCTGTAGCGGAACATCTCTTAGAGCCACTCCTCCATGAGGGAATTTTCCTTGTATGATAACGACATCACCTCCATGTACATCATCACTATTGACAGCACTTAATGTAGCATCCTACACCATATTGACATCGGGGCCTGGAGACGTAGTCCCTCCTAGACGAAATCTGTTATCAACGCTTTTGTTTTTATGTTGCTCATGATCGACATGTTCCTCTTCTTTACAGCATGCAGATGTATTCATTAATGTTCTTTTAAAGATGCAATTTAACACATAATGAAAGTAAAAGGTGTTGGAAGGGTCCTTTGTCACACCTAGACCTGGATCAAGTGGTATCCGAGTGGTCTTTGTGTTGATGTGAATTGCACCGTGAACAATGGAACATTCATCGACAGAGGATGAAAAAGCAATATATGAGACCATGCTCAACATTTCCAAATGGGTAGAGATAATGTGAGAAACTCTACAAAAAGAGACAGAGGAAAAGGAGTGATTGCAGCTTCAATTGCAAGTCACAAAAGAGGACTTGGAAGAACTGAATCATAACAAACATAATCTTCAAATAGACAACACTGAATTGAAGATGTGTCTACATGAAGAGAAAGAGGAAAAACAAAGTTTTCTACGATAGCTGAAAGCAAAGGATGACGCCTTGGAAAAGCTGTAGCATGACCCATGTGAGGTAAAATGTAATTCTCTGAATTCATGTATATTTCCTGATGATGATTTCGTTGTTTTTGAAAATCACACCACAGGAATTGGCTCCAAACTATTGAAGAAAATGGGGTATGAAGGAAAAGGCTTGGGCATTAATGGCCAAGGCATTGTCAACCCCATCAAAGTAGAGGAATTACCGTGTCGAATAGGACTTGGGTATGCCGAAAAGGAAGTTGGGGAATGTGCCACGAAAATTAGCAAACCACCAACAATAGATGATGAGAAGCCCTCATCAATTCTTTCTAAGCCAACAGAGGGGGTAAAAGATGTTGATTTCCTTTCAGTTTGATCATCGCATAGTATGATTTCTGTTGGAGATGTGGAGATCCCAATTATAGGGACAAACATGAGGCTCCTTACAAGGATGAGGCACGAGAAGGAAGAAAAAATTGGTATTAATAACCAATGCATAACTCAACCATTGGAGGTTGTGCAGAGACCTCAATTTACAGGCTCAAGATACACCAAAGGAGAATGTTCGAAGGTGTCATATGCTTTTGAGACGTTGTCAAAATCATTGAGGAAAGAAAATGATGGGAAAACATCCCCATCATCCCATGGAAATTTCCATGGTAGGGAAAGAGCTGAGGCCAACTCTCATCACCATACTTACACCAGATACGACAAGGAAAGGTATAACCAATTTTGATATTTGAATGTTCTTTTTTATCATAATCATGTTTTTAATGATGAACGTAAAACATCGCATCGGAAAACATGTACCTTTTTTGGATTACATAACCATACATTTTCTAAGTGTTGGAAAAGAATGGCAGCACACAAAAGGATTAGCTATGAAAGACCCTCCCAACAGCATGTAAAGAAACAGGTTAAGAAAATCTGGAGGAAGAAGACCTAATGCAGTTATTGCGATAGAATTGGCCATCAGAGAGCCACTTGTTGGAGGCTCCATCCAGAGCAGCTCCTTAAAGACAAAGTGTCGGTGCATGAACCAGGTGAAGCAGTTGTTCGACCATCAAATGTGCCACAAGGAAATGACCCATTCACCTTGATAAGTGAAAAATGCTTTCTAGACATGTTTTCATTTCATGGTCGTGCTTTTGTAAATCATTTGTTGCATTTTAAAATGTAAAAGTGATGATGTGGGTTCCATCACTTGTCCACCAACAATGATATCTGGTCTTATTTTATGTTGCATGATAAACTGTGAAAGTGATGTTGTGTTTCCATCACTTGTCAAAACAATAGTTTTTGGCCTTATGTTTGTAAATCATGTGTTGTAGTGATGATGTGATTTCCATCACTTGTTGAAGCAACAATGATATGTTGGCCTTGTTTTCATAGCTGGGGTATTGTGTCCATATTGATATAAACTTGGCCACCAAGTATGTGTTTATACTCGTGGCAAGTGTGGGATTCTTAGGTCATTATTGGTCATGAAATTCAAGCATGTAATTTGTAGAACAATGTACTACAGGATGCGAGGTTGCAGGTGTCGGCTCATTGTTTAAGGCTCCTAAGAACAAAGGTGAAGGAGATGGAATTGAGACCTTTCAGGATGCTTGTCATGCAGACAAGGTACATAAAAGTTGCAGATTCTTTTTCATGCTTTTGGAGGACCAAAAGCTTCTCAGTGGGGAGGACTTATCCAGGTGGCTCCAGAGACACACACAGGACAAAGAGGGCTTATGGAAGCTCAAAAATCAAAGTGTTTGGATTATGCTTGAACTAGGTTCATGTTAAAGATCTCATCAACATTATCGTGGTGGTGTGAACAGTTCGTCAATCTGAGTCCAGATGAAAGAGATAGAAGCAGTCAAATTTGGGTTGACTTTTTGCTGACTGGGCAGGCTTAAGGAGGCCATAATTTGGACAGAACTTGGCCACCGGATTCTGGCCAACCTAGGCTGGATTCCAAGAAAATTTGTGGCCTCGTTTAAAAGCACTCCTTCGGCCTATTTTCGAATATTTTAAAAATATATATTATTTTAAAAAAATGAAAAAAAAAATAATATAGTTGGAGGGCGGGCCGTCACCTCCGCCCTCCCCAACCACATAACCAAATATTTAATGGCAGGGTCAAGGACATGACCCCACTGACCTACCCGCTCCAACTGCAACCCAAAAAAATTCAAACGGTTATGTATCAAAAAGAAACAAGCACCAAGTTTGGAATGGGTGGGATTTGATCCCCGACCCCATGCTTGTCATTTCTAAAAATTGCCATGTCGCCAACGGCCAATGTCTTGAGAGATACGCTCAAGACGTTTATGTAAACCTTCCTGACTTCATTTTCATAGGGAGCGCGGCATGGATTTCGAGGCAAGAGAAGGCAGTGCACGTAGTTCGAGGAAGATTTTTGCAGGAGGGCCAAATTTTCACTTTGTCACATTTTGACAAATTTTATATGGTTCGAGCACTTCTCAACACCATGAATGCAATGGCGTTGTCCATTTCTCCATTAGAGTTATACATTTTTCAGCCATTTTTTAGTATGCGGGTGGAACCATGACTGCTGCAGAAACAGGTAGCAGAACCATGATCCTTGAAATTTTCCCGAGGTAATTTTTATCCATGTCAAAATATAGTCAAGTTTATATTTGTTTTTCATGGTTTTCCATAGGGATCACAATGGCAAAGTCATATTCACCTTTGGAGTTGTAGATTTCTAGTCCACCCATGGAGTAGAATCTTTGAGGAATCTAGGGGGAATCTAAAAGATTCCTTGAGCCCCAGATTCACAACTTCTCAAAATTCAGATTTTGGACAGTCGATTTTGCACTATTTGATGCCACAAATCTGATGGTGCATTCAGATTTATCCTTCTCTTATTCTATTATTCAACCACTTTTCTAAGTGGAATGCAGGTGTCAGCATTTATGGGCGAGCAACCATTTCCATGCGATTGATGCCGTGAGATCAATGGTTCGAACAACTTCAGTAGTTTGACATCCACTTCTTCAGATGGCCCTTGGTTATGAGGTATATGTAGTGTTCATGTACTTCTTTTGTTATGCATTGTGCTGCACAGGTCCTTGCTTGATGGTTGATGTGGGATCTTGTTTCTTACTCATTTTCATGATCCCTGCTTGATGTGATGCGGAATCATCTGTGTGATGTACTTATTGTCATGATTTGTCATGTTATGTTTTGAGATCCATTTGTTGTATGTTGACGAGATACCCATGTTGTTGTCATTCATGTTTGCATTGAGATCCATTTTATGCCATGTTGGCGGGATGTTCATCATGCATGAGTTTATGTCATACTGATAGGAGTCTTTTGACTGAGAGTTCCTGTAGCAGAACATCTCTTAGAGCCACCTCCATGTACATCATCACTATTGACAACACTTAATGCAGGGACCTACACCATCTTGACACCGGTGCCAGGAGACGTAGTCCCTCTTGGATGAACTCCACTATCAATGCTTTTGTTTTTATGTTGCTGATGATTGACATGTTCCTCTTCTTTACAACATGCAGATGTATTCATTAATGTTCTTTTAAAAATGCAATTTAACACATCACGAAAGTAAAAGGTCTTGGAAGGGTCCTTTGTCACACCCGGACCTGGATCACATGCTATGGAAATCCATGTTGTCAAATAAATGGCATTTTTATTTATAGGCAAGATATCACTTTGTTCACCGCAAAAGATTCTCAGTGACATGCACTAGGAATTTTTGAAATTAATGTATGTCCAAAAAATTCAAGAAACTAAGTTTTACATAAGGAATTGAAAAAATCATGGTTTTTTTTATAATTTATTTATACATTGTCCTTTTAATCACTTTGAATTATACTACAATAACTTAAGCAATGAAAGATTGTCTTGTAACAATAGAAACATCATGGATTGATTGAGGACATGAAAATAGCACTATGTTACACACATAAGCAAGGTTGTGGGACATATAAACAATGGTTTCTTGTTTCACCCATAACGATTTTTCTAAATGATGATATTTAATTTTACAAAACATTTCCTTTCATCCAAGGTAAATCTTTTTCCACTATAAATATCTGATATAGCACTTAATGAAGTGTGGTATTTTATGTTATTTGATATTGGTGCAATAATGTTGTATTTTATTTAATTATTACTGAAATGAGGTGTATATTTTGTTTCATATTCATGTAATATACATGTCATGTTTTATTAATTATAGTTGTTTATTTTTCCTAAATGCTTAAAACTGTGTTTTTGAGCTGGAACAGTTCTGCCTTGCATGTATAGCTATTGTTTTTTGGTATTTTTTATTTTTATTTTTATTGGTTTCAATTGATTGCATTTCTATTCTATGTAAGAAAATATCTTGGAGCTTGATTTTTACGAGAACATTGCATTGGAATTGTTCCCTTTCTTTTGAACTATGGGAAAGAATATACAACGTTGTCCATGAACATGTGAAATGAACAAATTTTTATAGATAAAAAATTCCCTTCCCTCACATGAGTTGACTTCTCTCCCATTTAATGAGAAGCTTCATGTTGCTACAAAGAATATCCCAAAAATATTAGGGTGTAGTCTACTTATGTTATAAATTGGCTTTCCAAACTATTAAGTTGTAGTCTACTTCTCTCTTGTATGGCAAAACACTCTTCAACTCCTATCGAAACTCAAATAATATCCAATTTCAATTCTAAATGACAACCTCTTTGAGATGTGTGTGATAAAGTGGTCATCTACTATGGAAAATAAAGGTAGATCATCTTCATCTACCACCAATTTTAAGGAATTTAAGAAAATAATCGTCTAGAATTAATCAGGTCAAATTAGTTATGCTTGATCCAAGCTATTTATGGGTATATAGCTATCAACAACGGTTCAAAATTCACTTTGAGAGTTGGGTACCACAATTGTTGGGGTACTTTGGGTTGTGATAGATGTATTGCATAACACAACTGTTATGTAAATTGAGTCTTATTGATAAAAACTAGCCTGCTTATAGTAGAATCCACCCAAACAATTAGACAAGGACATGAAAAACAACAAAAGCTCATGGAATAGTATGTTTACAAAATGATACCTTACAATAATGTTTCCTTGTTCATACACATGCTTGCCTTCTGTCAATTTGTCTATGTTTTGGTTTCTCCATTAAATTGTGTGCTCACTAGAATGTAGTTTGAATTGTGAACACACCATAATGCTTTTGAATCATGTGCACGCCATAAGGGAGTTTGAATTGCATGGGGAACTAGAGTTTGAGTGCAGCTCGAGCATGTCACGGAGGTGGCCTACATTGATGAAGCAAGGAGATGGAGAGTTGAGGACATATCTACACGATGATGGATGGATATGGAGATGGTTTCTGGCAATGATGGAGGTGGGATGAAAATGGAGACAGGTGCTAGCACAACAACCTAGGGAATTAGTCCACATGATACCAGTGAACATAAGAAATATGATAGTCATAAAATCCAATTGATAACATAAGTATACTGTGTCTTTCATAAATCTCCATAAAATAACTTGCAATAACTAAAATATTAACTACATGTTTTCACTACTACAACACCCTCCAAATTTTTCCTAGCTTCAAATTATGGAGCCTTATCATGTTCATGCCATAAATTCATTAAGGTCATTTCCAGTCATGCGGTCTTAGTTTTCAAGTCTTCCCTTAGAGATCCTAAGTCTCAATCTACTTGCTTTCGCTTGCCCAGCTCTTAATGTCTTCCCAAGCTAACACATGCATTAGTTATTGTGTAATCTTTAGCAACAACGATTGCATAGTCCCTAGAGACAGTGATTGCACAATCCTTGTCAACAATGATTGTGTACTTTCCAGTGACACTCATTGTAGGACCCTTGCTCACATTTAGTCCCCACCCACCGTGATTGTGTAGTTCTCACTCTCAGTGATTGCACAGTGCCCAGTGATAGTGTAAGGGCATCCTCTACAGATAGTGATTGCACACTCTTTGTTGACAATAAGAGTGTACTTCTTTAAGTCAATACTATCACACCTCTTAGTAGTAGTCAATTCACTCTTCACTCTTAGTTTCCCAACATGCACTAAGAACCCTCACAAATTCTAACCCTAACTACATGTCTACTCTCCCTATCATTAAAGAAATTTTGAAGTCTAAAATGGGCCTCAAATAAAAAATGTACAACCAAAATCAAATTTATAATAACCGATTGGATTCAATATGATGATGTCAACCATGGGGGGTGATTCACCATCTTTAGAGTAGAAAAGTAAAAAATAAAAATAAAAAAAAATTACTTTCTCAACTTGTATTTTCAACTTATCTCCCTACGGTTTTACTCAAATTTCGAGTAGGAGAACTAGTTGGATGAACAATTTTATTTCTCATCTAAGGAGTACCCATGTTCCATACTTTCAAGAGACCCTACTACATGAAAAATGAGAAATACTTGAAAAAAGTGATTACAATCACGTTTTTTCATGTATTTCTCATTTTTTGTATAATAGGGTCCATCAAAAGTATGAAACATGGGTAATCCTTGGATGAGGAATTAAATTTTGCATCCAACAAGTGCTCCTCAAAATTTGAGTAAAATATTAGGGAGATAAGTTTAAAACATGTGTTGAAAAAAATAGTTTTTTCTATTATCCCTCTAAAATTTGATGATGTAATCTAATCTTATTTTATTATTTCTACTATTATTTTAAATATTCCTTAGGAGACCCATTTTAGACCTCAAAATTTCTCTAATGATAAATATTCCATCCCAGATATCATCTCATAGTCATCTTTTTCTTTTGAGCTCTGCGCACTTTTGGAGTACAAGGAGCATTCTCTCACTCATGGTTGTGAATTCCCCCATCTTCCAGGTGAGTTTATCAATTGTCATTCCAATTTAAAAAGTGTCACTTTTGATTTATTTTTCCCTTACATGTGTCAATTTTTCTTGCTCTATCTTTTGCAAGTGTTTCTTTCACTAGTTTTCATTCTTGCATGTGTTGCTTGTGTTTTCTTTTGTTTTCGCATGTGTCACTTTCACTCTTACATGTGTCTCGTTCATTGGTTTTCACATGTATAAATATCACCTTGGTACACCTTTTAGAGGCAACTCCATCACACTTTCTTGTACTATTTGATGTTATCTAGCATAAGAATATGTGTAGCACACTCTTTCATAACATAGTGCAAATTTTGATCACATTCGACACTTATGTCGTAAAGGTACATCTTAAGTGTTGCACTTGAAGATAAATGTCGCTTTACTCAAATCTTTTCGTATGCATGTTGGTTTTTGGTACTGCGTATCTTATTCCTATGTGCATGTGTGTATATGTGTGTGATCATGTTGAAGGCTTGTTATATGTTCTTACCCTCTTGTCTCATTAATCTCACACTTAGTCAATTTTGGAGTTCTTCCTTATCATGATCATCTCTTGCACAACTCATGAGAACATTCAACTTTTAGCTAAGTGAGAAGAAAATTTCACATTCCTAAGCCTTAATAATGAGACCCTTACCTCCTGAACCTAGTACACATCGTGTCCATCTAGAGGAAAATCTACTTCAACTACGCATTGAGTAACCTCACAACGCAAACCCTAAACCTTGTTTCTTACACTTTCCTACTATTCAAGCTTAGACCACCCTTCCCTTGAATTGTGCATTATGCATTATTAGGGGATACTATGGCCATCTTTGGACCCTTTTATTTCTTAATTTCAATCTCAAGAGCCTCTTTCTTACCCACTATGCATTGCACAGTTATATTTCTCAAGCTTACCTCCCTTGTCACCTAAACTTTCCCTCTACCTAATGCCTAGACTAGCCATGCCTTCACTTCACACTACACACTCTTATAGAGAAGTAGGGTCATATCTCAATCCTTATCATGCTAAATTGTGTAATCCTAAGAGCCTCTTCCTCAACCATTGTGCATTGTGCAGTTACAGTGTACAAACTTGTCTCCCTTGTATCTTGAAATAGCCCTTTACATAATTCCTAGACCATCCTTGCCTTCACTACAAACCACACACTTTTAGTGAGCATTAGGGTAATATTTCAATCCTTTTGGTGCTCAATCATGTAACACCTACATCCTCCTCCTTAATCACTATGTATTGTGCATTCCTAGTGAGAAAGCTTGTCATCTTGTTGACGGTGATGGATACCGCAAACATGTAAAGGGTTATGCCCAATGAAAAGTCCCAATTAGAATTCACGTTGTTTGGTGTGATAGCCCTTGTGGAAATAATTCCTAACTTCCATATTCTTAAACATATGCCTTGAATTCAATGTTTAGCATGATAGAGTATTACACGGGTAATTTCGGATTAGCAAGTATGCCTTGTGGAATGTTCAACTATAGAATGTATCAGGGTTCTTATATCAAAAGGGGAAAGAAAGTGATCCTTTTAAAGACAAATAATACTAGAATTTGCACCTTATGTTGCAAAGGAAACGCCGTAAGGCATAGAGTGGGGAAGAATAGGTAATCAAATCCATCAAAATTAAGATTAAATTGATCTATTAATTTTTCATTTACATACACTAAAATCGTATGCAGCGTGGGATAAGAATCTCAAGAATCTCAAGTTATCATTCAGATAAATTTCTATAGTCCATGTTCTATTTTAAATATTTTACTCTTTTGTCATAACTGGAAGAATCTCAAGTTATCATTGAGATAAATAAATCTTTATAATACATACTCGTTATATATATATATATATCTATATATATATATATATATATATATATATATATATATATATATATATATATATATATATATATATATATATATATATATATATATATATATATATATAGATATATATATATATATATATATATATATATATATATATATATATCTATATATGAATGAAGTTCTCTGCTATGATTTATATTACTTTCTATAGTGCATGCTCTATTTTAAATATTTTACTCTTTTGTCATAACTGGAAGAATCTCAAGTTATCATTGAGATAAATAAATCTCTATAGTACATACTCATTATATGTATATATATATATATATATATATATATATATATGAATGAAGATCTCTGCTATGATTTAGATTACTGTGGCAATGCCATTTTTCTCTCGCAAAGCTGCATCCATTGGCTTTTTTTAAAACATTAAAAGAATCTAGCTACTATGGTTTGTTATGATTGGTGGGTTATCTTTCAGATTATATTGTAGATGATGTTAGATACATTAAATCATTTTGAAATAAACACGGACATGTCGTTGGCATTGATTAGCAGCATATGCTACAATAACTTATCTTCATCGAAAAAGAGGTTGATGTATTCATTGAGAATCTCTCACACTAAAACTTCTTGAAACATGGCTTGAAACACCATGTGTTAATGATGTTTTCATAGAAGTTTCAACAATGAATGTTGAAGGCAACATGGATGTTGTAGAAAATAAAAATGTTAATGAAATTTCCATGCAATAGTGTCCTTAAGAGACAAAATATTTTTATGATTTATTTTGGAACAAATTGATGAAGAGCAAGCTATGGAAGGTGACATGTGGTAGTCGTTTACATAGAAGCCAAATTTTGAAGAAATAGAGGACATTCATGGACAACTTGCAAGAATCGAAGAGTTGCACCAGCTAATAAAGACACTGAAATCTGAAGCTTACAACAAAAAGACAAAACTAAATCAATGAAGAAAAGAAAGGAAAACCAACTGATGTCAAATAAAAATTAAATTGTAAGCATAGCTGAGACTCGGACCAGAAAATATCTTAGTTTAAATGTTTGTTTTTTGTAATTAAAGGGGAGTGTTGCATAAAATAATTTCAACCACCCATTTAAATAGGAGATAAATGTTTGTTGGAAATCTTCGAAAACTTTATATCGGAACGATCTTAAAACATACAGGTAATGACTCATTTTCTTCGGTCAAGGATAGTGTGTATTTGCATGGAGTGCACAAAACAATTACAAGTGATAAGTATATTTATTTTCAAAGTGATTGGTACATTTGTTCCCATTTGCAAATCAATGGTACAACAAGCATGGTAAATAAAGTTCTGAAAACATGTTGCAGATAAATTCTGGATAGCATATAGACAAAATGAAATTTAACTGGTGTCAACAAAGTATAAGGAAACCACCCCTCCTTATCGTCCAGAGTTGTGAACTTAGTGGAATTACCAATATGAATAGGTCAACAAAGGTGTCAAATAGTTCAAGCACAATAAATAGGTAGCCTTTCATAAAAATAAAAAGGTATTCCCATTAAAGTAAGTGATGGTACATCTAGCAGTGTGTGGTGTCCTGTGTGAATGCGATGTTTATAATGCTCAATGCGAATTGGCAAATGCATCCTGCAAATGGACCAGATGGCAGGGAGATTGGAAATACAAAGCAACGACAGAAAGCTATTTTAGGGATCAGTGTGCAATTGAATATGCCATCCAAATGTTGGCAGCTAATGAATGGGAGCATGTTTTTGGAGCTTGTATGCATGCTCACAAGAGGAAATATAAGCGGGTGGAGACAAATTGGGTTTCTTGTATACTCTGGTCACCGAATTACGGAAAATCTTCAGACCTCTTCTCATTTCGGTCCAACATGTGCGAAGGAGCGACTTCAGAGATTCAGCACCCCTACAAGCCATCTGCAGAGTTTGTCGTGTTCGAGGCCAATAAATGGACTCGTTCGATGTGAATATGAGATCAGTCAAGCGTGCGGTGCAGACTCTTACGTTGGCACGAATGAAGAAGCCCCTCGAGGGCCAAATTCTCTGTAATCTTTTGTGCTAGTTATGTTGTGGTAGCTTTTTGGTTAAACAAGTATTTTAGGCAATATACATGCCAAGTCTATAGGAATAGGTATGAGTAAGTTGGGCATAACAATTTTTCAATAAAAAGATTCTATGAGCAGCAGGCTGCAATTGTTTTCATTTTCATCTATAACTGTCATTCTTTTAAATTTAAATTATTAAAAAAGGGCGAAATTCTGCTCAGAAATCTCTTAAAGCTGACAAGTTTATGGAGAAAGGTTGTTGATGTGATTAAAGGGGAAAAATGAATAGCTCGGTAGGATAATCAACGAGTCTCGTTAAAGGATTGTTCTACTTGCGCTCGCTTCAACAAGGTGGCCATATGAAGACGCCTACTTTTCTCATTTTACTTATTGCACAGAAAAAAATTAATTACAGTTCCAACTACATCATTAAAATCCATTAGAATACATCCATGTTACCCTGGGGAGGATCTGATAAGCACCTATACCAAAAAATGAGAAAAAGAGCCCGACGGAGCGGCTAGGGTAATCCTAGCCATCACCCTCAGCTGCTGCAGGAATTTGCAATTTCCATTTGCTAGCTCAGCTGCCGCCTTCCGCTCATTCTAGGACTCCTTTTCCATGACTGAGGATTTATTATGTTTGCGAGTTTCATTTTTGTTGATTTGTGTTTTCTGTTGTGTCCTTACTAGTTGATGGCTGAATTTTAAGAATTCGCCCGCAAATCAGAGTTGTTGATTTAAAGAGTTCTTTGCTGGGTGGTCTTTGACTGCCCCATGGTTGAACCATTCACCTAAGTAGCTTTGTAAAAGGAGCCGACACAATTCCTTCTCTTAATTTGGAATTTTCTTCTGTGGTCAACGAGAATGTTAAAATTCTCAAGGAAAAAATGGTTGATGGGTAAGGTTATCCGCCTTTGCCCTAATTATACTTCTATTTAGAACAAATTTCTAACAATCAGGTACATCATGAACTCATTGGTACTTTGTACTATCAGATATCATGATTTTATTGTGATATCATGCTTTTATTGTTGAATGTGAGGACAGAGATCTGATCTTCAGATCTGAGCCTTCCTTCATAGACTCCAGGAAAATGTTTCTCATCTATTTGAATTTTAATTTTAATCCTAACATAGAAATTTTCTACGCCTGCTGGGATCAAATTGTCATATCTTCCCCCTTTCATATCTTCCCCTTTTTTTTTGGTATTTTTAAATCTATCGACAAATTGGCCCGCTATATTGGCTAAAATTTGTGTTAGAAATGTATTTTGCAAAACTCCCAAAAGTAATTTGACCTGCTATATTACTAGTTTACAGTCCAAGGAATACAACTTCTAGCATGCCAAAATTTGTGTTGAAATGTATTTTGCAAAACTCCCAAAGGTAATTTAGCTGACTTGGAGGGTCCAAGTCATCTTCAGGTTCTAGATTATGAGCAAGTTCCTTTCAAATGTAATTTTTGTGATAAGTATGTGTTTTACAAAAATTTGTCCAAATACTATAATATCTCAACTTCTTTCTATTTCATCGTCATCTTCTCAAATTAATAAATAGCAATGAACATTCAAACAAATTCCAAGGAAACACAAAAGGCCTCATTCTAATAGATTTGAGTCTCACCAACATTCTCCCTCTAGTAATAAATTTGGAAATTTTCACTCTACAGAAGCAGAGGTCAAGGTTGAATGATTAATTCAATACCCCATTTCGATCACGCAGTTCCATTCTCCCTCTAGAAATAGATTTGGAATTCTGCACTCTACAGAAGCAGAAGTCAAGGTTGAATGATTAATTCAATATCCCATTTTGATCAGGCAGTTCCAGATCTAGTGCAATCAGAGATCATCAATTCACCTGTTGAGGAAGAGGTTTCACCAAAGGAAAGGGAAAAAACAATCTTTTAGAAAAGAAGCAAGAAGTAAAGAAGAAAAATATGTAATCTTTTCTTTTCTTCAAATGTTCTAAGAATTAATCAATGTTATTAACCATTAATAAAATATAGAATATATCAAAGTAAGAAATCTCCAAAATCTGGTGTCTTGATCTTCCTACAGATCTAGTAAAAAGATGGTTTCACTTAAATTCTAGAGATGTTTTATTTTTATATTACCTTGTGCAAGAAATTTGTAAGAATCTATTCATGTACTCAAAAAACAATGTATTTAATTTTCAGTAGATCTAGTCTTGAATCCCCTGCTCTCTTTTTGTCAAGAAAAGTATGGTTTTTTTGTCCTCTTCCTTTTACATTTATTGAAGAATTTTTAACAACATGTTCTAATAGCAATTTTTTTAATACAAAAATTGTAACCTCATTCGTATATACTGCTTTAGCAGCCTGTTCCAGTAGCAATTTTTTTTTTAATACAAAAATTCTCATTGCAAAAAAAAATCCAATATAAATAAAATTTAAAAAAAATACATCTATAAACCCTATTTTTGATCTCTTGATAAATACATCCCAAATTAGATTCACATGTATCTATTGATAAATAGATACCAAATTAGATTCACGTGTATCTATTGAAACATTCCGATAAACAAACTTGGAAAACAAACAACGTTAAGCAGATACCTCACTTCTACACATCTTATAGAATTTCTCGCTTCTACGAGAACAAAGTACAAATTTCAAAAACACACAAATGTGAAAATCAATATGCAGTTTACGGTGTAAACATTGACGCACCTTTATATATAAGGGTTGACGTGCCGTCATAAGGGCTGAGGAGGACAAGAGGGAGACTGAAAAAATTGGTGTTCTATGTGGGAGCAAGTTTTATTCTTCGGCGTCATTCATGGAACAGCAACGGCGAGCCACTCTAACAATGTTGATTGACTTCTTAGTTTGCCTCTAGCTCTTCTGCGCTCCTCTTTCTCTCCTCGTCTCAGATCCCTTTCTTTCCATATTTCAATACTCTTCTTTGTGTGGTGTTCAGTAAAATAGCAGGGTATTTTTCCATATTTAATCCTCACCCCTTTTAGATATTAAGAAATAGGAGGAGTACCTTTACAGAGAGTAAATTTATCGGCCTTATACAACCATACCATACAGTGAGAAACATTCCGAGGTAACAACCAGCTACATCCTCGTTGCCTTCATATATACACTGCATAGTTAAAATTATACAGACAAGCAAGCAAGCTCACGTATATACCATATCAAAGCTGTGCAGCGCAGGATGCTAATCGGTCCTGTAGAGGGGCAGACTCGACCACACGATCCGCAGAATTCGCAATGTACAAATCTGCAAGAGCTTCCAAACCTTGAACTTGCATTTGAAGATTCAAAATATAGTCGGCGGTCTCCTGAAAAAGTGTATGAACTGCCATTTTCTTGCCGCCGGGAACAATCTTCTGCAGAGTCCGGAGTCTTCTGTCAATGGCGCCATGATCTGGCCGCCTATTTTAAGATCAACATTATTACAACATTTTCAATGGAAAGATGTCGATTTCATTTTTCTCGCCAGCGTTATGAGGGAGGATTTCTTCTGCTTCATCATCGTGATGGTCTTTTTTTTGCGCATGAGGTGGAGGTTCAGAGCTCGAGTCGAGTCAGAGCCCTTGTTGGCAGTTCGAGCCAAGCACATGTCAGCTGCGAAACGAATGGCTCGCTAGCGGTGCGTCCATCCCACTTCCTCATTAACCGTTCAGTTTTGGATCAGTGTTGGATCAACGATCACACTTCATTCAATCGTCTAACACCACAAATCCACGGTCAACAATAGGACACGATGGCGGCTGGGGCAATTCATTTCAAAGGGAAACACCTTACGACGTAATTATTGGTTTCTTATCGTCTCTAAGGTGTAAGGATCATAACAATTAGAATGTATATGGATCACTGAACATCTGGAACTTTTATGAAAAAATTGGATCCAAATGTGGTCTGTCAATTGACATGCCTCTCCTATGGAGGTGGCACAATGTGGTGGAGACATGTGGGCATAGCACCACCACATGTCAACAATGTGTCCATATGACATGGTGTAGTATGGAATGGCACATAGGCACATGATTGCCATGTGTTAGCTATATGGATGTTGACATGGCGTAGAGTGGTAATTCTTCTGATGGCAATAACATTATGCCCATAGTTGAAAATGAAAAAGTTATATCATTGGAAAGCTCTTGATGAGTAGAAGAGGAGGGTGATCTAAAAGAAAAAGATTGGAGATGGTCCAAAAAGAAAAGAAAAATAGAAAAATTGATACTTTACCTCCATAACATGACCCTTGGGGTTGGATATGTTACATATCTAAAGGAAAATTATGTCCCCCATGATACAACAAGGCAAATAAAAATATTGTTAATGTTTTGAAATATTATTATATGACACTTAATGTTTACTATATTCATAACAAGCTTATAATTTATAATACCATGTCTAAGTATGAAACCCATACATGAGAGCATATCAATTGAAGTAAATAATCTAAACTGGAGTACCATGATTATCTGTAATAAAAACATAATGGACTAATTGGTAGTGCACGCATCATCTATGTTAAAAAGAAGTTGTATACCATTGTTGAGGCATCTAGGGAGTGTTGTGAGGTAATATCATCATGTATCTAAAGGAGAGCTTAGAATAACAAGTTTGAGTCGAATAGTATGAAAAAGGGAGCTCATAAAAGAAACAATGCCACACCTTGTGAGAACATGATTTTAGAAGTAGTTTCCGTTGAGGGAAAAATAGAGCCAAGGAAGGGAATATGCCCATAAAGGCATGGTTTGTGTTGTAACTAAAGATTGTATAAATGAAAAACTCAAAAACCATTCAAATTTGATTTTCTCATTTAGGTTTCCAAGTTAAAATCGTTGTGTCCATTATGTAATTGATTTTTATATGAGGTGAGAATCATTTATATTTTCTTGATATATTACTCTTATTCATAGTCAATTGTTTCTTGTGGTTATTTTAATGGCGAGAACTCATACCCTAGTGATAGTTTTGATTGTTTCACTTAGAATTTCAATCTCCATTGGAAATTGATAAACATCAACAATGAAAAGACACCCACTGTCTAATTCATTATGAATCCTATGATTAGAGGTTATAATGAAAAAGGTGTTTCCCTATTTTTCATTCCAATCCAATTTTTAAAGTGTTGGATTAATCATATATAGCAATTTGTCTATTACAAGGTCATTGGGCCTTATGGGAAAGATGTGGGAAATTTTCATCATATATAATTATTCAATTGATGGATGAAATCCACTCTTTTGCACTTATATTTCATGTGGATTCATTCGACTTGAAATTGGAATTTGTTGTGTTAGGAATTGAAACCATGTGGATTTAATAGTAAGCATTATCACTTATAAGCCATATTTCCCTCCTCAATGTTCTGTGTAGCGACCTTATTCTACAACCAACTCATAAAGAAGAAATATTGACAAACAATACACCTTAAAAAAACAACTTTCTTGTTTGATTGTGTCATTATTTAAAAATTATCTCCCTTTGCATAAAATTCAATTCATTTATACACCATTGACAATGGAATGTTGTCCTATCTATTTGGATAAAATCAACTTGGAAATAAGGGAATATTCTAGTAAATGTGGGCAATACATTGTATGAGGACAACAATGGGCAGATAAAATTCATTTCTTAAGATTCTTTATAAGCAATTATATATTCTCAATTCCTTGTTAATTATCAAGGAAAATAAAAATTAAGAAAACAATTTAGGTTTTAATTTCTTTTGTTGTCATGTTGGATGCAATTGAACATATGTTAAATGTTTTCTAACTCCCTCAATAATTGATTGTGTATTTATTTGTTTATCTTATCTATGTGAAAGAGGGAGGATTGGAAATAGTTTATACATGATAAAGCTTCAAACATAAAACTAATGGTGGGCGTGACAATGTTGGACTAAGTTTTAAGAGTAGCTTTAGCTCATACTATTCACCTTGATGCCACACCCTGGTTAGTTGCATACACTATCAAATTGGATAGCCATTTAGGATGTCTAAGAAAAGAGAACATTTGTGCAAGCCATTATTGATAAGAGGATATAAAAGAAGAAAACTGTAGAGTAAGTGATAAGATGAAGGAGAGAGATCTCTTCACATTCTCACTAGTTGATTACAAAATATAAATAATTGTTCTTTCATCAAAATCACTAGAATGGAAGTGTCGAGAATGTATTAGACATAGAATATACTCTATTAAATAATCCTCAACCCAAACTAAAAGGGAGTTTGTTGATTGGATTGAACATTGCTTTTGGATATACAATTAGAAGCCATTTTTTTGGACAATTAGAACCAACAACTTCATCACTTATCTCAACCATATGCCTCATAATTATGAGTGTTTGGATGTGCTCTATATTTAAAAGAGAGGGATAGATGAAGAAATTGACAATCTGATTTGAATTCTTGATAGGGTTATGCACAAATAGTTTTGATGATTGACACCTCACATAGTGGGTTGGCCATTGTTAAGCACTCATCAAGACATACACTTTCATACACAAGTTACACTAGACATGAGTGTGTAATTGGATGACATTTCAATCATGCATGGTTGTAGAAGACCATGGCACATAGAAGTTTGCACTTAGCATTGAAATGTTGGACCATGCCTTGCAATGATTAGAAGAGCATGGACCTCTAAATGAGACAAATAAACATGGATTTGAATTTAATTATGTATATGATCCATGTTGGTGAAGCAAGTGGGCTATAAGCTCCTCATTTAAGGAGATGTCTTGCTAAACGTTCTTGTTGGTTGAGGTTTGTAGTGAAGGTGGATTCTCTTACTAGAGTCTAGGATGCTTTGGAGAAGTCCTCGATTGAGATAAAGAGGAAGAACTTGATATGCCAACATTGGAAAAGATAGGATGTTGTACTTTATATTCATATTGTGATAAAGGGTTGTACCAATGTTTTCTTAATTTCATGATTGGTTTGATACAATAATTTATTGGGATAGTGAAGATGAAATGTTGAGTGATTTGGTATGCCTTAAATGAAACTTAGGATTTGAATGTGTTGTTATATATTGGCTATTAATAAATGTAGTTTTCATATATGCTTAATTAGATCATGCCGTAAAGGTTGTATAAGTATTTTAGTGTTTTATCTACTTGAACATACCTAGATTATTGGTGGACAGATTTAAGATGTTTGCAAAAATGTCTTTGAATATTTAATACTAAGAATTCTATTTCTATGTGATAAACACGCGGCCTTATTGAAATGATGTAAAAGTTTCAAATTAACTAGATTTTCAAAATTTGTACACTTAAACAAGGTAGTTGAAGCAGAAAAGAAAACCACTCTTACTACACTTCAAAAAGGTGGTTGAAGCTAAAACAAAAACCCACCCTTACCCTATGTCAAAAGTTCTCATTACTTGTTTTCTTGGGCTCAATATGATAAATAACATCTTGGAAATCATTATGATGTTTGTCTAACATAATGGCAAGACATACTCCATAATTATTTTTAAAAAATCGAATTTAAAAGTTAGTTAATTTTAAAGTTCATAACTCCACATCAATATGATAACATGCAATTTAATGTGTATAGTATTTAGTTAATTTTAAAGTTCATAACTCCACATCAATATGATAACATCCAATTTAATGTGTATAGTATTAACATGACCTATCATTTTTCCAACTATGATAATTCAATCCTTCACTCCAATACTTTTGACCTAGATTGCATAACTGAGTAGAATACACAAAGACCAATAATGGGCTTCAATGAGCATCGTCTACAGGATTTTGTAGATATTATCAAGATATTGCTAGGTGTGATCATTCAATAGTGGGGGTCCAAGTAATGAATTCAAAGAAACTATACTTAGTGTTTGATCAGAATTTAGTTTGACATAATCAATTCGATCTGATTTACAAACACCATAAAAATTACAAAGAAGCTAAATGTTAATCTAAATGAAATTTCAAATAATCAATTAGCTTTCATCCACAAATATCATAAAAAATTACAAACAAAAAAAACATAAAACACCTACTTGGTATTCTAAAATAAGAAGTAAATACAAACATTCTATTCAAAGTCAAGGAGTACTTCTAACACAATGTTGTTTTTTTCCTCATCGAAGATAATAATATTCAAAACAAAATTTGCAATATATTAAGAAGACCAAAATGATAGACTTGCCATTTAGTTATTTTAAAACAAAACTAGTAAATAAGTTAGTTTGCAGCCAAAACTAACCATGGTTGCAAAACTAACCATTAGAGAAGATTCTGACATGGCATTGAACGGTATTGTATAACAGTGCCCTAATTAAGAGGTTGGAGGTATTGCAATTGTAATATGTCAATTCCAATCCCTCAACCAATCATGTAAATGTGTATATAATGAATAACTATAATATGAACTAACATAATTTGTAATCGAAACATTGAATATTAATATAAAGGTGAGCTTTAATAGTTTTATGTTTTTTTCTTTTTTTCACCAGAATTCAATGATACAATTTTTGGTGAGACCGCTATCTCTTGTTGCTTGAAATGCATAAATAGATTCAGAGTTTTGAGAAACCCTTGGGCACTTGGTATGTTAGTTATAGTGTAATATTTATAAATGTAATGAAGACTATTTGTAATGATGATTGTTATCATTCTGAAAGTTTTCTACAACTCAAAATATTTGGAATTCCAACAGTGAAAATTCTTGGCCATGCTATGTTGGAGCCCAGAATGAAAGTGGATTAGCCTAATGGATTGTTGATTAGTAAAACTGACCCCATTCCTTGGATTACAAGCTAACATGAAAAAGTACTATGGATTGGGGCTGTTGTAGATGAAAAATTGTTTGTGAGCAGAGAAATTGAACTATGTGAAGAGAGTTAAAGTTAACCATAGGTAAATCACCCTTGTGTATTCATAGTTTTAGCTTAGGGGTTGGCCTCTATTGCAATGAGAGCTGGTGCAATAGGGATACTTCCTAAAAATGAAGTGTTCATAACTTGTGATTATGCTGAATTAATTTTCTTTATATTACTTTCCAGTTTGTCCAAATCTATTTGCAAGTTTAAGTGTGCATTTTAAATTTATAATTTATGGTGATGAAATAGTTTAATTATATTGTATAAGCCTATATTCTAGTGACTGCATATGTTCATTCATTGATAATAAAGTAATCAGGAAATATATCAAAACAGGAATCTGGAAATATGAAATCAAAGTAACATATTTAGAGTGAATATTAGTGGTTTCAAGAAATACTCCATATCCTCCACCGTACACAAAGAACAAAGAGTATTTGGCAGATAACCATGATACCTCAACTTGAATTTACACTAATTGCTCTAGACGCTCAATGTTGACAGCCTACACAATTTGATAAAGATTACGACGATACACATCAACGATCCTGTAAGATGGCGATTTTCAATGCTCGATATTAGTACCAGAACTAAATGGCTTGAAAAATTGGATGAAATAATAGAATCAACTTGAATTTGCAACACAATTTGATAAAGATTAAGACGATACACATCAACGATCCTGTAAGATGGCCATTACCAATGCTCGATTTTAGTAACAGAACTAAATGGCTTGAAAAATTGGATGAAATAATAGACTGGAGATTCAGCTCTTTCTGGAATTCCATTTCAAAGTTACAACACGCCAAATATCAAGCAATTTTCAAACCAGTCTCACAAACTATACTTCGACCTGACAAAACTACGTTCCTCTGGAAATATGCTCTGTTATTATCAACACCTCCAACTAGAACTTTCAAAATATAGCATAACTATCCTGAATCCTCCACTGCACAATTTGAAAGTTGAATCACAAAAGCAAGTTCTGAATGAACGATGAAGTAATCCCTCCGCTCCTCCACTGCACAATTTGAAAGTTGAATCACAAAAGCAAGTTCTGAATGAACGGTGAAGTAAGCCCTCCGCTTGGTTTTAATTCAAGACAATGGGATCGATCAAACCTAGGGAACAATATTAGATGACCTGATTTTGTCAATCCATTGCCCCATGGAAGTTTCTGTGTTTCGAAACCCAAAGAAACCATATCTTTACTCGCAGCTCAATTCGTGCTCAGGTTTAGATGGATGTGTTAATGTCAGTATTCAATGCAATCTACTTTCAAATCCACTCACCCATAAACACAACGAGTGTTGATGAATCCTTCACCCTGACCTTATTCACCACCTCAATTTGTGTGAACTCAACATATGCAACCTGGCATGGATATTAAGCTTGCCTTACAGGAGTCTGTGCTAATGTCGATATTCAATGGACCCTAAACCCAGCCCCACCATGTACAGAAATGGCTCTCTCAGTGCAGTAACCTAACCCTAAAATCCTAAATAATTACAGGAGAAAAAAGAGAGCAGTGTTTAGCTGTAACGGTGTAATAACCCTAAACTAAGAATCGTAAGAATTACAGGAAACGAAAGAAGCACATTATCATTAGTGAATATTTTTTCGGCTGTGTGAGAGATATTTTATTTTAGTCCTACCCGTCTCCAAACCCTTCACCGATCAGCAGCAGACCAGGGAGAAAGAAAATGGCATTTGCTTGTAGAACTTTGTCTGAGAAGCGAAAACATATCTGCAATCCATATAATAATTTAATAATAAAAGTACGAAGAGCAATCCACAGAGGCAAAACGAGAAGAAAGATTACTGCAATGCTGCTTTTCATTAATTTCCCTAAAAATAACTGTATTATAGTGAAGAAAGAATACTAAAACCCCAAAGAACCAGTAACCCCAAATTTATCAGACTTTAAAGGACCATTAAATCGACATAAAATAAATGTGCAATTATAAACTAAAACACTTACCCGCGAGTGCCAAGGGAACCTGTCCACCAAGAATATCAGCTCATTGTGATAAAATGCACACTAATCCACACACCAAACTGTGACAAGAAACATCACTATCAATTTCAATTTCAGAAATGTATACATGCAAAATTAGCACAAAAAATTCCATAATCCATGACTTCATTTAATCTTCCCCACTAATCACATACTACCAACTTATCGGCTATCAGCGCAGTGCTGTAATGCCGTACTAATGGATTGTAGGTAAGCAATTTCAAGAATGAGGCAATGATTGGAATTTCCACGGATTTCTCACATTTCTTACCCAAGAAAGGAGCCAAATGACCTGACTGAGGATGAGCTGCGAGTTCCAAATGGAATTAGCGTTGCAGTGAAGAAATGAACACAGCTGAGCAGAGACTCGGATTGGAATCGTGCAACAAATTCATTCACTTGAGCAAAGGGCGCGGCAGCACAGACATAAAAATCGAGCTATCGTGAGATTTATATGGGTGAAGCAGCAGGGATGGTAGATCTTTGGGCATTTTGGTGTAGATCATGCACCGGTAGGTTTGCACAGGGCAAGGTAGCCGGTCTGCGTTAAGTATACATTGCGGGTATCTGTTTGCTGCACCATGATTATAACAAGCCCATATCAACTGCGAAACGAGCCGCTGAAACCAATGGCTGGCTGGCTGTGTGTCCGTCCAACTTCCTCATTAACCTTTCAGTGTTCTAGATCAACGATCACACTTCATTCAATCGTCTAACACCACAAATCTACGGTTAACAATAAGACACAGAAGCCCCTGGGGCAATTCATTTCAAAGGAAACGCCTTACGGCGTAATTACTAATCTATAAAATACACACAATCTTACACAAGTAAATAAATAGTTGGCCAACTAGTGAAATAGTTCACATAGAAGCAACAATTGTTAAAACATATACAACACACCTTAAACAATATAAGTACCAAAGCCACCAAAATAGTTCAATTTCCTTGGCATAGATGAAAACAATATACATCTCAAACATTCAAAGAATAGTATTACAATATTTATGATATATGTGTGAAATTGTGTTGGCATAGCGAGCTTCGGAATTAAGTAAAAGTTCCAAGATACATCAAGACAGCAAACACCACTAGCCTCAATAGTGGAGTGTTAAGGAAACCACTTGCTCCTCCTAAAGAACTATCTTCCTCTCTCATGAATAGTAGGAGGATCCAAGGTGAAAAGACCTTTACATGAGCAATGAGGGTGTATATATGATAAATGTGTGATATGTACAAATTTAATGTGTAGATTCAAAACTACTCATGAAATTTACTAGATCACAACACTTGAAGCTACTCTACTCATCTCCAGAAAGAAAATCACGATCGAAAACACAAATCATTAACATGTAGAAAGATTCAACACACATACACAAAGATTTATCTAGGGGAAAATAACTTCTCAAAACCCCTTGCTATATGTGTTTCATTATTCAAAGAATAAATAAGAAATACAATGCTTTCTAAAGCCTAAGAAACCCTTGCACTAGTATAATCTATGTCACTACCTCACAAACTCACTCAAGCCAATGCTTAGCCAATT
This sequence comes from Pinus tabuliformis, assembly GCA_031772625.1. Lineage (NCBI taxonomy): Eukaryota > Viridiplantae > Streptophyta > Pinopsida > Pinales > Pinaceae > Pinus > Pinus tabuliformis. Next base: position 990,648,086 of record CM062810.1, on the reverse strand, counting down.
TCTTACCCTTCTAAGCTCCTATTTTATTTTATTGTTTGATGAGGAATTAGCCCCCTATTAATTAAGGAAATTACTCATTGAGAATTGCGCAATTCATGTACGCCCTTCTTTGATTGCATGCACCATCTGTACAACTTGGAAATCCTATAACTAATAGTACACTTCCCTTGAAATCTAATCTCAACTAGGTAACTCAAACTTTCTACATGCATGAGTTAATTTAGGTTGATCAATCATTTTAACTGGATGATCGCTCAGTGTGAAAAAAGTTACATGCCCTTGACTGAACCTCCACTAGTTCTACTAATAGTGAGAACTAGTTACACTGACAATAACTCAACTTAACTTAAATATATTGCTAAAAATTAGCAATCAATCATGTAAAACTAAACTCAAGTGTCTCCAACTCAAATTTACTGAGTTAACTGAGTGACATGACCCATGTCACCTTAGTTAACTACCTCCAAGTATTTTATTTTATTTTATTGAAATTCTCCTAATTTAATCAAGGCAAAATTAAATTAGGAGTTTCTTGCTGCATTTTCAAAACTCCCTCTCAGAAAGAAATGGATTATCAGATGCCCAAATCCTGCTTCTATGGAACTCAAATTTTCCTGTTGAAAAGGCCTTTGTCAAAATATCTGCTTCATGTTCCTCTATCAGAATGTGCTGCAACAAAAATATGTCTATGGGTTTTAACCCCATACATAAATTACCTGCATACGAATTCTAAAACAAAGAAAATAAACAATGCGAGAGCATAACACATAAAACAGATATACACAGAGATTTTCCCCTGGATCCAAAAACCGGGACTACCGGCTTGATTTTTCGTTATGTTCCTTTCAATGTTATAATACATATTTATACATGTCGAAACATCCAATACCATGGTCCAAAAGCCATCGCTCCCAAAACCATGGACCAAAAACCATCCCGTCCAAAAACATGTGCGAAAATCATGCACAAAACCATAGGTGGGTCCGTGCAACCTAACATAGGTTCCAAAACCAAAATCTTCTAGGGCGTTGCCCCAGACCCCATAGAGTGGGGTTACCTGCATCCCTCAAACCCCCTATGACCCCCCCGTTATGCAGTCGACCCAACAAAGGGGGGGCTTCGCCCTCCTTCTAACCCCTAGGTTAAATACGTGAGCTAGTCATGGAAAGAATATAACACAACCCAACAATGCCTCTGCACACAATCTCGTAAATGGTGATACCAGATGTTGATATGCTTGGATCAATCATGAAATATTGGATTCTTAGAGAGTTTAATACAACTTTGATTATCATTGTAAATCACTGTAGGATCCATATTCTTAACAAATAAACCAACAAGAATCTTTCTCATCTAGATAGCCTCACATATTGCTTGACTTTCAACGATGTATTATGCTTCTGTTGAGCTAAGTGCCACAGATCTATGCTCCAGGTTGTATCATGAAACTACTTCTAACCCAATACTGAAAATTCCTTCTGAAGTGCTCTTCATGTCTGATGGAATCCCTACCCAATCTTCATTTATGAATCCTTGCATATTCACTCCCTCTCTCCATTTGTACCAAAGACCAAACTAAGCAGCGCCTCTGAGGGATCTCAACACAAGCTTTCTTTCCTTCCAGTACATTTTGGTTGCCTTAAACATGGCTTGACTAAGATGGTTAACTACATAACACATTTTTGGTTGCGTGTTCACCAAATACATGAGTGAACCCACAAGCTCCTTGTAGATGGTAGCCTATACTTCCTCATCTAAAGTGGAATCCTATTTCCTCCAATTTCTAGCTAGAGGAGTGTCAATGGGTTTTTTGCTCTCCATGTGGAACTTCTTCAGTATCTTGTTTGCATACTTTCCTTGAGATACAAATAGTTCCCCATCTCGTTTCCATACTTCCAAATCAATGAAATAATGCATGATTATCATGTCCTTCATCTCGAACTCTCTTACAAGGTCCTCCTTACAAGATTTGATCAGCTGCTCATCACCAGTAAGGATCAATTCATCGACATATAAAACAATAATCAATAATTTACCTTTGACCACAATTTGATAAATGTTTGCATCTGCTTCACCTTTGGTGAAGCCTAAACCGATGAGATAGTTATCGATCCTGGTATACCAAGCATGTCATGCTTTATTGTGTTCATACAACGCTCAATTGAGTTTTCACACATGAAACTCTCTGTTAAAGGTTTCAAACCCCTCTGATTGCTTAATATACACCTCCTACTCAATAACTCCATTGAGGAATGATGTCTTCACATCCATCCGGTGGATCTTCCACCCCATCTGCACTGAAAGTGCTAGGATTGACTTGATGGATGAGTACCTTACTACTGCAACAATGTTCTCCTCATAGTTAGTTCCCTCCACCTGACAGAACCCCTTGGCGACAAATTTGGCCTTGTGTTTCTCTATGATCCCATATTCTGCACACTTTACCTTATAAACTCATCTTGAACCAACCATTGGTTTCTCTACTGGTCTTGGGACCACTTCCCAAACACTGTTTTTGACAATTGAATCATATTCCTCTAACATAGCATCAACCCATACTAGTCTTTTCACTAGTTCCTTTAATTAGGATGGTTTTGTCTCAACTAGCTCACTCATCAGAGGCATGTACCCAGTGTACCAATCCAGTGACCTCCTTTTTTTGAGTTGTGATGTGGGTAGCTTCGAAATTATCTCTAACATCCTGCAATAATCGTTTAGCTCCCCTAGTTTTCTTCCTTCCTTGTTTCAATGCATCTTCTTGAGTGGATGTATCCACTCTCTTCTCCTTTTCTTATGGTTTCTCCACAATTTCCTGAGGTTCTTCCTTTGGAGCCAAAATATCATGATGATTTTGCAACTAAATCTCCCTCTCAAGAGAACACCACATTGGATTCTCCTCATTAAACTTCACATCCTGTCTTCCCACTGCCATCCTGAGGGATAGAAATTACACCCAATAGTTGTGAGGTGTACGTTGGGCATAGGATCCCCCAAGGAAAATTTTGGGGCTTAAACCCCAGATTTTGGCTAAAAATTATAAATCCGATGTAAAGACTCCACATTTTGTGGGCGCAGAGCACGAAGTTGTAAATGAGTCATAGGGTTGTCCACCCTCAATTTTGTAATGTAATGTCGGCGAACCATGGGATTGTATAAATAGAGCAAGACTCTAAGTAGTTGAAACATCTAATTAAAGTAATGATTATAGAATAGAAGCATAACAGAAGATCTATGTGTAAAGTTGAGTCTTTGGGTCATAGAGTAGGAGAAGGATCTGCAGTTGAGTGCACAGAGGCCTAGTAGTCCATAGCTGAGTGTGCAGACCCTTGCAGTTGAGTGCGTAGGGCGAGTCGAGTCTGTAACCAATGGAGCATTAATAAAGAGAAGTTTTTGTAGCAATTTTGTGTAATTATTTTTTGTTTTCTGCATTGAATATATTGGGTATAAATTACATTTTTGTTTTTTATATGATACATGAACATACATAACTGTGTAGATTAAGTGAATGTAAGATAAAGTATTTGTTTACGTGAAGTTAACTAACATTTGTAAGATGATAGGTAAGATACGTGGCATAAATTCAGGAAATAGCGCAAATTGCTACCTTAGTAGCGTGAAAGAATCTCGACCCTGGTTAGGGCTACGCAAAAGATGATCACAACAGATCGCGAGGGTCTCGCAGGTTAGAACAGTTCTTGAAGTGACCTGCACGAAGGTAGGCACAGTTGGACTAAAATGGCACACTAGACATCTCAAGGGTGTGGAGACTTGGTTCTAGCATCCCTCCATACTACTTCGGGTGAGACTTTAGTCTGCGCATTGCGGGATGATGCCGAAAGGGCCAATAGTGTAGGGATTTGTTTGGCTAATTAACTCCGAACCTGGGTCAGGTCCCCTAAAGCCAACAAATGATTCCCTTGCAAGGTTGTGGTGGCCAACCCTTCATCAGGATTCAAAAGAACATTGCAAGGCATGCGATGTATGCTAAAGAACGGGTAAGCCATCATGAAGGGATGAGATGCCTTTGAATCCACAAATGACCTTACAGCACTTCGAAAAGTGGGCGATCGACTTTGTAGGACCTATCAAACCTCAAGGAAAGACAGACGCGAGATATATTATCACTGTGATAGAGTACCTAACTCGTTGGGTGGAAGCGCAATCGGTAAAGGATTGCATAGCCACGACAGCCGCAAAGTTTCTGTTTGAACACATAATGACATGAATCGGTTGTCCAAAGATCTTAACAAGCGATCGTGATACACATTTCCTGAATGAAACAATCAGCGCGCTGACAGAAGAGTTTTAGGTGTATTATCAGAAAATCACATCGTATCAGCCACAGGTTAATGGGACCATAGAAGTGTTTAACAAAATATTGGAGACCGTGCTGACGAAAGTATGCAATGCGGAGCGAAGTGATTGGGACCTGCGCGTACCCGCAATATTATGGGCTTATAGGACGACATGAAAGAAACTAATGGGACATACGCCTTTTAGGCTTGTCTATGGAGTGGAAGCCGTAATGCCGATGGAATATATCATGCCTAGTCTACACATAGCAGTGCTCACAGGTATGATGGACTACGGAGCCCTAAAGGAGAGGCTTTCACAGTTGGAGGCACTCGAAGAAGAACGACTTTCGGCTAGATTCCACAAACAGGTACAAAAGCAGCATGAAAAGGCCTGGTACAATCGACATATCAAGTTGCACACCTTTAAGGTGAATGATTTGGTGTTCTTATATGATAGTAAGTTTGATAAATTCCCGAGGAAGCTCCAAATGCATTGGATGGGACCGTATGTTATTAAGGAGATCACAGATGGTGGTGCGGTGCAATTGGTGAAACTGAATGGCGAACTTTTCCTAGGGAAAGTAAATGGTAGTCATTTGAAGCCATACACAGGTGGCCCGACCATTTGACTGGCTGAGGGAAGCACAGTCTTAGTGCTCCAAACAACTAAAAGGAGGCGTGGGACTGTAAACTACTCTTCCCAAGAGCTGCGTGATGTCAGGACTACGTGCAATAGCGAGGTGTCACAAGGTCCGTGATAGTGCGAGGGTAGTTGTGATGCTGCACAGGTTGGCTGGAAAGTGACTGTTACAGTCACTATTCATGATGTGATGCTTGGTTTGAGACCAAATGGAGTGGGCGACAATGATTTAAGGTGAATTTTATGGGCTAGATTTGGGGAAATCTGCCGCCAAGGGAGAATTAATGGACCTGATTTGGGGGGAACAGTCGATTTCGAATTCAAAAGGTGTTATTTACAAGTGGATGCTCAAGGAGCAGGTGGACGTTTCTCGACACAAGGAAGCTATCTTGAAGGCGCGTGTAAAACCATGGATCGATGAGGCCTTCATCATTACAGCCTCCACCGAAGCAAAGCTCACGCAGATGCAAGGTACACAGGAACAGATTCAAGGCAGCAGTTTAGCTACCATGATCTCTAAACAACACGTCCAGGAAGTGCAGAAGGTAGCCACTCAGTGCGCTACCAATCTTCCAACAGTCCAGGGAGATTTGGGAGGTCTCCACGTGAAGATCTTCGCACCGACAGAGTGACTCAAGGGCGAGTCACGATGTTTGTGTTGGGGCCCTGTTGGGCATAGGATCCCCCAAGGAAAGTTTTGGGGCTTAAAGCCCAGATTTTGGCCAAAAATTGTAAATTTGATGTAAAAACTTTGCATTTTGTGGGCGCGGAGCGCGAAGTTGTAAATGATTCATAGGGTTGTCCGCCCTTAATTTTGTAATGTAATGTCGGCTTTAGAGATCTACCGATGGTCCGCGGACCATGGGATTGTATAAATAGAGCGAGGCTCTAAGTAGTTGAGACATCTAATTAAAGTAATGGTCATGGAATAGAAGCATAGCAGAAGATCTAAGTGTAAAGTCAAATCTTTGGGTTGTAGAGTAAGAGAAGGCTCTGCAGCTGAGTGTGCAGAGGCCTAGTAGTTCGCAACTGAGTGTGCAGACCCCTGCAGCTGAGTGCATAGGGCGAGTTGAGTCTATAACCAGTGGAGCATTAATAAAGAGAAGTTTTCGTATTAATTATGTGTACTTATTTCATGTTTTATGCATTGAATATATTGGATATAAATTGCATTTCTGTTGTTTATATGATGCGCGAACATACATAACTGTGTAGATTAAGTGAATGTAAGATAAAGTATCTATTTATGCAAAGTTAACTAACATTTGTAAGAAGATAAGTAAGATACGTGACATAACTTGGGGAAATAGCGTAGATTGTTGCCTTAGTAGCGCAAAAGCATCTCAGCCCTGGTTAGGGCTGCACGAAAGACTATCATAATAGATTGCGAGGGTCTCGCAGGTTAGAACAGTGTGTGAAGTGACATGCGTGAAGGTAGGCATAGTTGGACTAAATTAACACATCAGATATCTCAAGGGTGGGGAAACTTGGTTCTAGCATTCCCCATACTGCTTCAGGTGAGACTTCAGTCTGCGCACCGTAGGCTGATGCTGAAAGAGCCAGTAGTGTAGGGATTTGTTTTGCTAACTAACTCCGAACCTAGGTAATGCCCCCTTAAGCTAACAGTGTATCAGTGTACCCCAAAAATATGCCCAACTTTATTTTTGGCTCTATCTTTTTCCTTGATTCCTTGGAAACATGACAGTAAATTGATGATCCAAAAATATTGAAGTGTAACACATTTGGTTTCTTCCCTGAAGAAGCTTCCTCTAGTGTACTCATGCCAAGAATCCTATGACAACTCATGTTCTGCAAATAGACCATTGTGTTTCGTGCTTCAGCCCATAAGTGTAAAGTTAGGCTTTGGTCATGCAACATAACCCGTCCTGCTCCAACAACACTTTTGTTATTCGTCTCACCCACCCCATTTTGTTGTGGGTTATGGAGTGTTGTCAAATCCTATCGAATGCCTTCCTTTGCACAAAATTCTTTAAATTCATTCAACATGTACTCACCACCGTTACCTCTCTAGAGAGCCTTCACTTTCCTACTAGTATATTTCTTAGCAATTACTTTAAACTCAACAAATTTGGAGAATGTCTAGACTTTCTTCTGCATGAAGTAGATCTATCACTTCCGTGATAAATCATCTAATACATGTGCTTGGAAGTGGAGGTTATTGAGAAAGGTCCACATACATTAGATTGGATTCTTTCAAGGATTGCATGCGCCCCGAAGTCCCAACCATTCAAGGTTTCTTTTGTGTACTTCCCTAATGTTCACCTTTTGCATGTTTCCTGCTTCTCTAATTCTCTATTGGGAATTCCTGTATAAATGTGTTTCATGATCTTCAAAGTGCCATGATGTAAATGGCCAAGACTTCTATGCCATAATTCACTAAAATCTCAGCTTTGCACCTTCTTTTCTTCTTTTCTCAATGTTGCATAGTCTTCCACATCTAATTTGTAGAGGTTCTTCACTTGAACCTCGATCTACTTTACTTGTCCCGTGGTGATGTGTCTCAACAAATCCTTTCTTTTGTTGAATATCACATCGTAGCCATGACACTCCAACAAATCTACAAAAGCTAGATTCTTCTTCAAACCCGATACAAGCATCACATCCTTTAGCTTGAGAGGGGAGCCAAACTACATCTAAAAGGTGATAGTATTGATCCCAGTCACATTGTACCTTCTGTCATCTCCAAACTCAATGTTCATCTGCATAAATTTCTCCTCCAAGTAACTGAAACATTATTTGTTCCCCTTCATGTGGAATGAGGCACCATTGTCCAGGTACCACATTCTTCCTATTACTTTTCTCGCAATGCATGCAATGAGAGTGAAATCAAGGTAGAATTGTGAAGCCAAATCTTCACCTTCATGAGCTACTTTAGGCTCCTTCTTGCTTTCCTTCTTGTGTGGACACTCCATGGCATAGTGCCTGAATTCATGATAGTGAAAGCACTTGAATTTGGAAAAGTCTTTTCGCTTTCCCTCTTGGATGGAATGAGCCTCACCTTGGGAATTCTTCCCTTTGGCCTTATTTCCCTTGCTATCTAATGAAAAATCTTCTTCCTCTTCTTTGAGGTCTCATCTTTGGTATTCAGCCTTATTTCTTCCCGCACCAAATCGGACCAAAGGTGTTCCCAATTTGGTAGCTTCTCCGTCCCATTTACTGAATCCCAGTAGTTGTGCCAACTCTTCAGAAGGCCTCGAATTACTAGACTTACCAGATCATCCTCTTCTATAGTAACATCAACTTCACCAAGTCCATCATGACAGTGTGTGAACCTGTTAAGGTATTGTGGAACTTTGTCGCCCTTATGCATCTTGATATTCCACTGCTTGTTCTTCGGTGCTAACTTCTTGTGGTCACATTATTTTGGAAAAAATATTCCATGTCCTACCTCATTGCATATGGAGTCCCTTTCTCATGGATATTTGAGACAAGAAGATCCCAATCTCCCTTCAATATGATCCTCATCGCCTTTGCTACACACTTTTCCCATTTTTCTAGATCTTGAGCATCAAATGTTGGAGGCTTTGTAATATAATTATCTATGAATTCCTTTATCCCATTATCTTCCAACACTTCCTCCATCATGTCCTTCCAAGCAACATAATTCGCGCTACCCTCAAGGAATACTCGAGTCTTAGTCCATAGAAATCCATCCTACTAGCTTTGAAGAATTGATCCTGCAAATTTGATCCACCTGCAACAACAACTTCAAATTCTCTTCTCTATTGTGATTCTTGCTCTCATACCATGTAGAAATTTGGTGTGTAGATTCAAAACGGCTCGTGAAATTTACTAGATCAGAAGACTTGAAGCCACTCTACTCATTTGCAGAAATAAAATCATGATCAAGAATACAAATCATTAACATACATCAAGATTCAACACATACACAAATATCTATCACGGGGAAAGAAATTCTCAAAACCCCTTACTATTTGTATTGCATTAATCAAAGAATAGATAAGAAATAGAATTCTTTCTCAAGCCAGAGCAACCACTCCACTAGTATAATCTATCTCACTGCCTCACATACTTAATCAAGCCAATATTTAAACAATTTCTCAGCCTTCCAAGCTCCTATTTCCTTGCATTTTTTGATGAGGAATTGTCCCCTATTAATTAGGGAAATTACTCATTAAGAATTACGTAATTCCTTTAGGCCCTTCTTTGATTGCATGCACCACCTATACAAGTTGGAAAATTCTACAACTTATAGTACACTGCCCTTGAGCTCTAATATCAACTAGGTAACTTGAATTCTCTGCATGCATTGTTTAATTTAGGTTGTTTAATCAGTTTAACCGAATTATCACTCCATGTGAAAAAATTTACACCCTTGACTGAACCTCCACTAGTTCTACTAACATTGAGAACTAGTTACACTTACAACAACTCAAATTAACTGAAATAGATTGATACAAATTCGCAATCAACCATGTAGAACTAAACTCAAGTGTCTCCAACTCGAATTTACTGAGTTAACTAAGTGACAAGACCCATGTCACCTCAGTTAACTACCTCCAAGTATTTTATTGAAATTGAAATTCGAAATTCTCATAATTTAATAAAGGAAAAATAAAATTAGGATTTTCTTGCTACATTTTCAACATGATCATTCACCTCCCTTGTGACTCTTGGACTACCCTCATGATTCTTTGACTTCTCTATGACCTTCCGATTTCATATATTAAACTACACAGTACAATCATGACTCTTGGACGTCCACTTTAAATTACATTTCTCCATGTAAAATTTTAGGGGCTAATATTCGCAAGTAGGCTAATGTTTCATGTTTTTCTCGAATTTTTTTTTCCAATTTCCATTTTTTTTTAGAAACGATTCGCCCAAATTTTATAGTATAAAATTATTTTAGCATAAAATTCGCTAAAATTTTATATACAATAATATAAAATATAATTAGAAATCAAAATACTTTTAGAAAAAACTTGTCAAACACTTACACTTTTCATATTAGGGAGTAGTAACATTGGCCAAGATTTCTAAAATTTAAGTAAAAGTTCCATCCTTAAAATTTTCCCTACATTTATCCATTATTGAACTTACATAATCCACAAAATGATGTGGCACATGGTGACTGATGACATGAAATGACATGACATTGATGCCATGGACTTCATGCAGACATGACAATGTCAAACCACTCTTCGATGTTGCTTTCTTCTTCTCGAACGATGAAACATGATCTTCTTCTCATCCTCCATATGGCTTGAAGGTAAGGAGCCTTCAATGTGATCTTGATCTTTAGTTCTTGTCACAATTTAATGTCCCTTTGTCCTTGTTGATTGGTCACCTTGTTTTTTAGCTTCAAAGGCGTCTTCTAGTAGGGTTTCCTTCTCCATATCTTTCCTCATCATCCTATCATAACATGATAGAATACCTACAACTGAAATCCACTCATGACAAGACGAAATCAATCCAATAAACCCATAACCTAACATGCTTCATGATAACCACTAGATGAACTGGAACTCAATAGTAGGCTAGGAGACAGACTCAGGGATTACAGAACTTAGGAGTTTAGTGATCAAGACTGAGCCTTGATACTAAGCAGTAAGAAGTTAAAGTAGGCCAGGGTTTGTCATTTGTGTAGTTGAGGGGATCAAGAGGTTAGGCTAATTCCTTGAGGCTTAAGGATTCCCAATGCGTAATTTCCGAGGGACAGTGGCCAAGGGATTTGGCAGTTTCATTGTTCAAGAGCTCAAGGCTAAGACTTGAATCTTGAGATTGCACAGTGCACAGAGGAGATTGGTTAAAAGAAGGGATTAGATAGTTCTAGAGATCACGAGTCGGGATTGAGAATTGCCACTACACAATGCACATTTATAGGAGGCAGAGATTATGCAATGCACGGTTTTAAGAGTGAAGTTTGAGGCTTGAGGACTGAGACTACATAGTGCACAGTTCAGGAGCACTAAGTGATTCCAGGTTTCTCGGTTGGGAAGTTTTTTAGATTTGGCTAAGTTTGGAATCGGTGAGTCCAAAGTGAATAGTGATAATAATTGAGTATGATCACACACTTAGAACACTTAACGATAAAACATAGATAACCCAGAACACATGAACAACATACTTTCCTTAATGTGACAACATTGCGATGGTTTACCCCAAGTGCGACACTAAAGATACACTTGCGATGACGGTGACAACACTTCTGTGACAATACTTTAAAATTTGTAAATGAGTGTGATACATCTTTACGTGGAAAGAATAACTCATTAACACAAAGATCATCCTATGAAACAAACCAAAACCACATTTATACGATGTGTTCTGTTTGCATATGCTAAAGACGACACTTTGATTTTCTTCAAAATGGGACAAGAATATTTAAAAAAAAGACATGTGATAACCCTTAATACTTGCAATGACATCATGCAAATTCAAATTAGTATCTGAAATTTGGTTTTAGGCCAAAATTTTTGAGGGTGTTGTAGTAGCAACAACACTTGGCGACACACTGGTCGAAATCCATCTTCTATGGCTTGGTTAATTCTCTTTTACAGGCTCTAGCTCCTCGGGGAGTATTGATTCATCGTTTAAATTACTTTGGCTTCCACACTTACCCCATGCATAAAGATAGTCCCCTTTATCCTTCCTCAATTGAACGTAATCATAGAGCCATCCATTTCATAATATTTTGAATCAAGACAAGGGTAATGTTGTTCATGATCTTTAGGTTTTCAAAGTATAGTTTTTTATCTCTAGTGTTTCTCTGCTCCTAGCACGCATCAAAAGTACCCCATTAGAGTCACTTTAGGAACACAAGTATTTTTTTTTATTCCATTGAGCCTAGACAGTACCCTAGCAGATTTTCTTGCTCCACCTTCCTGCATAAGAAGAATTTCTCTTCTTTCACCCTTAATTTATTTATTTTATCTAGGATTGTGCATCGACACTTATTCATTTCATGTGTGGAAGAGGGATCAAACTTATTGAGAGAAAAAGAGGTTGTTCCTTCATAGAAGAATATGTCAAACACCTGACATTGTTTTTCTCATTTAGATTTTCCCCTTGTCCTTCTTTACTTGATCAAATTAGCGTGGAAAACACGAAAACATAAACAATTGAGTGTATTGTAAGGTTTCTATAATAGAAATAGATATCGTGGTTTAAAACAAAGATTTCCTTACGCAAGGGTCATATTTTCCATCAGAGCATCATCAACCAAAAGGTGTAACCAAGATGGAGAAGAAGGACTGAAAGTTATCCAAATGTTGGAGTGTCACAAGACTCTTTTCAAATCAGCCACATACATTGGAACTAGAAAAAACACTTACACATGATTCTTATTCACATGAATGAAAGGAAACTAAACAAAAAGAGTTAACATGATAAATAGCGAACACAACAGATTTTGTACATAGTGTAGGGCATAACCCTAGACACCCGTTGAAAATATTGTTTCAAATATTGGCCATTCAAAGTAAGAAAGTCATCCTTCTCGTGTAAATATTGGAGATGATAAGTATGATAGAAAATATTATCATGCATAGCATACAATCTGATCCAAAGGGATTGGCACTTAGTGTGTTTCCCCTTATCTTCATGTGCTTTATCCCACTTCAAGACTAGGTCACCCACACTGAATTCACTTTTCCCTGCAGACTTCTTGTCAAACCATCTCTTGATATGACTTTGGTGAAGAGAAAAAAATTCATTTTCTTTCTTTATTCCTTCCTGCAATTTAAGGAGAGTGTTTATCCTACTCTAAACCAAGAGGTAAGGACTACCCTGAGATTCTTGTGAAATTTGAAGGGAAGGCAGGTAAATATTTGGAGGTAGGATGGATTACTTTTCATACACCAGGAAGTAAGGAGAGGTATTTAGAGAAGGTTTAGGCATGACACAGTTAACTCATAGTGCATTCGTTAAAGCAGTGTGTCAGTTCTTTTGTACATAGAAGATAGTCCTTTTAATAATATATATGAGGTTTTTATTGGTCGACTCGGCAAGATCGTTTCCCTATAGATAGTAATTAGCTAAATGTTTCACTATAATACAATTTTCCAATGCAAAATCATATAGCTTTAACGATGAAAAATAAGTTGCATTGCCTAAAACAAGTGAATTCAAAACGTCGAACATACTAATGATATTCTGCTTGAGGAAGCTAGTGACTTGCTAATCATTCACTCGTTTGAGGGGAATCACTTCTTTCCATCGCGTGAAGTAATCTATGGAACTAAGGATATAGTGGTGTTTCTTCGATGTGTGTGGAAATATCTCACTGATAACATCTAAGACCCATTATTGGAATGGTTCTTCTACAATGATGGGTTGCAAAGTGGTGATTGACTTCTTTTCTCATATGGCACATTTCTAATAGACCAGACACTTGTGTGCATAAGCATGATCATATTTGAAGAGTGTGGGCCGATAGAAATCCACACCCATAACTTTGCGTGCAGTAGTGTCACTCGTGAAGTTTCCTTGAGATGGTTCATCATGGAGATCAGATAATACCTTTTCTGAATCTGGTGCTTTCAAGCATCCCAGAAGGACTCTATTTTCATGCTTTCTAAAAACAACTCCATGCACTAACTGATATTATAAGGTTTTCAATATGATTTCCATCTTATCTCTTGAAGATCAATGAGAGGGCAGAGTACCATCCTCAATATATTGTCGCACATCCACGTACTAAGAGGTCGATGTGTTAGTAGGGGTAGTTTGTTCAATATTTTACATTTCAATATCCTTCTCCCATCCAGAAGAATCATCCTCTAGTGCATTTACTGCTTCTGCTACTAGCTAGCATAGATTATGGCCTTTGATGGTGTGAACTAGTTTCACCTCAAGACTGTATTCATGTTAACCAATCACCCAGCTCACTCTTCTTTCACCCATATCTTGTTGAATAAACAATGATATGATTGCTATGGGACAAATAGAATACACCAATTTTTTAGAAGATAAGAGTGAAAGTGTTTCACCACCTTAAAGACTGTGTAAGTTTTTTAATGATGGTGAGATAATTAAGTTCATTTCCTTTCAATATGGCACTCATGAATGATATAGACCGCTCATTATTCTGATCATCTTCTTTTGTAAGAACGATAGTGAGAGAACTATCAGAAGTGAAAGTATAGAAAAATAAATATTTGTTGAAGTCTGGATTGTATAATGTTGGTGCTTTTTCGATAACTTACTTTATATGAGAGAATGCGTCCTTTTCCCTTTTATCCCATTTTTATATTGCATCCTTATTTACCATGTTCTACATTAGTTTCACTATATCTACATAGTCAGAGATGAATTTATAGAGAAAGTTAATTTTCCCTAAGAAGGATTGCATGTCTTTCTTTCTCACAAGGAAGTTAATTTGTGTAATAGCTTTGACCCTTTCATGGTCCACCTTAATCCCACTTTTACGATAATATAGCCCAATATATTTCACTCAGACACTATGAAAATACTCTTCCTGGGATTAATAGATGTCCCGTTTTCACAACATCGCTCAAAAATATGCTTCGAATGACGCAAGTGGTCAGATATTTTCTTTGAAAACATTTTTACATCCTCAAGATACACCAATATGCTATGACCAATCAAAATGTGAAATGTGATGTCCATCGCACATTGGAAAGTTTCACCGACATTAATGAGTCCAAATGGCATTCTATTAAAGGCAAATGTACCCCACTTAGTTTGAAAGTTTGTTTTGTGTTTGTGAGATTCTGACACTAGAACCTAGTGGTAACTCGAAAACCCATCCAACAAGGAAAACATTTCTAACCCTAATATCGTTTATAGGATGATCTATTCCATCGATGGCACTTGATAGTTTCCTTTATCTGAGGTGTAATTAAAATTGTATAAATCCATGCACAAACATATTTCGCTGGACTTCGTTCTTACTGGTACCAAATTTGAGACCCATGTTGAATGTCGCACTTTAAAAAATATTTGAGCATCCAACAGTTTCTTCAACTCTTTCTGAATTAGAAGCTGAAGCATCAGATGAACTTTCTGTAGATTCTGTTGAAAAGGTTTGGCCTCTTCCATGGTTGGAATCATGTGTTGGCTTATTCACATGTCATAATTTTTGAGATCATACTATGTCCATGTGAAGATATCTCGGTATTGCTTGAAACGGTAGATAAAAGCTTTCATCTCTTGAAGTGTGCAACAAGTACCGAGATTGAAAAACATCAGATTTTTTTTGTATGAAGATTAATTTGTTTGTGTGACAAAGTTGATGGTGTGAACTAGTTTCACCTCAAGATTGTATTCCTGTTAACCAATCATCAAGCTCACTCTTCTTTCACCCATCTCTTGTTGAATAAACAATGATATGACACCTCAAGATTGTATTCCTGTTAACCAATCATCAAGCTCACTCTTCTTTCACCCATCTCTTGTTGAATAAACAATGATATGACTGCTATGGGACAAATATAATACACCAATTTTTTACAAGATAAGAGTGAAAGTGTTTCACCACCTTATAAACTATGTAAGTTTTTTATTAATGGTGAGATAATTAAGTTCATTTCCTTTCAATATGGAACTCATGAATGATATAGACCGCTCATTATTCTGATCATCTTCTTTTGTAAGAACGATAGTGAGAGAGCTATCAGAAGTGAAAGTATAGAAAAATAAATCTTTGTTGAAGTCTGGATTGTATAATATTGGTGCTTTTGTGATAACTTACTTTATATGAGATAATGCGTCCTTTTCCCTTTTATCCCATTTTTATATTGCATCCTTATTTACCATGTCCTACATTAGTTTCACTATATGTGCATAGTGAGAGATGAATTTACAGAGAAAGTTAATTTTCCCTAAGACGGATTGAATGTCTTTCTTTCTCACAAGGAAGGGAATTTGTGTAATAGCTTTGACCCTTCCATGGTCCACCTTAATCCCACTTTTTACGATAATATAGCCCAATATATTTCACTCAGACACTATGAAAATACTCTTTTTGGGATTAACAGATGTCCCGTTTTCACAACATCGCTCAAAAATATTCTTCGAATGATGCAAGTGGTCAGATATTTTCTTTGAAAACATTTTTACATCCTCAAGGTACACCAATATTCTATGACCAATCAAAATGTGAAATGTGATGTCCATCGCACATTGGAAACTTTCACCGACATTAATGAGTCCAAATGGAATTCTATTAAAGGCAAACATACCCCACTTAGTTTGAACATTTGTTTGTGTCTGTGAGGTTCTGACACTAGAACCTAGTGGTAACTCGAAAACCCATCCGACAAGGAAAACATTTCTAACCCCGATATCGTTTATAGGATCTATTCCATCGATGGCACTTGATAGTTGCCTTTATCTGAGGTGCAATTAAAATTGTAGAAATCCATGCACAAACATATTTCACTGGACTTCGTTCTTACTGGCACCAAATTTGAGACCCATGTTGAATGTCGCACTTTAAAAAATATTTGAGCATCCAACAATTTCTTCAACTCTTTCTGAACTAGAAGCTCAAGCATCAGATGAACTTTCTGTAGCTTCTGTTGAAAAGGCTTGGCCTCTTACATGGTTGGAATCATGTGTTGGATTATTCACATGTCGTAATTTTTGAGATCATACTATGTCCATGTGAAGATATCTCGGTACCGCTTGAAACGGTAGATAAACGCCTTCATCTCTTGAAGTGTGCAACAAGTACCGAAATTGAAGAACATCATATTTTTTTGTATGAAGATTAATTTGTTTGTGTGACATAGTTGATGGTGTGAACTAGTTTCACCTCAAGATTGTATTCCTGTTAACCAATCATCCAGCTCACTCTTCTTTCACCCATCTCTTGTTGAATAAACAATGATATGACTGCTATGGGACAAATATAATACACCAATTTTTTACAAGATAAGAGTGAAAGTGTTTCACCACCTTATAAACTGTGTACGTTTTTTATTGATGGTGAGATAATTAAGTTCATTTCCTTTCAATATGGCACTCATGAATGATATAGACCACTCATTATTCTAATCATCTTCTTTTGTAAGAACGATAGTGAGAGAACTATCAGAAGTGAAAGTATAGGAAAATAAATCTTTGTTGAAGTATGGATTGTATAATGTCGGTGCTTTTCCGATAACTTACTTTATATGAGAGAATGCGTCCTTTTCCCTTTTATCCCATTTTTATATTGCATACTCATTTACCATGTCCTACATTAGTTTCATTATATGTGCATAGTCAGAGATGAATTTACAGAGAAACTTAATTTTCCCTAAGAAGGATTGCATGTCTTTCTTTCTCACAAGGAAGGGAATTTGTGTAATAGCTTTGAACCTTTCATGGTCCACCTTAATCCCACTTTTTACGATAATATAGCCCAATATATTTCACTCAGAAACTATGAAAATACTCTTCTTGGGATTAATAGATGTCCCGTTTTCACAACATCGCTCAAAAATATGCTTCGAATGACGCAAGTGATCAGATATTTTCTTTGAAAAAAAAATTACATCCTCAAGATACACCAATATGCTATGACCAATCAAAATGTGAAATGTGATGTCCATCGCACATTGGAAAGTTTCATCGACATTAATGAGTCCAAATGGAATTCTATTAAAGGCAAACGTACCCCACTTAGTTTGTGTTGGGTCCCGAGAATACTAGTGATTACCCCATTACTATTGTAGTTATACCCCTTATTAATATTGTTGTGCCCCTATTACCTCCATATTGTTATTATTGTGCCCCATAGAATCCCTCTATTGTTATTTTTGTGGCTTTATATTATTATTGTTAGGTCGGCTGGATTATATTGTGACTCCTTAGACTCCTATATATAGAAAGGAGGTTTTGTCATTTGAATCATCCAAGAATTGTTCATTTATGTAATGTAAAGGAGGTTTCCCCCTCGAAGAGGCTGAATTCTAAGGCGTTGATCTATCTTTTCTATCTTTTCTTGAGCTGCTTTCATAACATTTGGTATCAGAGCTTTGGATTCTAGGGTTTCGCTGCTCCAAATAGGTCATCGTGGCATTTTCACTATAACTTATTTTCTGTGATGTTTCAAAAGTCGCAAAAAAAACCCATTTGAAAAAAAATCTTGCTGAAAATTGGGTCCGAATTTCAGTGTTTTTTGTGCTATATTTGCGGAGATATGATCTGATAAAATTGGTCTTTTTGCAGACTCCTGAATTACATTCCAAACAGGTGACCTTGGGAAAATCATCATAACTTTCTCTCTGGGGGTCGGATTGAAATTTCGTAAGAAGGTACAGAAAGAGGACGGACTGTAGTTTCTTGTATGCGTTTTTCAGATCCAAAGGTCGAAACAGTGACTCGTGGCACGTCGTACAAGTTCACTCTACTGAACTAGTCTATAATCAAGTCACTGTGGGAGATTTCGCATAAATCTTCCTTGGAGAATCCAATTTGGGTCAGACTTGTGGCATTGGAAAGAGGACACAGAGGGCTACTACAGGTCACAAATTCAGAACTAGATGATTGGAAGGTAAAAAGATACATCAGAGGCAATATCGAGCTCCTACAAAGTGAAAAAAGGTGTGTAGATTTTCTTAAATTTTTGCTTAAGCTTGGTTTGAAAATTTATTTTGAAGGAATTCAAAGGGAATAGTAGAGCATTATTATCGGTAACTGATGCCCCAAGGAAAGAAAATGCAAACACCTAGTAAGGAACCTGAAAGCTCTAGCATGACTCATGAAGAAGAGGAAGAAATGCAACATGATATATCAAAATTACAAGACCAAGTGCAACAACTGTCCCTTACACAAAAAGGAACAGAATCTAAGATGGATGGTTTAAAGAAAGGTGTAGAAGCTAAGATGGACTATTTAAAGAAAGGCGTAGAAGCTAAGATGATTGACGTGGAAGCTAAGATGGATGATTTGAAGATAGATTTGAAGACAAACATGGACGAATTGAAGGTAAATGTGAATAAGTTGCTACAAGAAATGGGCACTAAGGGTGAAAGGGTACTAAAGGAAACTCATGATGAGAATAAAAAAAATGTTAATCATGATTCCATAGATGCTAATGTTGGATCGAAGACTCACCATATTCCAAAAATCGATATGAGGAAGTTTGATGGCAAGGATCCTGCCACATGGATATTACAGATGGAGCAATTCTTCGATCTCAATAATGTGAAAAACACACAAAAGGTACGTATGGCAACTTTATATTTGGAACCAAATCAGTTTGTATGGTATCAATGGCTTTGCTCTCGTAAACAATTTATCACTTGGGCAATTTTTACGGAAGAATTGTAGCACATTATGAGGATACAAAAAGCAACACTTTTTTTAGCCAATTGATAAGTCTCAAACAAAAGGGTTCAATAATGGAGCACATTGAGGAGTTCCAAAAATTGAACATAAGGGTAAAAGATATTCCAGAGGAGCATAGGATTGATGTGTTCATAGGGTCCTTAAAGGATAATATCCAACATGATGTTCGCCTTTGGGAACCTGATTCATTAGAGAAGGCATTCAGGTTAGCAAGAAAAATGGAAAGCAAAATTATGGCAACCAGGAAGCATACCACTCACAACTATAAAGAAGGAAGTTTTGTTGCCCCTAGTCTTCCACAACCTATAAGGTTGACACCACAACAATTGGAAGAAAAAAGAGCAAAAGGGCTTTGTTACAGTTGTGATAGAAAATACACTAAAGGTCATAAGTGTGCTGAGAAGAAATTATTCTACATAGATTGTGAAGAGGAAGAAGAAAAGGAGCAAGAAAGGTCAAAAGAAGAGGATATACTCCAGGAACAAAGCCTAGATGAAGAACAAATAAATCCGACCATATCTTGTAATGCATTGGCGGGAATTACCACTCCTCAAACCATCAAGATAGAAGGACAAATCAAGAAGAAAAAGGTAATAGTTTTGATTGATTCAGGAAGCACCCACAATTTTATTCATTGTAAGGTAGCAAAAGAATTGAATTGCTTCCTATATCCAGCACCAGAGTGTCAAGTGATGATTGCAAATGGAGGAACAATAAATTGCTCTGGAAAGTGCCATAATATCAAGCTATCCATGGGAGAATATGTATTGACTAGCCCAATGCTTTCTATTCCAATGGGAGGTGTTGATGTTGTACTAGGAGTCCAATGGCTACAATCCCTGGGTACAATATCCTTTAATTTTCAAGAACTTTTCATGAAATTTTCTACAGAAGGAAAGGAAGTTGAATTAAGGGGTATTGCAAGGAAACTAGGAAAGATAATCAGCTCTAATGGTATGACAAAGCTTCTAAAAAAGGAGCAAAGAGGTGTAATTGCACAATTATGCTCGCTAGATGTTTCCACATTGGAATCATCTATTTCTCCAGATCTCCAAAAAGTCCTGGACAATCATTCCAAGGTATTTGAGACTCCCAAAGGTCTCCCACCTATGCGTGATCATGATCATGCTATTCATCTGATTCCAGGAAGTGTTCCTCCAAACCTCAGGCCGTACAGATATCCCTATGTCCAAAAGAGTGAAATTGAACGTATGGTTGCAGAAATGCTAGAGGCTGGTATAATTCAACCGAGTCAAAGTTCTTTCTCTGCTCCAGTAGTATTGGTGCACAAGAAGGATGGATCATGGTGCATGTGTCCTGATTATAGGGAGCTCAACAAGCTCACTATTAAAGATAAGTTCCCCATTCCTGTCATTGATGAATTACTAGATGAATTGCATGGATCAATTTACTTCACCAAGTTGGATCTCCGTTCAGGATATCATCAAATCAGAATGAAGATTGAAGATATTCCGAAAACAACATTTAGAACTCATGAGGGTCATTATGAATTTTTGGTCATGCCTTTTGGCCTTACCAATGCACCTTCAACATTTCAAGGTTTGATGAATTCAATTTTCAAACCATTGCTTAGAAAATTTGTGTTAGTATTTTTTGATGATATACTAATCTACAGCAAGTCTTGGAAGGATCATGTTGAACATGTTGACAGGGTGCTACAACTATTGAAGGAGAAACAATTATATGCAAAAAGATCCAAATGTTTCTTTGGAGTCCAGGAGGTTGAATATTTGGGTCATATTGTATCTCATGAAGGAGTTAAGGTAGACCCTAGCAAAATTAAAGCCATTAAGGAATGGAAAATCCCCACATCCATAAAGCATCTGTGAGGATTTCTCGGGTTGACAGGGTATTATCGCAAGTTTGTTAAGAATTATGGGAGAATAGCAGCACCTCTAACAACATTATTGAAGAAAGATGCATTTTCATGGACTCTGGAAGCAACAAAGGCCTTTGAACATCTTAAAGAGGCAATGTGCCAAGCACCGGTCTTAGCTACACCGGACTTCACGAAAACCTTTATTGTGGAATGTGATGCTTCAGGAAATGGAATTGGTGTTGTTCTAATGCAAGATGAAAGACCCATTGCTTTTGAAAGTCGTCAAATCAAGGGAAAGTTTTTAAGCAAAGCTATTTATGAGAAGGAAATGTTGGCAATACTCCATGCACTTAAGAAATGGCGACCCTACCTAATGGGAAGACACTTCAAGGTAAAAACGGATCATGATAGCCTTAAATACTTTTTAGAACAAAGATTATCCTCTGAAGAGCAACAAAAGTGGGTCACAAAGATGTTGGGTTATGACTTTGAAATCATCTACAAAAAAGGGAAGCAAAATGTGGTGGCAGATGCACTCTCAAGAAAGGATGAGGATGTGGAAGCATTGTTGTGCGCCATTTCTATTATCCAACCAGATTGGATAAACGAAGCAAGGGAGGAATGGAAGAATGACGAAGAAGTGTGGGCACTTATTCGAAAGTTACAACAAGATTCCAGTACGTCTGATACATTTAGCTGGCAAAATGATTCGTTATGGTACAAAGATCGCTTATACCTTTGTAAGAATTCCCAGCTAAAACAAAAGATTCTTATGGAATTGCACACTTCTCCCTTAGGAGGGAACTCAGGATTTTTAAAAACTTACCAC
Organism: Pinus tabuliformis; assembly: GCA_031772625.1. NCBI lineage: Eukaryota > Viridiplantae > Streptophyta > Pinopsida > Pinales > Pinaceae > Pinus > Pinus tabuliformis. The sequence goes on along the minus strand of CM062810.1, from coordinate 990,626,196 downwards.
AAGGTTAAGAAGGAATTTTTTTGGGATGGCCTTAAATCAGATATTCAAAAGTTTGTGGCGGAATGTTTGGTTTTCCAACAAAATAAAGTGGAAACAATTAAGACACCAGGTCTATTACAACCTTTATCCATTCCAAGCCAACGTTGGGAGGAGGTTTCAATGGATTTTATCACAGGTTTACCCAAGTCTGAGCGAAAGAGTGTCATCATGGTGGTAGTTGACAGACTTACCAAGTATGCACACTTTTGTGCATTATCACATCCATTTAAAGCCAGTACAGTTTCTACTGCATTTATGGAAACAATTCAAAAGCTACATGGAAACCTGAAGATTATTGTAAGTGACAGAGATCCCATTTTCACTGGAAATTTTTGGACAAAATTATTTTCTTGTCTTGGTACTCAGTTAGCTCATAGCTCATCTTATCATCCTCAATCTGATGGGCAAACTGAGATAGTAAACAAATGTTTGGAAGGATATCTTCGTTGCTTTGTATCTGATAAACAGACACAATGGGTCAAATGGTTGCCTCTAGCTGAATGGTGGTATAACACTTCCTTCCATACAACAACAAAAATGACCCCATTTATGGCACTTTATGGGTATCAGCCACCATCCATCACATCATATTTAAGGAAAAATTCTAAGGTTCAAGCAGTGGAACATCACATCGAACATCAACAACAAGTCCTCCAACTCTTAAAGGATAACCTCGTGTTGGCACAGAATAGAATGAAACAACAGGCAGATCAACATCGCAGTGAAAGAAGTTTTGATGTAGGTGATTGGGTATTCCTACGGCTACAACCATATAAGCAAATGTCCCTCAAGCAAGCTAAGAAGGATAATAAATTATCACCAAAGTATTATGGTCCGTACAAGGTGTTGCAAAATATTGGTACTATGGCATACAAATTGGAGCTTCCTGTAGCTTCTCGATTGCACCCAGTTTTCCATGTTTCATGTTTAAAGAAGGTTATAGGCGACAAGCTCCCAGTTCAAACAATATTGCCAGAACTTGACGAGGAAGGAAAAATTATATTGGAACCGGAAGCAGTCACAGAAACAAGAACTCGACAACTACGAAATCGTTCAATTTCAGAGTATCTTATCAAGTGGAAGAACTTATCCGCTGAAGATTCCACATGGGAGGATGAGAATTTTATGCAGAAGTATCCAGAACTACTCAAGCGTTGAGGACAACACTTTTTTGAAGGAGAGGGGCATGTTGGGTCCCTATAATACTAGTGATTACCCCATTACTATTGTAGTTATACCCCTTATTAATATTGTTGTGCCCCTATTACCCCCATATTGTTATTATTGTGCCCCATAGAATCCCTCTATTGTTATTTTTGTTGCTTTATATTATTATTGTTAGGTCGGCTGAATTATATTGTGACTCCTTAGACTCCTATATATAGAAAGGAGGTTTTTTCATTCGAATCATCCAAGAATTGTTCATTTATGTAATGTAAAGGAGGTTGCCCCCTCGAAGAGGCTGAATTCTAAGGTGTTGATCTATCTTTTCTATCTTTTCTTGAGCTGGTTTCATAACAGTTTGAAATTTTATTTTGTGTCTGTGAGGTTCTGACACTAGAACCTAGTGGTAACTCGAAAACCCATCCAACAAGGAAAACATTTCTAACCCGGATATCATTTATAGGATCTATTTCATCGATGGCACTTGATAGTTGCCTTTATCTGAGGTGCAATTAAAATTGTAGAAATCCATGCACAAACATATTTCACTGGACTTCATTCTTACTGGTACCAAATTTGAGACCCATGTTGAATGTCACACTTTAAAAAATATTTGAGCATCCAACAGTTTCTTCAACTCTTTCTGAATTAGAAGCTCAAGCATCAGATGAACTCTCTGTAGCTTCTGTTGAAAAGGCTTGGCCTCTTACATGGTTGGAATCATGTGTTGGCTTATTCACATGTCGTAATTTTTGAGATCATACTATGTCCATGTGAAGATATCTTGGTACTGCTTGAAACGGTAGATAAACGCTTTCATCTCTTGAAGTGTGCAACAAGTACTGAGATTGAAAAACATCAAAGATTTTTTGTACGAAGATTAATTTGTTTGTGTGACATAGTTGATGGTGTGAACTAGTTTCACCTCAAGATTGTATTCCTGTTAACCAATCATCCAGCTCACTCTTCTTTCACCCATCTCTTGTTGAATAAACAATGATATGATTGCTATGGGACAAATATAATACACCAATTTTTTACAAGATAAGAGTGAAAGTGTTTCACCACCTTATAAACTATGTAAGTTTTTTATTGATGGTGAGATAATTAAGTTCATTTCCTTTCAATATGGCACTCATGAATGATATAGACCGCTCATTATTCTGATAATCTTCTTTTGTAAGAACGATAGTGAGAGAACTATCAGAAGTGAAAGTATAGAAAAATAAATCTTTGTTGAAGTCTGGATTGTATAATGTTGGTGCTTTTCCGATAACTTAATTTATATGAGAGAATGCATCCTTTTCCCTTTTATCCCATTTTTATATTGCATCCTTATTTACCATGTCCTACATTAGTTTCACTATATGTGCATAGTGAGAGATGAATTTACAGAGAAAGTTAATTTTCCCTAAGAAGGACTGCATGTCTTTCTTTCTCACATGGAAGGGAATTTGTGTAATAGCTTTGACCCTTTCATGGTCCACCTTAATCCCACTTTTTACGATAATATAGCCCAATATATTTCACTCAGACACTATGAAAATACTCTTCCTAGGATTAATAGATGTCCTGTTTTCACAACATCGCTCAAAAACATGCTTCGAATGACGCAAGTGGTCAGATATTTTCTTTGAAAACATTTTTACATCCTCAAGATACACCAATATGCTATGACCAATCAAAATGTGAAATGTGATGTCCATCGCACATTGGAAAGTTTCACCGACATTAATGAGTCCAAATGGCATTCTATTAAAGGCAAACGTACCCCACTTAGTTTGAAAGTTTGTTTTGTGTCTGTGAGGTTCTGACACTAGAACCTAGTGGTAACTCGAAAACCCATCCAACAAGGAAAACATTTCTAACCCCAATATCGTTTATAGGATCTATTCCATCAATGGCACTTGATAGTTGCCTTTATCTGAGGTGCAATTAAAATTGTAGAAATCCATGCACAAACATATTTCACTGGACTTCGTTCTTACTGGTACCAAATTTGAGACCCATGTTGAATGTTGCGCTTTAAAAAATATTTGAGCATCCAAAATTTTCTTCAACTCTTTCTAAACTAGAAGCTCAAGCATCAGATGAACTTTCTGTAGCTTTTGTTGAAAAGGCTTGGCCTCTCCCATGGTTGGAATCATGTGTTGGCTTATTCACATGTCGTAATTTTTTAGATCATACTATGTCCATGTGAAGATATCTCGGTACTGCTTGAAACGGTAGATAAACGCTTTCATCTCTTGAAGTGTGCAACAAGTGCCGAGATTGAAAAACATCAGATTTTTTTTTTATGAAGATTAATTTGTTTGTGTGACATAGTTGAACTGTGAGTATTTGCGTCACTGGACCTTTTAAGCAAGTATGCAAGGCATACAAATTTTCAAGTGACACCATGCCCTTAGTCATGGGGATTTCTTTTCTTGCTCAAGCTTTATCTTGTAGTGCTTTTTCATGCTCGTCCTCATTGACGGTTGCATCCTTAAATACATCATTGTTTTTCGTAAAGTCAAGTATTTGTTGATTGTCATTGACAATGTGAAATTTAGTGATATTTTTAGGGAAAAATGTTTTACGAAGAATTTAAATAGAAAAAAGGTCCCTAAGAGGTGACAACCTAGTAGCAACATTTTCTAATGTATCTGCAGTGACATTATATATTCTACCAATAGAAACAATATTGAAAGCTTGGAACTGTAAAATTAGATGCTAACCTCTTGTTGATAACTTTTGAGATTATGTGACGCAAAATGTATAGTATTTTGTACCTGTCCTACGATGATTTCAGATTCAGTTATGTGTTTGAGAACCCCAACTTAGAGGTCAATGGATTTCTTCAATCCTAAGATGAGTGCTTCATATTCCATGATGTTGTTTGTGCACTCAAATTCCAAGCGGCGAGAGTCAGATGTTTTCTCTATTGTGGGTCTTCTAAAACATAACCAGCTCTAAAGCCCTCCTGCATTTTCAAACTATCAAAATATAAAATCCAAGAATTAAAAATACTAGAGTTATGTCCTAAACTAGTACAACTTGTGGCTACTGTACATAGGTCATTATCACTAATTAGATTTCTAGGAAGGACTTCCAACTATTCATCTGGTGGGACTACCGAAGGTTAAGCTAGATAGCATATGTGATCTACTCCCATAAGGAAATTTCTGAAAATAACTTCTATGAGGCCCATTAGTTCATTTGTTTCTTTAGAAATAGGTCATTTTCTCCTCATATTGTAATGATCATATCACTACTTGGGATAGGTTTCACTTGTTGTTGATTTATCAACATTGTTTGCTACTGTTGTATATGATGCTAAACATGTTTACTAAATGTTCAACACCTGAATTGTCTTCAGTCGTCGCAAGTTCACTTGTCTCTTCATTCTGATCAAACTATTCTTATATTAATAAAGTGGCAATTAGATTAGCCATCACAATGTTCATATTATGATTCCACTATGGGCATGTCTTCTCATAACGTTCCTGTTGATGTAAAGTGTAGAAATTATCGATGCCCAAACTTTCAATGTTGAAAAATGTGTTGGAACTCCAAGAAAATTTGGCATGTTGTGAGTTATTGTTTCTTATGAATAACTGTGGCCTGAAATATTTTTTTTCAGTAGCTGATGCCTCACTTGGTCGTCTCTTCAGTTTTGAAACTTCGTTAGTGAGAAACTTTAAAGAATTTGTCACACTTTCCATGTCAAAAGAGTTTGTGTCCTTTGTTTTCCTAGAAAAGGCTTAGTTTTTCTTACCAGATTCCTTGAAGTATTTGGAATATTCATCATATATGATGACTTCAATAGATTGCAGATCTTTTTCTATAGCAAGAGCTTCTGCAAATTTCAAGGTCAATGTTTCCTTCGCTGCTCTCTTGACGAAAACAGAAATGCTAGTTGGGAAGGTGTATGTGTAATAATCTCTCGTGATATCATCGTGAGGTTGCACATTAGTGGGGAACTCATTCAGCAATTGCATAAATATTTGATTCTTTCTTTTTCCCCCACTCTCAAATTCCCAAGTTATTTAAATAACATGGATGGAGTATTGTCATCAATAATGTTTTCTAGAAAATAATATCATAAACTCCCTCTAGTTCCTGATTGAATTGCCTAGAAGACTATTATACCATACAAATGCTCTACCTTCTAAGGTATAATGAAATACTCTACAAGGGACATCGTTGAAATGTGCCTCAAGCATCCATAGATGAATGTAGAACTAGTCTCTATGCTATTCAACTGTAGTCTTATTATCTAGATCAAACTTTGGCAACAACGTTTCTAGATGTCTGGGCATCTTCTGAAGATTGACCGAAAGAACGAGTGGCCCTTAGGCCATCCAATACAAATCCACATCAGTCATGTCTTTGTATTTTTTGTCATCCTCTTCTTTTGAATCTGAAGAAGCTTATCCCTCACCATCAGGATCTAAGATGTGATCAAGGTGCTCCTCATTATAAAACTAAAAATATTCTCCTTCACTTTCTAGATTCTCCTCAATAGGTGGAAGTTCCCATCATTTCTCTTTATGACCAACAAACTCTTTGAGGGTTGCAATAACCAAATCTTCCATTGATGAAACAAGTATGCCACTAGGCCTTACTTCTTTCTTTACATGCTTATGAGGAAGAATCGTAGAGATCGGGAGCAGACAAAGAGGTCTCACAAACTGATGAGTGATGGGTCATATAGTCGGGGTTTGATCATAAGCAACCTCAAAGTTTTGTCTGAGGCTAGACTGAACAATTTCCTCATTTTTAGGAGTATGAATGGGAGTGTAAATGGGAATGTTGATGTCTTGCACAGAAGTTTGTTTGTTAGGATGCAAAGAATTTTCATCCATAGAAAGCTGGTTTCCCTCCTTTTAGCACCAGAATGTTGATGGTGTTGGATACTACCAATATGCAAGGGGGTCTCCCCGATGAAAAGTCCCAATTAGACTTTACACCATTTGGTGTGGAAACCCTTCGAGAAATAAGGCTCGATTGCCATATTCTTAAAGATATTCCTTGGCTTCAATGTTCAACACGAGAGAGTAACACACATGTAATTTTGGATTAGCAAGTGAATATGCCTTATGGAATGTTCAATTGTGGAATGTATCAAGGTTCTTCTACCAAAATGGGAAAGAAAGTGATCCTTTTAAAGACAAGTAGTAGTACTAATCTAGAAAAGACACACGAGTGTACACTAGTAATTAAATCGTTGCACAACTAGAGAAATATTCCACATAGAATAAACGATTGTTAAAACATATACAACATACCTTCAAATCTGTAAGCACCAAAGCAACCAAAATAGATCAATTTCATTAGTACAAATGAAAACAACATACATCGTAAACACTAAAAGAATAGTATTAGAATATTTACGATATAAATGTAAAAGTGTGTTGGCTCAACGAGCTTATGAATTAAGTAAAAGTTCCAAGATACATCAAGATAATTTAACACCACTAGCCCCAATAGTGGAGCTTTAGAGCAACCACTTGCTCCTCCAAAAGAACTATCTTCCTCTCTAATTCCTTGTAGGAGAAGACAAGGCGAAAAGTCATTTGCATGAGAAATAAGGGTGTATATATAACAAATGGGTGATCATTCACCTCCCTTATGACTCTTGTACTACCCTCATCAATGTTTGACTTCTATATGACCTTTCCACTTCCTACATGACTCTTCACATTATATGGATGACTCTTGGACTTCCACTTTACATTACATTTCTCCAATATTGAATTTACATAATTCACAAAATGATGTAGCACATGGTGACTCATGACATGACATGACATGACATTGATGACATGGAAATGTCAAGCCACTCTCTGTTGTTTCTTTCTTTGTGTCTTCTTGAAATATGGAACATGATCTTCTTCTTCATCTTCCATATGGATTGAAGGTAAGGAGTCTTCAATGTGATCTTGATCTTTAGTTTCTCTCACAATTTGATGTCCCTTTGTCTCTCTTGATTGATCAACTTGTTTTGCATCTTCAAAGGTGTATTCTTGTAGGGTATCCTTCTCCATCTCTTTCCTCATCATCCTCTCATAACATGATAGAATACTTGCAGGTAAAATCCACTCATGACAAGACGACATCAGTCCGATAAACCCCTAGTCTATCATGCTTCATGATAACCACTTGTTGAGCTAGAACAAGGTGGCAGGCTGGGAGACAGACTGAGGGATTGTGCAGTAGCACAACTCAGGAGGTCAGGGGTCAAGACTGAGCCTTGATACTATGTAGTGCAGAGTTTAGGCAGGCCAGGGATTTTCATCTGGGAAGTTGAGGGGGCTGAAGAGGTCAGGTTGAGGGCTTGAGGCTTGAGGATGCCCACTGTGTAGTTACAGAGAGACAGAGGTCAAGGGATTGCACAGTTGTGTAGTTCAAGAGCTCAAGGTTGAGGCTTGATACTTGAGACTATAGAGTGCACAAAGGAGAGTTGATGAAGGTAGGGATTTCATAATTCTAGAGCTCAAGGGTTGGGACGTAGCATTGTGACTACGTAGTGTGCAGTTATGGGATGCATAGATTTCATATTGTGCATTTCCAAGAGGAAGCTTGAGGTTTGTGGGCTGAGATTGCACAATGCACATTTTAGGAGCGTTGGGTGATGCCATGTTACTCGGTCAAAAAGTTTTGTAGATTTGGCTAAGTGTGGGATTAGTGAGACCAAAGTAAACAATGATAATACTTGAGTGTTGTCACACACTTAGAACACTTAAAAACACAACATATATCACCTAGAACACATGAAAAAAATACTTTCCTCAATGCAATGACATTGTGACAATTTACCCCAAGTGCGACACTAAATATACACTTTTCGGAATTCTCAATGAAGAGGCGAAGGCGGATGGAGGGAACAGGATTCGACCCTGGAACCCTAGGCCCTAGGCCTAGGTGATGCAGCTGTCACGGTCACGGATTGAACAGTACAGGGTTAGGTCTGCAGCTGGCTGGGTCAACAGGAAGATCGTGGTGGATAGTAGCGGGAATCGCCAGCTGGATCTAGCAAACGGTGTTTTGGTCAAAGCAGAACGGGGTTCGTTTCGCTTTACCGTATACAGCGTTTAGCTTTTCATTATGGTGGAACCCGTAATTTGTTTTTACTATTTTCTGTGCCCTCCGGAGTTTTCGAAGACCAGGCGCCTCTGCTGTGATCATCGGTTAGCAGTTGAAGGGAGGTATAAGGGTGTAACGGGGCAGTTTTTACCATGGTTAACCCATGAGAAGCAGTCGATTTAGACCCAACCCCGGAAGATATTCTCTCCATCTGGGGAATGGAGGCCATGGCGGAAAATGTTGACGAGTATTTTGGGCATTCTGTCAGTCAAGCGACCGCTTTGCTCTCGGGTGGAGGCATATGGCGTTCAAATGTGGTTAAAGGGCTTCTGGACGAGAGTTTGGAGCTCTCAAGCGGCTTTGGAGTCGGAGGCAGAGTTTCTGAAGAAGCAATCTATGATGGAGGTAGGGGTTTGGAGGCGGCATATCCACATGCATGGTCAGGATCATCAATCTGCAAAAATCCTGCCTCGCCAAACAGTAAGTCACTCTCCCCATCAAAAAATTTTACTTCGTCGGGAGGTCTAGAGGATATCATAAATTTTCCAAGTACCAAAGGTGTGTGGAGGTCAGTGGGAGGGGTTCAGAGCTCTGGAAAGGAACTGGGGGGAGGAAATAATCACCCGGCTTTATTCAGAACCCTTTTCCAAAAAGACCCATTGCAGAGACCCTCTAGGGAGGAAGAGGTTTTAGAGGGTGCGGATAAAATCCCAAATGTGGAGGTTTTCGCAATCCCTTCTGAACCAGGAAAGGAAAAAGGAGGTGACCCTTCGGTCTCTGGTGAGGCAGGGAGTCCGTTGGATGGTCTGGTCGAAACCCCACCTGGGAATAAGGATCTGAGAGATGGAGAAGAAGGAAGCGGCCAAATCAGGGATGCAGGTAAAACAAACCCTAACTCTGGAGAACGAGATTCAGCTTTAGATGCAGAGAAGGTAGGGGAAAAGAGAAAGAAAGCCAAATCGTGGAAAACTAAGAAGGTCACAAATTTGGTATTAGCAATGGACGTCTAGGTTGAATATGCACTGGAGGTGGCGGAGAGCACCCTTGTGGGCAGAGTGAGAGGAAGATATGTCTCTGGCCAATTCCTTAAGCAGTGGGCCGAGAGTCAGTGGTCGAAGACACCGGCAAGCTCTTTCACGACTGTTACACTGGTTAAAGGCTGGTTTATGGTAAAGTTTGACTGTAAAGAGACAATGGAATGGGTCGAGGAACAAATCTGGGCTTTCGGGAATCGTCCTGTATTCTTCAAACGTTGGTCTCCTATGTTCGATGCTTCTAAGGAGAAGGTAGACGAAATACCCGTATGGGTTAGGGCCCCAAATCTACCTCCCTTTCTCTGGGTGGACTCCGTTTTCAAGTCTATTGGGAACCATCTGGGCACCTTTTTGGATGCAGACAGATCCTACCTCCACACATTTGAAAGAGCAGTGGCGAGAATCCTTGTTAGGTTAAACCCGTCGGAGGGACTCGCAAAAACAGTCACTTTGCAATACAAGGATTATGTGTATGAGCAGATTTTGGATTATGAACTTTTCCCCTTCAGATGTCACCGCTGCCACGAATACGGTCACCTAGCTAGGGACTGTCCTTTGGGGAAAAGACGAAGGAAGATGAAGAGCAAAGAAGAGGATATGGAGGATTTCCTGAGGAAAAATGAGGAACCGGTAGAGGAGAAAAGCACAGAAGCAGAGCACATGAGAGCAGATCACGATTCCCAGGCAGAGGCAGACGTGCAGCGGGAGGAAGTGATCCCGATCCATGATGATGATGACCAGCTTCACAAAGGAATATCTTTGGACGTTCCAGTCGGCACTTCTGCGGACGTTCAAACTGGTATGAAGTCTTCTCCTCTAAATCTTACTACAAATTCAGAATCATTAATCGATGACTTGTCCTCGGATTTTCCTATGGCTTCAAATCTAGAAGATCCCCTTCAAAATATTGAATCTCTTTCAGAAGCTCTCCCCTCTTTAAATTTGAACTGTGAGGACCTTTCTAAGATGAGCCAGTTCTCGGGGCCTTCATCACCTGTCCGACACTACAACCTCAGATCCCACAGTAAAAGACCTGCAAGTCATCAGATTATCCCTTACACAAATATGGAAAAAGGTTCAAACACTTTATTAGATAGAAGAAGGAATTACAACCATCAGTGTCTGATTCAAAGTCATTCCTACAGCTTGGATCCCATCCACGTCACATCAAAAGCAAGACAAGCTTGTGGCATCACATCATTTGCTCCAAAGTCAAGTATCATAGCAGCATTATCTCCTTACAATTCAACATAATCCGGCCCCTAATCACTTAGATGAGTGGTCAATTTATAGGAAGATGAAGGAGGTTCTGTCATTAATCGTGACATTGAATGGCCTTCCATACTTAGAATTAGTTCCATGGAGGAAGAGATGAGAGGATAGGATGATCCTTAACTCATTCCTCATCCATTTTCGAGCTCATAGGAGTTGGTAAGACAGGGAAACTTCTAGATGACTCCACAAGATAAGAATATTCCAAAACCCTATGTGAATTTCGCTCATTCTCACCCAACGTAGGTTAAAGGAAGCCAAAGTGCTCTGCAAAGCACCCTAGCAGTGGACTTAGCTGCTCTGCAATGTACCTTCATAAGTGCTTACCTACATTGGTCCCTCTAGAGACAATTTCTTGATGTCTTCAAGTCATGAAACTGTCTACGAAGGAGGCATTCAAAGGGTTCACTTGTTTAGGGCATGAAACAACTAATTTTAGGGTTTGATGAGTCCTAAGTCACTCATCTGAATGTTGGGATTTGATGTGCCCAAATTTATCTGTAACAGTTGCCCCCTAAAGCATGAAGTTGAAAAAATGCCAATGTCGAATGAAAGGCTTTACGATGTGATGAGGAGGTATCGAAGTGGAAGGTGACCTGCATCAATTACAATACATATATCATGATATTTGATTTTACATGAATTGCCGAGGGAAGGCATACCCATGCTCAGCTTATAAACTTTCATTACATATACATAAAAATTCATCTACAGATATAGACCCATGATCGGAATGACCATCAATGTAAAGCCATTGTACATATGATTTAGTATTCCTAATATCACAACCCAGATGGATGAAACTAGATTCAGGGTCTTCAATCTCGTTCAACCATTCGCTCAAGTACGAGTCTAACCATGTGAATATGTGATCTGAAGTTGAACATGGGAAGACACCATATGATTACCAGCTGATGATGTAAGTTGTTAAAAGATGCAAGAGAAATCGCTGATAATGATAATTATCCTCAAGGTACTGCAGTAAATTCTGCATGGTGTGAATGGATGATTTGATGTCGAACACCATACAAAGTCTTTTGGTTGAAGGCCATTGATGTAAGCCTATCACCAAAAGTGAGAAACCTACCATTGATGCATGCAAGCCTCAAGGTATTGAATGGGTGTTTCTAAGTCAACTTCTTGGATAATGAGTTGATGTCGACAAGAAGTGACTCATCGCAGGAGGGTCTTTATGTATCCCACATCAACGACACAAAATAGGTGTAGTGTTTTTAGAGATGTAATTTGACTGACAATACAAAGTTCAGGAATGGGGGTCATGAAAATGAAGGTTTATGGTATTGCAAAAGATGGATTTTGACTTAATGACTTCTCTTGAACATGTCAGTGACACTAAAGTGAATTGGTAGCATTGACCCAAAACAAAGTGATGGATGGTATGATAGACCAACGATGTGATAACCATCAAGCTAATAACCCAACCCAAATAGTCACGGTGATGGAGTGAAAGTGTCATGTTCAAGAGCGACCTACTACCATAAAGTGGTTTTCCCCTTTTTGCATTTTCCCCAATCATTGCTAACTAGTACCTCTTTATTTTTATCAAGAATGAAGAGGATAACATATGCTTGTTGTATAATTTCACCCTTCGACCAAATCCATCACTATTTGATGTTTTACCAAGCCTAGCGAAGGTGAAACTCGGTCTTATCTAGATGGACAAGTTTGTCACTATTTGAAGTTTTAATGAGTTTAACGACAAAGATAACTTGGTCATTTTCATGTTTAGGGATTTTTAAAAGGTAAAAAGAGAAAACTCCGCAAGTTCTCTTTTGTAAATTAATCTCTCAAGTCTGAAAAAGCATAAAATAATAAAAGAGAGATATCGTTTCCAATCCGTTAATGAGTTGGAAAGGAAAAGCGCTCAGTAATCTTTTCATGTTTAGAGAGTCTGAAAAGAGCTTAAAGAGGACTCCAAGGGGGTTCCTTTTTCATTTTTAACAAAGCTCGAAAAAGAGATAAAAGTGTGCTTTGTGGTCAAAAGTACAACTTATAATCGAGCACGTTGAATTCTACAAATTAGTTGTAAACCTACTCAAAACATCACCAAATGGATTAAAAATATCTGTTTCATAGGCAAAAATAGGCAAATACTAATGTTTAGTCGATTAATTAACATGAAATAAACATAAATAAGTTTTTACCATATCATTTTTACCATTTGGAACATACCATCCAGTTTTGTGCTCTAAGCTCAGTTTTTACCTCAAACTTCACCGGTTGATTGTGAAAGATTTTGCGGACCATTTCTCGAGATGTCTAGACCAAGTTGGAACTAAACCTCTCTACTTTCTTTTCAGTCCATTCTTATGTCATTTCATGCAAGTTTCAGGGTTTTTTGGGGCCCCTTGTGTTATGTTTTTTTCCCCTGGGATCAGCGCGGGCTTTCACATTGAAACCTATGTTGAAGAGCAGCTAGATAGAAGGCTAGATGCTATGCAACACATTGTCTCTATGTCTAGGCTGTGCTGAGCACATTTCCCAAGTTGGTTTTAGCTGTTTGCTTCAAAATTTTCCCTATTTTTTGCATGGAAAGGATCCTAATTTAGCTTATGATTTTGTTTTAGGCTTTCATCGGATCAGAATGTAAATTACATGGCAAGAAAGAGAGCATGAAGAACAAGACATGGTTGCCCTAAATAACCTGGGTACAGTTGAGGCCCTCAGGAATTGCAGGTTACTCAAATACTTTAATTTGTCCGAAATGAGGCAACAAATAGAACTATTACAATTCTTTGTTCGTTCATGGGATTCGATAGATCAGACATTTCAAAATAGGGACAAGAAGGTCCCTATTACTATTAAGGATATTTACTTTCTTACAGACTGTCGAGGCGAAGTGCCCCCATATCACTTTCTGTATTTTCCCGTGGAGGTGAATCGCTGAGAGATTACATCAAAGAGTTTTGCTGGCCAGGTACAGAGCCTAGCAGGGATGGGAAAATAAACATCTGGGATGTGAGTGATTTTCCTTTAAGAACGATCCTCTTTATGATTGCACAATTGGCTGGCAGTGTGACACTACATCTGGCAAACAGATCCTATATGCAGTACGCATTGGAGTGTCTAGAGCCAAAAGTTTTCAACTGGTGTGAGTCTATACTTTCACTGTTGAAAGAACAACTTACTAAGATAAAAAGCGGTAAGATGAAGAATTTTTGCTATGGTTCGATCTTGATTACTTTTGCCTTAGAGAAAATCCCATTAATGCAACCACATCATGTATCACTGGGTGTGGCTAGTCCTAGATATCTACATATGCAGAGGTGCGTCGAATTGATGGCTCGACATGCTGGTCAATCAACAATAATTTTCTCCCCTACATTTTTTAGCTGGCTTGAGTGACAACATGTCGTTATCGAGATGCATCCATACTGAGGGATGGATTATCGTGGAGATCCAGATCTGATTCTACCGGTTGGAGGACAATGGGGTGCTATGGGTAAGTCATTTGACCAATGTGTTTTTTTATTTTTCAAGTTTCTACATGTTTTTTGTGTTTTCTAATGTTTCCAAGACTAAACAAAAATTACTCTTATGCATACAGATGTGGGTACCGTTCAACCTGCGGTACACCAACAGGTTGCAGGTGGGCCAGCACAGAGAAACATCGAGAGAGCAGTTCTCCGAGACTTGGATTTGGCCGAGACCTTCGCAGAGTTGTAGGATCACATAGAGGGATTAACCCTTGGTATTCCATATATCTGGATCGAGGAGTTACCTATGAGGCTGCAACGCCACACTATTGGTGTTCCTAATCGTTGGGCTAGGCTTTTGTGCATGATAGCACAGGTTCTGACCTGTTACCATGAGGACCAGTAGATCTACTTAAGATATTTTGTATGCATTTTTTTGTTTTCGAGTCAGATGACCAAATGTGTCTTGGGCACAAATTTTGTAAAAAAATTTAACACACCTATCTATTTTACTTTCAGAGTTTTTTATGGTTATATGCAATCCTATTCAACTGATGATGTGAATTGAAAATATTACGTTTTCATATGTCACAAATGTCTATTTAACACATAATTCGCTAGAGAATCAGTTAATGTGTTAAGATTTATGGAAATATGTTGATATTGAATGTGTTCAAAACATATTTCCAAAATACGAACTCTAAGGAACATATGAAAAATTGTTGGATTTTGGACAATATAAATGTTTGTTAGTTGTAGTACAACGAGTTGCGAGTCCAGCCTAATGATGATTCAATGAATTCCAAGTGAAATGGCATCAGAGAGTAGTTCAATCAACGCGCTATACTCAGCGATATTTTTCGTCGATCAACCGATACAAATCCCTTGAAAAATCACTAACTCGCCACTAGGAGAGAAAATGGCCCATGCTGCAAAAGACAAATTCTGTGTACTACGACTAGCACCATTGGCGTAACCAACAAAAGGTTTCAATGACTCTGACATATACAACAAATGCAAAGTGGATTACTAACCAGATAAAAAACTCTAAAAGACACACACACACACATGCAATGGAAGCATATATACAATGAGTTTTACTACATTTAATCAAGCATAGTAACGTTTAAGGTACAACCCGTTTTGGGGTTGCAACAATGGAATCCCATCATAATCTACTAACTTGTAGACTCCTTTCACCAGAACACACTTGACAACATAAGGACCCATCCACATTGGTTCGAATTTCCCTACTCCAAGTTTATCAACTTCCTGATCGTAAAGCAAGAACAGGTCTCCCTCTGAGAAGATATGAGGATTGACATTTCTATCATATTGTGCCTTAATACATTTCTTATGCACTTCATTAGCCAATATGGCATCACGATGGGTTTCATATAGATGGATTGATTCCAAGAAACACGCTTCATCTTCAGAAGTGTCGGGTAACAAGTTAATCGTGAGTTTGAGCAATGAAATTTCACATTGTACCGGTAAGATTGCTTCCAAACCATACACCAACTAAAAGGGTGTAAATCCAGTTGCATTTCTCACCGAGGTTCGATATGCCCACAAGGAAAAGTACAGGATTAAGTGTCAGTTTCTTTTATGAACCCCTATCATTCTTTGTAACATCCACTTCAGGACCTTGTTGATGGCCTCAACTTGTCCATTCGCTTACGGGTAATATGGGGTAGAACTATCATGTGACAGTCCTAACTTAGCAATCAACTCAAGCATCATGTGATTGCGAAAATGCGACCTATGATCTATAACTATGGTTTTTGGTACACCAAACCGGGCAACCACATGGTTAAAAAAGAAAGTAGCAGTCATTTCGCCACTATTGTTCAATGTTGTCATCGTTTCAGCCCATTTGGTAAAATAGTCAACGACTACTATAATATACCCATGCCCCCCGGCAGAGGTGGGGTTACATGTCATAAAGTCAATGCCCCATTTGGTGAATGGGCCAATAACAACGAATGGATGCAATGGTGCAGGTGGTAATCTGGTTTTTCAGTCATATATCTGGCATGCATGACAGCTTCTGACAGCAAAAATACAATACTTACATATATTTGTTCAGAAGTAACCAGCACGAAGAATCCTTTATGTGGTTGCATATCCAGATAAGTTTCCACCACAGGCACTTGAATGGAAATCATTTAGTGCTATCTCGACCTCCTCATGTGTGAGGTACCTCTGTAAAACCGTATCGATACCACGATGGTAAAGTGTGTCGCCAATGATCAGATAATCTTTTTCTTAGTAACGAATACGTCGTTGTTGCGAGCGAGAGGTATCTTGTCGAAAAGTTTGGGTTTGGAGATGAATCAATATATCTCCATACCAAGCGTCAGATGACGAAATTAGAAACAGATACTCATCCAAAATTGATGGTTCAGATGTTGATTCAATGGAGGTCGAGGGAAGGTCACATAGTAACTCAGCGAAAACTAGATATTTCTTTGACTTAGACTTGATGAATTCTAAGTCAAATTCCTGTAAAATAACTATCCATTTCGAATATTCCCCCCAAGCAATTGATGTGATAGAATGTATGTCATAGGGATGCAATATGAAATGATAGTTGTTTTCCGTAATAGGATATAATGGTGAAATCTTTGAACAGCTTGCATAGCTGCCAAAGCTAGTTTTTCAACATAAGAGTACTTACTTTCTATATCATTGAGATTACGACTCAAGTAATAAATAGGATGTTCAATCCCGTTTTCTTCCTAGATTAAAACCATGCCAACAGTTGTATCTGCAGCAGCGAGATACAGGTAATAGTCTTGGTAATTTGGAGAATACATTAATGATGCTCTAATCAAGGTATCTTTAAGAGAATCAAAGGAAGCTTGTGCAACCTGATCCCAATGAAAGGGTATCTCCTTTTTCAAAAGATGTGTAAAAACTTTAGCCATTCCAACGTAATTAGGAATGAACCTCCTCAAAAAGTTGGCTTTCCCTTGGAGTCTCTGTAACTATAAAAGATTTGAAGGTGGAGGAAAATCGAGAATTACCTAAACCTTTAATGGATCTAGTCGAATCCCCTCTCGAGACACTACAAATCCAAGCTAGCAACCAGAACCAACACAAAACACATATTTGTGTGGATTGAGTCAAATATTGTAGTGTCAACACCGTAAAAATATTACTCTCAAATGTTGCAGGTGATCAGTCCACTTTCGTGAATGAGCAAGTAAATCATCAAGGTAAGGTTGAACAATGTGCTTGATGTAATGGAAGGCATAATTCATAGTCCTTTGAAATGTGGCCCCAACATTCTTCAAATCAAATGGGAGTTTCCTATAGGTGAATGTGCCCCATGGATAAATAAAAGATGTTATTGATTGGTCCTATGGGCATACATTGATTTGATTGTAGCCAGAAAATCCATCCATAGATGAGAATATTTCGCATCCGACACACTCATCAATAATCTGGTTGATAAAAGGTGTAGGATAATTTTCCTTTGGACATGCCTAATTTACATCTCTATAATCGACGCACACTTGTATTGTTCCTTGTTTCTTCATGATAGGAAAAATGTTGGAAACCCAGTCAATAAGAGGAACATGGTAAACGAAACCAACCCGCAAAAGTTTTTTAACTTCTGCTTTAATTGCAGTAGCTTTCTTTAGATGAACAAGTCGAAGCCACTGTCGAACTAGCTTGACATCAGGGCACATTTTAATTTCGTGTTCAACAATACTAGAGTCAATGCTTGACATCTCCTCATAAGACCATGCAAATATTCCTCTAAATTCACGAAAAAGAGCACGGTAATTATCAAGTTCCAATGGAGAACAATATTTGTCGACATGAATGTTCTCTATAATATTAGGTTTGGTCAAAATACTAATAGAAATCGTTTCTTCAATATTTGATAGACTTCGACCATATTCGATTGTGTCTATGAAACTAAATTCGATAGGAAATCAACGACTGATGAGTGGTTTAGTTCATTTGAATAATATTTGATGTCATTTGGAAGATGGGAACGATGATGATAATCTTCCCATGATTCCTCTCCTATCATCATGAATTGGATGATTCCTTCATCCGTAGAATGTATACGTGAAAAAGGATCCGAAGAGGTACCATATTCTAACGACCTATCTACCCATACAATTGTTGAGTGCGGATTTGGGTTTACCGTACAAGCCCAAAATATTGATTGCTATGATGATTCAATGGGGCTCAATAGCATCACCTCAATTTTACTATCAACTTCAACTTTGTTGGTAATCCTCCTTAAATCAGATGAGGTGGAGGAAATCAAGTTGCAAGTCTCTACTCTTGCCACTTCTGCCAAATCAGATGGTGATGGTAGGGTAAAAGTACCCATTAGGGGATGATATTTAAAGAGACCTACTCCAACACTTTGAAGTGACAGCGGGGGTCCGTGTACCAATGGAATGCTTCCCGTAGCCTGTGAACTATTGGCAAAGAAGGCTAGCTGATCAATGACTGTGATTCCACCCTTAAAAGGGAATTCAATAGTACAAAAGTACGTGGAAGCCACAACAACCATAGCATATACCCAAGGCATTCCCAGCAAAATGTTGTAATTGATGGGTCCATCAACTACCTCAACTTCAATAGTAGTTGTTTTTCCCCCAAGTTTGATTTGCAAATTACTCAAAATCCTAGATGGAGTATATGTTCTTCCACCAAAATATTTCAACGTGGTTGGTGATTGTGACAACGAAGGTGAACCAAGTGTTTTCCAGCAGCTCATGGGCATAATGCAAGTAGATGCCCCCTCATCAATAATAGTTCGGTGAACATTCTTATTGAGAGCTTTTACTTGGATTAGGAAATCTAATTGTACTGGTAACTGTGGTGTATATCCCAAATGGTTAAAAACCACAAGATTTGAATTCGTAGGATCTATTCCACCTATTGCTGATAGTAAAGCCTGCTTTTGGGAGGGACGGTTTTGCAACACCTCGAGCATCGACATAGTAGAAGGCGATTGAGCAAGATCTTCAACTATGTTATAATTTTGAGCTGCTCGACCCTGAGGGTTGAATGTCAATTTGTGCACAACTCCCTTTGGTGGTTTTATTGTCAATTCAGGTACAATGGTTGGAAAAACTTCAGATGAACTCGAAGTCGAAGGATTAGGTTGATCAATGGCCTGATTATTTGACGATGACGATGGATTTCCATAATCTTTGTTTATCGTTGACACCAAAACTTTGTTTTGTGGCTTTGTGATGGATAACATGAGTACCTGGGATATGGAAGCATGGTCTATTGCAACCAAATGTGTCTCCGGGGTTGGAAACGGATCAGTCAACACTGTCGATGTGTTTGAATTATTTAAAAGTTTAGATACCTCATAGCAGTGTGGACACTCTCTTGTAAAATGCTCTTCATTACATGTTAGACATGGACAACGAGGTTTCCTTGTTGAAGTAGAGGAATCAGATGATTTCTCTGGAGGGGAATTTTCTTGTTTCTTTTTTTCCCCTTTTTCTTACTCCCTGGTTGCTTTGGATTTTTGCCTTTGTCAAATGACACGGCATTAATCTTGGAGGCAAGAGTATTTTCTGATGCATTGGTAGCTTGATTGGAAATAACAAGAGTTTGACCAGATGGTCTTCCTGCTATTTGCATGCTTGAAGAACCGATCACACCATCACTGGCATGAAAGTCCTTACTCGATTTTGGAGCAGGGGGAACAGTGAAAGCTGGTCAAAGTGCATTGGGAATTTTTTCATAAAGCATGCCGGATTGTGTGTAAATCAAATCCAAGTATTGGGCACGAGCAATAACTTTCTCTTCTGTGACAACTCCACCTTTTGCCACATCCTCAGTGATTGATGGAAACAAGGATTTTATGAACCACTTAGCTAAAAGCATATTAGGAACATATGTCTTAACCATTTGACGATGACGCCGCCACTCATGAATATGATCTAATATATGGATAGTAGTAGTCTATTTAAAGTTGGTTAGGAGTTCCGTTCCAGTTTCGTATCTGATGGGTAATTGGAAGTGGGTAAAAAATATAGTGGCTAACGTGGTGAAAATATCAAAAGAAGCTCTTGGTAATTCAATGTACCATTTAGCAACTAGACCAGTAAGTGTTCTTTGGAAAAGACGAAGTCTGAAAGAATCATCATTTAAGGAGTTTGATGAACACCACAAATGAAAGGTCATGACATGATTTAATGGGTCTTCTCCAGGATTTCCGTTAAACTTCGAATGTTAGATGGTAACTTATGCGGAATTATCGACCACCAAGGTGCATATAAGATTGGATCATTAGTGAGCCGATTTAAATCTGGTAATTCTAAAATTGCTACAAAAAACAATTATCGAGTCAAGTCAGGTTGAGCATACCCGAGATATGATGGAATTTCCTAAGCAATATGTCTTTGCATACCGAAATAGGGCATCTGCATTTGGTAACCTTTGTATGGTTTTTGAACAAAACCAGTATAATGTGGTTGTTGATAACTAGGTTGAATGTGTGGTTGTCCATATCCTGCAAAGCCTTGCTGACCAGGACCTTGATAAGCTTGAGATTGACCAAAACCAGGTTGAGCCTATGGAACAAGTCCAAACTGGGGTTGGAATTGCTGGAATTGGGGTTGTTGAAATTGAGGCTGCCACGGTTGTTGAAAAATTGTTGTTGTTGTTGGTACAATTGTTGTTGATTTAACGGTTGTCGTTGTCCAGCAATGAAACGTTGGCCAGGTTGTGAATAAACTATACCAGTGTAAGCCTGGGTAAATCCAGATAAGGGTATACTAACCTGACATTGTTGTTGAACTCCAAAAACAAGTGGTTGTTGTACAACAACTTGAGGAACTTGAACTTATTGACTTGAAACTTGTGGTTGCAAGGGAGAAGGATCAGTTTGTACCGGTTGAGATACAACAGTTTGAACTTGTGACTGTGGTACAGTAGTAACAACAGGTGTAGTAGGAATAGCTGACACAGTTTGCATTGGTTGTGTGGGATACACAAGCCTCGGTTGAACTGGTATTGTTAGTTGCCATTAACAAACTCTAATTCCAGATTGACCTGAATATTATTGGATATTACCATATGGTAGTCCTCCGGAATAAGCAGGATATGGTGAGTAAGCATATTGCTCTCCATATGGTGGCAATCCAGTATTTAATGGATACATAGGCCTTTGTTGACCAGATTGCCTAGCTTGATACTCATATGCACGATCAAAATGTTGAGTTCCCATTAGAAAAGAACCAGGTAAAATTCTGGTTGAGAACATGGGTGATGACCATGGTGTAGAAGCAACCCTTGAGAGGGTTCTAGATAATTATCTGTAACCAACCAGGATGGAAGATTCACCATACAGGTATGAATTAGGTGTGGTAGAAAACATTGAAGAGTTTACAACAGAAGATTCTGTTGCAACTGCATTAGATGATACAGTCTGAGATGTTGACAGTTGTTCTGCCATAGTTAACTGACCCAAAAGTTGTCCCGAAGAATCGAAGGGTACTTGAAAAGAAGCAGGATAAAATGAAGCGAAAAAATTAGGAGTATTAGGGTAAAGATAAAGCCTAGTTCCAAAGTGAAATGGGGTTCCATGTGTGGAATCTTCTTCCAATTCCTACTCTATAGAAATTAAACGTGGTGGAAGAACTTCACCATCAGGACCGTAAAAGATTTATGATGTTGATGAAGATGAAGTTTCAATAGGTACAGATGTCTGAGGGGTAACTGGTTGATGGTCTTCCGGTAATGTAACGACTTATGAATGTTCAAATTCGAAGTCAAAATGTTTGGGTAAATGAAAAACAATTTCAGAAAGAGGTTCCTGAACAACTTCAAGTTCAAATGTAACTTCTGTTTGAACTGGGATAGATTCTAGATTAACTTCTGGTTGAACTGATTCAAGTTCAGAAATACTTTCTTGTTGAGCAACTTCAAGTTGAGGATCAACTTGTTGTTGAACAACCTCGATTACTGTTTCACTAGGATCAGTGCTAATGTCCTCAGGTAATTGTGAAACTTGTTCTTCAGAAACAGATGGGCCAGAAATAGTTGGAGTAATTGGAGTCTCCATACTTACCGAAATATATGATTCAGGTAACTTATATGAAGAACTAGGATTTCTTGATGTACTAGTCTCAGTTAAGAGAGACCGTTTTTCCTGAATTTTAGTGGTTTCGGGAGGCAAAGGTGGTTTGCTTGTTGTTCTCCGTGAATGACGGGGTATGGGTTGATGTTCCTCCACGATTTCTGATTAATTTTATTATCAAAAAAGAAATAAACAAAAAGGGGTGTACTAGGCAAAAGTTTACCAAGCAACTGTGAACTGCAAAATACCTCTTGGTGAACCAAGAAGTACGGGCAAGCAATCTCCCCGAATGTTGTGTTCAGTGTATCACAGTTTACAAGGCGGTTGACTCAGTTACTTAAGGATGGATAGAAACCTAGAGTTTTCCTCCCATATATACTCGAAGGTACATGGAGGCTCATTCTATATAAGCGATGTCTACTGCAAAACCGCACAGTGAGAGAATTTCCATATACTTTACGTACTGTAACACCACCCTATATACACAAAGGTACATAGATGAGGTACAATTTACTCACGTATGTGGAATGAGGTATCACACTCAGGATGTATTGCATACAAGTTAGCGACAACTACTTTGTTTTACGACGCCAGAACACGTCTCTAGCCTAGAACCACTAAATGTTCTCGTTAATGACAATGCTCCATTAAGTAAATTGATGTTTATTTTCAGTTGATCTTGCTTAGGAATTTTCCTTTCAAGTTCACCACGTGATGTATTCTGAAATTCCTTAGAATGCAACTATCATGATAAGCATTCTTTCCATTCAATTTAGCAATGAAAATCCTAGCTACTTAGGGATAGAGCAATCAGATTTCTTTTGATCAAAGAGCAAAGAGCACAATATAAATGAAATTTCCCTACACTATTCCTATCAGCAGACACAAACATTTTCAATGCAACATGCATGTATTTCTTTTCGATTCCCTTAATGTGAATATGAACAAAAAGGAAATATGCACATACAATCAATCAATATTTCATATGAATGAAGACTTTTACGACAATTCAGATTTGAAGGAAGAGAAGACTTTACGACACTTTCTTTAGAATGAATGATTAATCAATTATATCCTAACTTTGACTATTGATCGATAATGACAAAGAAAACATGAAGAAACGTTAATCAATCCAATCAAAATTAGGCTAGACCAGGAGATAAACACTCATTTTCAGAGACATAACATTCATTGATCAATCAGTAAACAATCAAAAAGAGAAAGCTTGGAAAAACTCTTTCCAAAGGTGGGAAAATGATCCTAGGAGGATCAACATAGCCCAGAGGGGGAGACAATGCACTTCAGAGAACTGTCCCTAAGCCAGTGATGCTCTGCAGCGCACTGTGTCCCTCACAAGCCTACGCTGGTGACAGTAAGCCATTTCAAGAGAAAATTTGACATAGTTTTGACCAATTTTTTCAATGTAAACAGTTGAATTACAATCTATGAACATAAATAGAGTCTACAAGGATATCTTAGGAGATGGATAAGCTACTAGGAAAGAGGATTCTTCCCCCATGGAGTCGCCAATTTGTTTTGGAGAATTTAGCATCTACGGATAAATACTAATTCACTAGACAAATAGTTGTGCTTAGAACAATAGTTTAAAGTGTTTTAGAATTTCCCTATAAGAAATAGATAAGAAAAGAGGATAGAAGACCTACTTGTAGTTCCGATTTCCTCTCGTCTCCCTTGTATTGATTTTGTCACTCCTTCCTGTACTTATTCCACTTGAAAAGTACCCTGTTAATACAACAGAAGACAAAACCGATCAAAGCATACAATCCATTGAATATAAATGAAAGGAATCAGAAGCAATTCATACAGACAAGCATTATGAAAGAACACAAATATGGAAAAAGGTTCAAACAATTTATTAGATAGAAGAAGGAATTACAACTATCAGTGTCTGATTCAAAGTCATTCCTCCAGCTTGGATCCCATCCACATCACATCAAAAGCAAGACAAGCTTGTGGCATCACATCATTTGCTCCAAAGTCAAGTGTCATAGTAGCATTATCTGCTTACAATTCAACATAATCCAGCCCCTGATCACTTAGATGAGTGATCAATTTATAGGAAGATGAAGGAGGTTTTGTAATTAGTGGTGACATTAAATGGCCTTCCATACTTAGAATTAGTTCCATGGAGGAAGGGATGAGAGGATAGGATGATCCTTAACTCATTCCTCATCCATTTTCGAGCTCATAGGAGTTGATAAGACATGGAAACTTCTAGATGACTCCACAAGATAAGAATATCCCCAAACCCTATGTGAATTTTGCTCATTCTCACCCAACGCAGGTGAAAGGAAGCCTAAGTTCCCTGCAGAGCACCCTGGTAGTGGACTTAGTTTCTTTGCAACACACCTTCATAAGGGCTTACCTACGCCGGTCCCTCTAGAGGCAATTTCTGGATGTCTTCAAGTCATGAAACTGTCTGGGGAGGAGGCATTCAAAGGGTGAACTTGTTTAGGGCATGAAACAACTAATTTTAGGGTTTCATGAGTCCTAAGTCACTGATCTAAATGTTGGGATTTGATGTGCCCAAATGGATCTGTAACACAAAGTCACCAAATTATGGCTTCTCAAAGTGTCATCACAAAAGTATTATGTTGTCCATGTATTTTGTCACAATTTGTGGAGTTAGTTTTGTATTTCTAATAAATGAGAAAATAAAAATGTGTGGAAGCCCAAGGGTCATACACTAAATTTTGAAATTCATTAGGAAGTCCTAGAGTCATGTACGAGTCTAAAGGTCATACAAAAGCTCAAAAGTCATGAGGGAGATCAAGAGTCACATGGGAGGGGAATGGTCACTCATTTGTTATAAATAAACCCTCATAGCTCTAGAAAAGGGACTTTTCACCTTAGCTTCTCAAGCTAAGGATAAGAGAGAAGATCAGTCTTATGAGGAGAAAGCAGTGTCTTAATGTTCTACTATTGGGGTTAGTGTTGCGTCATTATAATCGTGTATCTTGGAACTTTCACTTAATATTTAAAGCTCTCATAGCCTACACACTTTCATGCATGTATTTTTTATGTTGTCAGACTATTCTTTTAATTTTTGTGGTATATGTTTGTGGCCATACATACTAAATAAAATGAACTATTTCGTTGGATTTGGTGTACATCTTGTTGAATGTGCATTGTTGCTTGATTTTACGATCATTGTTACCATGTGAATTATTTTCCAAGTTGATTAACTACTCTTTCTATGCTCATGTGTGTCTTTATTAAGATAGGACTATTAATTTTCTTCTAAAGGTTCACTTTCTTTCTTTCCTTCCGTAAAACTACCTTATATATATTGCAATTGTGTGCTTCATAGTGTCGAATTACTTGCTTATTTCAAAGGTTTCTTGCATACTCTCTTGTGTCGTTTATTTCAGCCAAGGCATGCATTTAAGTTATGGTGGTCGAGTCTATTATCCAGATGGGACTCCTACTCCAAACAATGTGAGGTTTAGCTGGGACTTCATACCGAGAGACCCCTTACAGTTGGTGGCATCCAACATCGTCAAAACTACCTATCAAAAATATTGCCTATATTAGTAGACATATATAAAGTTTGCAGACACTACACAGCTTGTTATGTGGAGAAAAATTAATGTTGAATGTGAGGGTTGGGTATGTGATTTAATATGAAGTACCATGTTTCTTTGTCAATCTATTGCATCCATTATTCATTCATTCTAGTATTGGCATTTTGATTTTTCGTGACGTTAACGAGTAATGTGTTTTGTCCAAACGTGGTGTTTGGCGCCTATTAATGAAACTAGGGAAACCTAATGTATTATCAATTTTACATTCAATTCCATAGGTTGTCACTCCAAAACTTGATTAAAGTCAACAATGTCAATTTCTATTAAATGGTTAATAGTTAATTTTAAATTTGATTTAAATGAAGAAATGAGATAAAGTGTGAATTTTTATTAATTTTCATTTTGCATTTTGCATTTTTTATGTTGGCGAGATTTTTTTGCAGTTACACATGTATTTGTATTTTTATTATTATTTTTATTTCTTAATTTTCTGAACTAACTTTTCAATATATGATTTCAATTTCTTTATAAATTATGATTAATAATTTAAAAATACAAATTTATTTCTATTTTCATAATATAATTAAAAAATAGAGTCATTCTTAAAGTTGTGTTTCACCAAATTATGATAAAAAAAAAATTAAAAGTTTTGTTTCACCCAATTATGATTAAAAAAAATATAAAAAGTGGTAGACTAATTTTAAATCCATAAATTAATTCAAAATCTTGGTTGGCCCATGAAGTATCAATTTGAAGAGAATGATGGGATTTCAATATGAAGAATTAACTTTATTTCAACTTTTATTATTATTTCATGCCAATAGTTTTATTTCACCAAATTCTAATAAAAAAACAAAAAGTCGTAAATTTGACTAAATTAATTCAAAATCATTACTATATAAAGGTGGATGAGGTAAACCTTACTCGGTGAAGTTATCCATGATTTTCTGGCTCTAGGTATATGACACCCATAATTTTTTCCATGGTATTTATTTTTGATGTAGCCTATTTATAGGCGAGAAACTCCATGATTATTTGTCCTACTAGCTAGTGTGATCAATCAATTATGTCTTTAAACACCACCACATCTCTCTGTGCTGTGTGATCCTAACACATTGCTCCATTGGGCATCAAAAACACATTGCTCCATTGGGCATCAAATTTGAAGAAATCATAACACATTGCTCCATGAGGCATCAAATTTAAAAAGAAGGATGACATTTCAATTTGAAGAGTTAACTTCATTTCAACTTTTCAATATTAAGAAATTAATATAAACTATTCTTTTCACATGAAATTGAAAAATAATTTAAAATTTCAGAATACCTCATACATCACGACTATTGTGTCAATTTGTGTAGACCTTAAATGAAGAATCTTATATTTAGATTAGAGTTTCAAGTATACTTGAAAAATTGCAAATAAACAGTAGTAATTCAACAATATTATAATCTATACATAATTAAATGGAAAGAATTCAAAGACATTATTTATTTAAAGTGTATATAAAAACTATATGGAAAAAATTCAACTAAATTATTTAGTTATAATCCATTAAAAAAACCAAAAAAAAACAAAACAAAACAAAACTATAAATGAAATTTGAGGCTACCCATTACTCTTTCATCTCCTCAATGCCAAATTCTCAGATACAATGAAAATATTCCTATATATAATGCAATGAGCAAAGTGGGTTCTGCCTTGTGCCAAGATTTCTTCAACTAGCTTCTTACTCACAGTGTTCGTCCTTGCCTCGTAATGTTGCAATAGCACTCGCTGGCTGGCCCATGGTCCCCTCCTTACTCCACGGGACCAACTACTAAACACTCTGCCTTGCTTTTGGTCGAATTTCTTCTCGACCGTGTGATTGCAACAGTTGGATCTGATGGCGTACCATAACTACAAGGTGCGGGTGACCCCTTATGTCAGCAAAGTGAGGTGGCGGGAGGGCACAGTCGGCTTTGGCCGACAAAATAATTTTACGGTGAGGATTCATAGGGCAAGATTCATGGCTCTCGTGGACTACCTTCGGGGGTACCCTGTGCTGTAAGCTAAATAGGTCGGAGGTACCCTGTGATGCAAGCGAAAGATAAGCAGGTGTCCACAACTAGAATCCGCCCTCGCATTAAAACGAGTAGGTCTCCTTTCTAGTTATTTGAAACTACATATTTTACTGGTCATTATGTTCAATGCACAAACGAACAATTCAACTTTCAACTGCAATAATGAACTTGCTTAACACTATGATTGTCACCTTCTATCGACGCCTTTCCTCAGCCACTCTTGAAAATAAGCACATCGACAAGTCACATAACTCCAAGACATTAGTCATTGATCATCACGATAGCCTACTTGTTGCAGGGAGACGATCATCACGACAGCCTACTTGTTGCACCATACGTGATAGGTAGACGCGTCCACTTCACGCAGGGCTTGCTCGACCGTGTTAAGCTGAAACAATAAGAAAGAAAGAAAGAAAGAAATTATTTTAACGTCCACGAGGTTAAAGATAGCCTATGGGACAGATTGCTTTTTCATCTGCTTGATGTATTTGGCCCTTTTTTTGTGAAGCTTCACAATAAATGCTCCCGTCTTCTCGACAAACCCCTCGTTAAATAGATTATCCCAAGAGCTAGCTGCCAGCGTATCTGCATAACTTTCCCTGTTGTCTTTGAAGGCCTCACATTCTAAAATGAAATTTTTTTCTGTTTCCACTTTTCCGGAAGAACAAAAAATGCATACCCTTTCCTCCCACACTTCCTTTGGCCTTTTCCAGCGCCCTGTTTCACAACGGAGTTGATGAGAATTAGTCTTTAACTGAGCAATAAGAATTTTGGCTCTCCAAGAGATATTGGCCTCTATGTATGCTTTTGGTTGATGACTATGAGTGGGATTAAACACTTCAAGATAGTAATTTTTCCTTCTTCCTAGCTCCTTCTCCCAAGTACGTTTGTGGAACTTTTCCATAATGATGGTTGACTCTCTTCTCAATTCTACCTTAATCACAACACCACCAATAATTTAATCCTAGGACAAGATACCAACATGGCCATCTGCACAAGCTACTTTTGTCGTGGTTGCTACCATGGTTGTATTGGTCAATTGTTTACCAGATTCCTTTTGATTACTCACATTCTTTGTCCTTCTCGCTTGTACCTTTGAAAAACTACTTTTGTACTTCCTTCCTCTATGGGGGCAATCTCAAGGATTTCTTTTTGTCCGTTTCCAAGTTCTGTCCCTTGGTCTCCATAAAGGATTTTTGTCCTATCCTCTACCTCCAAAATATTTGAAGGATTTTTGTCATATTCGTTTCCTTTTGAAGAATATTTCCATGTTCATAGCCTACAAAGCATGCAATTACATACAAATTATTAGTTTTAAAAATATGAGGCCACCTAAGCCCTTATGTTGTCTTCCTCACTAAATCTCCCTATTGGGTATGGATCTTCTTTTAATTGCCTTTACGAGGTAGTATTGCCTCATCTCCCATTATGTTATACCCTCTTTTTCTCTAGTGCTTTGGAAAGGAACTCTGACATCTGCTTCTATTCTCATGACAATTGTGGATGATTGTCCATCATCATCTTTCCTGTGTCTTGCAATTGTATGCAAATATCAATTTCAAAATCATAAGGCCCCCTAGCCATCCTCACGTTGATTTGAACTCTTCACGCAGTCCATGAGACTCGCATTCAATCTCTTTGCACCATCTTCATCATCCTACACTCCAAGGAAGGCTCCTTGCTCTAGTTCACAATAGTGAACTTCCTCTTCTCCATACTCGACTACTCTGAATTTTCCACTACTCAGTTGAGCACTTAATAGGTGCCTCAATTTCCTTCTCATCTTGTTGGCATATAGTTGTCTAATAGGCCATTGGATCTTTTTCTTTAGATCCCACCCACATCTGTGGTCTTCATTCTCTATCTCTTGTAGTAGCATGTTCATCACACTCAGTTTTTCCTTTCACTTAGTCTTCTCTAGATCAATTTCCTCTTGGCTCTTTTTTCTTCTCCAGATTCCATACGCTTTGGAATCTTTCTCCATTCTCTTGTGGCTTTAAGCTAAACCCTTGTCAAAGCCATTAGTGATACTCTTTTTCTCCTTCTCTAAGAGCTTCTCTATGCTCATTGTGAGATACAAACAAGCCTCCACATGCCACCTCACTATGCTTCTCTCCTAAGGGCTTGGCCTTTTGGTATCATAGGTTCTGCTTCACTAGAACCTCTTAAGCCTCCTCTGCTCTATTGGCTATCATTTGCAAATCTAAGTAACAAGAGTGCAATTGAGAAGAGAGTGGTCCATTGTTATCATTTCAATATAACACTATTGGGCTAGCCCTGTGCGAAGTGGATGAGTCTCCCTATCATATATGGCGCAACAAGTAGGTCGTAACAAGAGAATGGGGAGTTGATTCTAATTATAATTATTTCTCCTTTATGCGACAGTAAGATTCACCACAACCAAATCTTTTGATCTTCAATGCCCCTCACTTCAATATAACTTTAATAAACAAGTTAGACATGTAATGCATAATAATAATACTTTAGTGTATGAGCCTGAAAATGTTTTTTTTTGAACTATTATGATATGCCAAAAAATTGTTAACATTTTGTTTTAATTGTCATATTATACTATGATTAGGTGCTCTTAAGGCACTCTTTGCTATCAAGTCACTAGTTTAATTCCCTTAGACATAATGTAGATATAATCTCACTAAACTTACAAAAAAAAATCATAATATACAATATAAAAGTCACTAAAATGAAAAAAAAATCATTAAAATAATAATGAAAAAAAAACATTTTATAGAAAATTTCTTTATTCGTCCATTAAAAAATCTAAATTATTTTTTCTTTATTTTAATAAATAAAAAAATACTTTTATGCCATCCTATGATGACGTAAAAAGTTCTTAAAAAGCAATGGCAACTTTAATTTTGAGCCCTATACACTAGTTTAAAACTCATAACCAAATTGACCATTTTGAAAACCCTTATAATACTCATTTTATACAGCTTGAGTGGGCCTAATGGTTAAGAGCATGTGTTTCCTCCTAAGAGGTCACAGGTTCAAAACCAAAGGGGGGTAGATTCTGTATGCCTTTGTAGACTTAGCAGTCAAATCGTTGCGCGGAGGTGGGTCCCTTGTCCCAAAAACAAGGGGGTCTCATACACCCTTAAAAATGGATATTATTATTATAATAATACTAATTAAATTTCACATAATAATTGTTATAAATTACATATATTTTTTAATTAATTTATCAATTTAATTATTTTAACAAATTAAATTAATTATTATAATAATAAAAAAATTATGTAATAAATATAATATAAATTATCAATAAATTTTCAATTAAATAAACGTTAATAATAATGTGTTATTTTAATTACATTTATACTAACTAACTATTATGCTCATAAATAAATTTTAAATAAATTTAACTTGAACAAACAACATGGTAAACAGTAGTACGGACTTTGAGCCTCAAATTAAATTTCACATAATAATGGTAATAAATTACGGTAATTTTTTTAATGAATTTATCAATTTAATTATTATAAAAATTAAATTTTATATAATACCCACAATTTTCAAAACCTTTAAAATTTCTCAAATATAATTTCTAAAGAGGCTTTGCTTAATACATTTATATTAAATAATTAAAATAATTATTATTATACTCATAAATAAATTTAACCTGAATAATCAACATGGTAAACATTATTACGGACTTTCAGCCTCGATATTGAATTTTAGTAACTTAAAAATGAAAACCAAAATAATAAAATAAAATAGAAATACACGTCAATTTAACGCCAATACGTCTTCTGCCCTAACCACTACAATGGGATGCGTATATTGACCACCTTGCAGGAGTTAAAAACATAGATTAGACAAAGGAATGAATGTATTAAGTCCAATCACTCAATCCAGATGGGCACGCATTGGGCGGATACACGTTCACGTGTACGCTCATGGAGTGCGTGGAGGCCTCTTGATCCAAAGGTACAACCAGCTTTTGAAGATATGTTCATGCGCACCATGTTTGCATGGAGTTGCCCTGGAGATGACGTTAAACACTCAACATCACATATGTCAGAAACCTGTAGCACTCTAGATACATATTGTATTTTTAATGGCAGTAGTCTATTTGCCCTGAACACTTTCTTAATGGCACTGATCTATTTGCCCTGAAAATTTCCAATGTGATTTTGTAGATCTGTGTCTAAATTTTGGTTATAAATGTTAAGTCCATAGTCTAACTAGTCTGAGGAATTGTTGGGAAAATTATGTGTTGGGAAAATTATGGAAATTCGGTTATATTTCGAGAAAATCCGGTAAGGATTTTTGAAAATCCTCCCATCCAGCTAACAAGCCATCTAGCTAACCAGCAAGCTCCCCACCTTATATCCCTATTGAATGAAGTAGCCACTTCATTATAATAAATGAAAACACTCTTCCGCTCTCCTCCCATTCAGTTTTCACTCCCCAGCTTGCTTCATGTAGAAGCCCTCCAAAGGTATTTGCCGGTGCGCCACCGAGAATGTCAACGTGAGCTGGAATTTATAGGGATTCCACGTACCCCCAACCAATTCGCTGTTAGAGTCCTTACCTGCAGTTACGGATCCCTTGTCGTCCTATGGAGTTCGCTGCTCGTTGGGTCACCCTCAGGACCAGTAACGATGGCATCACCTGGCACCGAAGCTGCAGAAGAGTTTACCCAGCATCCTATCAGCACCAGTATCAGTAGAGTAAGAAGCTGATATGGGGTTTAGACAGTGGTTTCTTGAGGATGCGCAAGCAGGCTCGACTGCTAAGGACCTTTAGGTACTCGACCATAAGGACCTTTAGGTGCTCGACTGTTAAGGATGCGTAAGCAGGCTCGACTCAAGTTATAGTTGTTAAACTTCAAAATATTAGGTGTCCTAGACGTTTTTTATGGTGCTGAATCTATTTCCACCATCAAAAACACTATTCAAACTCTGTCTTTACAAGGTTTTTTGAATTTTTTTCCCCGGATTCTAACCACTTTTGGCCCTCCGGGCAATTCCTTCGCCTCGTTAGACGACTCCAATGTTAAGTTTTAAGATTTTAAATTGTTTAGGAGTTTTTTATGCTAACCAATATTTGTGGAGTTATAATTCCATTAATGCATGAGGCAATATATGCCCAGATTTTATACTTGGCTAAATCCAAGATTGGCATATATCCTTTACCGGCAAATTCAATGCCTCTTTTATGCATTGTAAATCTCTTTCTTAAAATTTACACTGAAATTCCTAGTGACATATCGCTTCCACGCAAATTTACAGGGTGGATAGACAATGCCTCTTTTATGTACCGTAAATCTCTTTCATAAAAGGCTATATAAACTGAGGTGGTATGGTTGTCGCCAACTATTTTACTATCATTTTCATGGATAAGTTTGATAAAAATCGATAGTGCAAACTATCTTCACCTACACTAATCAAATATCATATTACATATATACAGGAGTATTGTTTTAAGATAGGAAAACTATCTTGGACATACAATCTGTTGGTTGAGAGAATATCTCAACCACACACCAAACTAGGGAAACCACTCCTATAGAATAGGAACAAACTCTTTACATAGAAAGTCACAACTCAGAAAAGTAGGAATTAGTATTCCAACACACCCTTGTCTCGATATCAATCTACAAAATATACATCTCATCCAGTCTCATAATTACACCTTGTACCTTGTTCATGCAATTGTCGATATCCATATAAAGGAACAACCATCTACTGGAATGCATGGGTTCCCAACCACTACAACCACTAGTCTCCTAGGGAGTCCTTCACATACATAGTGCATCCAACCACTCGATGAATTCTCCCTCAATATAAAATTTCACCTCATGAAATTTGAAACCAATACGACCCACCCAAGTGTATCCATCCCGCATGACACTCTTCCAAGGTGTTAAAACTCTCTTATAGAGGGAACACATAACAAAGGGTATGCATGCTTCTCTGGGTCTTACAGCAGGTACATAAAACATTTCAAGACCACAACTAACCACTACAAAAGAGTATATGACATGTAGATTTGTTCTAATTCCAATATGTGACTCATACTACACCATGAATTTGTTCCACAAACTCACACTAATTCACACAAACTCTATTTTTCCATTATCTTCCAATCTTTGATGCAGCTCCTTTAATGCCATCTTCACTGTCATGTCTTTTTTATATCTAGTTGTTAAACATTACTGCAAATAAATTTGTCTATTGTTGAAATGACCAATTCCAACATAGACTTAAACTAGTGACAACAGTTGGTAAGACTAAATGTCACAACAATACATCCAATTCTTAACCAGAGTTACAATATTTATGCATTTACATCATCCACACCTAGCGGACATTAGAGATTAATGTAAATTAAAACAATCTCACAGATGCAATGGCAAGTTTGTTCCGACAAAACTAAAATGCACGGATCTCCATAACACAACTAAGATCCATCATCGTTGCACCATCAAACCACTCATGAACTCTCTGCATTCGTCACTGGAAATTTGCGTCTTTGAAGTTGGGGGAGACTACCTTATGGCCTTGCAACAAACATCGTGATCATAACCGAGAGTGCTCAGATTTGCTATCGAAAAATCCAAGGCTCGTTTCAAGAGCGATAGCTTTAATCCCGACATGCTTTTGCTAACGTCGAAAACCGTAACAAGATCTATCGGCACAGGGCAGCCTGGATCTATAACCATATTTCTCTCACAGTTTAGCTGAATAAAGGCACCAATGTGCAGTTGATTACTCGAAGAGCCACACTCTGCTCAAACACAAAAGCCACATGCGCAACCTTTCCATGCTCCATGGTCACCGCATCACCTTACCTACCATGCCATCAGACAGTCCACCCATGCCCACACTATTCATCTCTTTCAGTCAATTGGATAACACCATCCAACATGCAGATCCTCAAATATGTAGGTCTCCACCGAACACAGCAGGAAATCGTGCAACCGCCCTATCCATTGAATGCTGCCACTAACTGCTACTCAACAGTGACCCCAGATCCTTTGATTTCACTGCTGACTGCTCAGCATACACTGCCAACTCCACACCACAGCGAATCTGCTGCCAAAAACAGTGCATCAAGGCACCACTATCTCTCTCGCTCAGCATCTGGCTCAACCACACTACATCGATCGGCCCAAACATGTCCTTCACTACATATCCACACTTCCTTCACAACATATCACGTCTCGATCCCCAAACCGGATCGGAATCTCGCCACTAACACTGGATCTGCCAATTGACCGGGTGCCAACTCACCACAATAGCCACTTCAACTTTGCAAGCACGAACAGGCCACTCCATGCTTCTACGTTGCAAACATAACACTTTGAGATCGTTCCACTCACGAGCCCATCAGAATTCAGGCACGACGGCCGCTTCTCCAAACACCTCTTTATGTAGCCACGCTACCTTCCAATGCCGACTGGGATTTGACTAATCTTGATGCTGGGATCGTTGTGGAAAAGTCACCTAAAAACCACGAACAGTTTGTTGAAAATACAGACTCCACAACACCATACAGAGCACCGAACAATGCAAGGAATGGCCCAATCTCACGATCCAACAAAATATGGTCACTATCCAAAGCACGAAACATGGAATATGCAGGCAGTCCTATCCTAGGCTCACGATCCAAGCATAACATTTGTGTTGCATAGGCAACCTCTAAGATTGGGGTCTGTGGGCATCTACAGACATGCACATGGACTTAAACAAATCGAAAAACAATGGATAAACAATACAAACAACAACATCAAACATTTTATTTCCCTCAGGCTAGGACGGGCCAAGTTTCCTCAGCCCAGGACGGACCAATCCCACAAGGGGACATGCGCTCAGGGCTCTGATACCATGATAAAAATCGATAGTGCAAATTATCTTTCCTTTTATTAGTCAAATATGATATTACATATATACAAGAGTATTGTCTCAATTTAGGAAAATTATCTTGCACATACAATCTGTTGATTGAGATATGAGAATATCTCAACCACACACCAAACTAGGGAAACCACTCCTATACAATAAGAGACTCTTTTCATAAAAAAATCACAAAATTCACTTCTTAAAGTGTTACGTTGTATTAATATTTCAAAAAAAATTATTTTGATGGTTACGTTTTAGTGAAAACTACAATTACTAAATCAGTAATGATTATATAATGAGAATGAGCCTACACTCTATGGATGAAAAAATAATTTGAATTATTTTAAAAAGAAATTAATCTATTTTTTTTTAATATTAATAAAATTTAATTGAGGATAAAACTCAGTTTTATTGCCTCTCGCATTCAACAATTTTCCCATAATTATTAAAATACAGTATGCCAAACTCTCACAAACACTCCGCGCTCTCGGGAATTGAGGTTAGGTACGCAGTGGCTAGACAATCATAGTTATGATTAACAACCTGAGTGACTTTCTTAGCACCAACCTGGCCGGGACCTACAACAATAAATGTACCTGAGTGACTTTTTTAGCACCAACCTGCCCGGGACCAACAACAATAAATGTTAGCCAACAGCAGCAAGAACGAGTTATCTCTGCGTTAATCAATTCTATCGTCCTGGGTTCCTCCTATAAGATTCCCGCGTGCATCTTCCTTCCAGTATCAGTCAAACTCTTTTGTCACAAATTGGATCGATCTTTTTCGTCAACAGAGAATGGGGTTGAATACGGCCTCATTTCTTGCGATACTGCTCGTTTCTGTCGTTGTAACAACGGCAGCTGCAGCGCCTCCAGCGCAGTTCATTTTCGGAGACTCGTTGTTCGATAGCGGCAACAACAACTATCTTGTTTCGATCGCTAGAGCGGACCGTTATCCTTATGGGATTGATTATCCCACCGGGAGACCGACTGGACGTTTTTCCAATGGATTAAATCGCGCCGATTTTATCTGTGAGTGTTTCAGACTTTAGAGTTTTAATTTTTTTTGACTTTACAGATGGTCTGCAATATTGGATTTTACCAGCAAGCGTTTCACATAGAGTTTAGCATAATAATGGTTAACCATTTTATCGGAATTTCATGCATATAAGATTATGATTTTTTATTATTTAAAATATATGTTTGATAATATGATTAATAATTTCAGTCATATAAGGTTATGTTTTTTTATTATTTAAAATATATTCTTTGATAATATAATAATATATTTTTATAAATTAAATGTATAATAAATTAATATTAATCAAAATATTCATTTACTTGAAAATTACAAACTTTTAATTTCATAGATTATATTAATTTACAAACTTTTAACTTCATAGATTATATTATTTATATAGCAAAAAATATTAAATCTAGACTATTGACTTTTTTAGATATAAAAATTCTAGAAACCCTTATTACGAAATAGACTAGATCTATTAACATAATAAATAAACTCAACATATTCTAAAAATTTTAGAACACCTAAATTATATACATTATATATTTTATAAATCCTTTAAAGAAAAATGTAAGTATATTTATATAGAATAACTAATTATTTAAATAAAAAGCATCTATTAATTTGATTTGGGACAAGATTATAATTTTAAATTATTATTATTTATCATGTGTAAGTTCTAATTTAAAAAACAAAATTTTTTGAAAAACAATTATACAATTAAAAATTTTTATCATAAATTAATTGTTAAATTAGCTGGAGGACAGCCATTAAAAATTGCTACCCACAATGATTCATCAGTATTATTTAAGAAAATTTACCCTTTACCCACTAATACTCTAAATCTAAATAGATACCAAATAATTGATCATATAAACAAAAATAGATCCCAAATAATTGATCATATAAACAAAAAGATATTATGCTATTATTATGTAAATCTGATTTTTCACGAAAATGACCTAGGTTTAAATTCTAACATCTAGTTCTAAATTCTAATTTTAATGGAATTATTGTTATTAGGATTATATAAAATACCAAATAATTGATCATATAAACAAAAATAGATCCCAAATAATTGATCATATAAACAAAAAGATATTATGCTATTATTATGTAAATCTGATTTTTCACGAAAATGACCTAGGTTTAAATTCTAACATCTAGTTCTAAATTCTAATTTTAATGGAATTATTGTTATTAGGATTATATAAAATACCAAATAATTGATCATATAAACAAAAATAGATCCCAAATAATTGATCATATAAACAAAAAGATATTATGCTATTATTATGTAAATCTGATTTTTCACGAAAATGACCTAGGTTTAAATTCTAACATCTAGTTCTAAATTCTAATTTTAATGGAATTATTGTTATTAGGATTATATAAAATTTAATGAAACATATGTATTGTTGTTATGATTGGTATAGAATTTGGATGAAATATACGCGTTTCAGGCCTGAAACTTCGATCCGACCTGGTGCTGCCATACTTAGATCCTTCGCTCAAGGGCAATGAATTACTGAAAGGTGCCAACTTCGCCTCTGCAGCCATTGGCATTCTAAGTGATACGGCATTCAATTTGTAAGCACAAATTCATCTTAATACCGGACTTTCATTAAACTCCACATCTTTTCATAATGATTTGCAGATATTGATGAAATGAATTACAAGGATGAAAATTTGGTTGCATACATACAGCTTGAAATTATAAGGATGCCTCACCAATTCCAACTTTTCCAAGAGTATAAAGACAGAGTTGCAAGTATCATAGGACGTAATGCGACCAATAAACTGGTTGCAGAGGGGCTCTTTTCCATATCTCTTGGAGGAAATGATTACGTCAATAACTACTACTTTCTGCCTGTAACAGTGAGATCGCTGGAGTTCTCTCTACATGACTATACTGATTTTATCATCTCCGAGTTTGAAAAGATTTTGGCTGTAATTAATTTTCTGTATTCTATGAGATAAACATTCACGTTTTGGTAGTTTATTTCTATCACATCCTTTGTAAATTAACTGATGAATTTGCGGAAATTTTACGAGCTGGGAGCACGCAGGGTTCTGGTTATGTCGCTGGGTTCTTTGGGGTGTGCTCCTATGGAGAAGGCATCGAGGTCCACATATGGTGAATGCGCGCTGGTGCTACAGGAAGCCACGCAGCTTTTTAATGATCGACTAACACCCGCAATCGATCGACTCAACACACGATTTTCTGCTCCGATATATACAATATCGGACCTTTTTACGATTTTCATGGACTTATACACAAATCCTCAAGTATATGGTAATGCTTCTTACTGAATTGTGGATTCTTGTTCTAAATTCAACAGCTAGTGCTCATTACAAATACCTTACCTTTTTTTCAGGGCTTGGGGATGCCAAAAGTGCGTGCTGCGGACAAGGACCCTACAACGGTCTTGGTTTCTGCACTGCCCTGTCAAATTTGTGCCCAGATAAGGGCAATAATGTGTGGTGGGACCAGTTTCATCCAACTGAGCGCGCTGCTAAAATCATAGTTGACCAATTCTTTTCCAATTCATCCTCTGTGAGTCCTATCAGCTTAAAAGGTCTGATGAAACTCGATGTCTATCTGTGAGGAAGAAATCACATCTCATGGGCTCTATTTTCAGAAGCATTAATAAAGAAAAATATAATGGTCCTGCCATCATATTTGTGTCCGATCTTCTTCGTTGTCAAACCGTCAAGCGTTCTGCAATAAAATTGTATTAGATTTCTCTTTTCTGTAATCTGGAGCAGCAAGCAATGTTTGATTGAAAATCTTCTAAAATCTACGAGTGCTACAGAGAAAGAGACAAAGCAAACTCACACACTGGAGATACGAAGGGATTTTTTTTTTTTGTAAATACTGTTTTGCGCAGTTTGAGGATTGGCTTCCAATTTTGTTGTCGAATCCTGGGTTTTTGTCATTGCTCTGTTTTTAATACTCTGTATTTTTTGGATCTAGTATTTGGATATCATATGATAGGGCATGGGATACAGGAAGCTTTTCTTTTTTGGTCTGAAGGGGGTTTTAACCACTGAAGGGGTGATTGGTCTGTTATAGCCAATGCATAATGTAAATTTTTCATATAATGAAAAAATCGTTTTTTTCTCCTTAATAAACACACACATTCAAAATGAATAAATATGCAATCACAATATAATCAAAACTAATGTGGAACATAATCCAGATTATCTTACTAGTATATTTCTCTATTGGTTAACGAGAACAAAAGATAATTCAATTAAGATTTCTACATCTGTTGTTTAGATTGTGAAAATATTTCAATAGATATGTAGTTTAACTATTCGAAGCTATTGTGGCGGACTCTAGGTATTGAACATTTTGCTTTTTGGTTGAATTCAGTCATATGATGTGATTATTGATTAAGGTTGTTGATATTATTTAATTTGAAATAAAGTAAATTAAAAATATATATAAAAAATAATAAAGCAGTATTGTACATATCACGAAAATATTGGAATTATTTTGATATAAATTGCCTAAGTGAAAATTATCCTTATAATTTAATTTATAGCTATAATTTTCAGAATTTTTTTTGAGTCAAACAAATTCATCTCGGCTATTCCAAAATTCATTTTAAGAGTCCTCGTCCAGTTTTTTTTGTTGTCATTTTAGTTTTTGGCTTGTTGGGATTGAGGTCTTATAGGGATGGTGGTGGTGAGATTTGATTATAACTAATGAACAAAGGGATTTCTATTAAAAAAAAAAAAAAATTTGCCATTAAGTGAGTATTCGTGGAATGGATATCTACTTCAATATTCCATTTCCACATTTCAGGGTTAAAAAACAAAAAATTCTCATTCGATCTGGTATAAGGTATGCAATATTCACTAAATATACATTTTTTCTCTATCTTTCATTGGAGGATTTAATATATGGTATGCAATGTTTACTAGATATACATTTTTCTCTATCTTTCATTGGAGGATTTAATAGTTATGTAGCTAGGGTATTATAATTGGAACATTTTTCATGTTTTTTCAATTTTGTGGATTTGTATTCTATTTCAGAATTTGTAAATCTAAGTTCCTCTCATTTTTTTCCCATATGTTTACAAATTGAATACTCTATACTGTAGAGTCTACAAAATCTACACATTCCAACAATAAAAATGTCAAATCCATTAGATCCAATGTGGGAGTATGGTCTACCCTAAGAGGGTTATAATAGAATGAGGTTGAATTGCAAGCTATGTGGTATGAAAATGTTTGGTGGAATCAGATGTTCGAAAAACCACATGGTCAGAATACTAGGGATTGGAGTAGAGATTTTCCTAGAAACCACCCGAGAAATTATCCATATTGCAAACAAATCCATTTTTCAAATGCATAAGAAGGGAGATCAAAAGGAAGAAGGAAGGCTTGAGATCACAAATAGATCCATAAGATTCTTAGCAATGGGGGAAAGCCAATCCTTATGCACACCTTCTACAATGTTTGTCCCTTCAGCGTCCTCACCTTTCTTTGTGCCGTGATCTATGCTTGGGGGGAAACCTTCCATTCTGTCAATGGTGAAATCGAAGGAGAAGGAAGAGGGTGAGAAAATTGTGCCCAAATTCTTTCTATGGAGTGACATACCATTCAACATTACCAAGAGCATTCCATTCTACCATTCCATGTTTGAAGTTGTTGTCATTGTTGGTCTTGGCTACAAGGGACCTTCTTATAATGACTTGAGAGGGCATCTCCTTCAAGGAAAAGAGGTTGATTTCACAAGGAGATTGGGTGAGTTGAAAGCATCATGAGAGATCACCGGATGTACCATTATTTCAGATGGTTGCACAGATGGGAAGGGCAGGTCCATTCTAAATTTCTCGGTTAATTATCCTAGGGGGACAATGTTTATCAAATCTATTGATGCATCTGCATAGGTTAAATATGCACAGTTGTTGTTGGGGAAATTATATGTGCTATAATTCCAACATTAAATCATCAATCCAGTACTTGTAAGCTTCGAGACATAAGCGCAGGTAACGCAGGGTCAAAGTGTCTAACCTAAACTAAGATCATGAAATCTGAAGTCTATTTCTAAATTAGGTACAAAATTCCTATTTGTAATTTGAAACTAATCCATTGATAAAAACATGCTCAAGGAACACCAATCACTGTTCAAGCAACTCTAGTCACTGTTTAAACGAAATTAACTCTAATCAACATTTACGAAATATAACCCAAGCGACGCAAATTACCATTCAAATTATTTTAATCTAAATGGAAATCTCAATCTAAATAATAAGATCTATTTAATCTAGGAACATGAATCTTGAATCAATTGAGACTGACTCAAAATAACATCAATCTTATGCTAAATCTCAATCCAACAGAATTCACTTTCACTCAAACGATGTTAAACTAAGGAAATAATTCAAAACAAGATTGCAATTAATCTAATTCCCGGGATCACACAAATAAATGAGCATTCAAACTTTAACCTTTCAATCTTCCTAACATCACTCTGCAATAAGAATTTAAATAATGAATATTAAATTGACATGCTTCAAATCTAAGAAACTACAAAATAAGAAACTATCATATCCTTAGATTAATTTAATCAAACTCAAGAAATCATTTAAACATAAGCACATTGACTAATGGTTTTACGAATAACTAACTACAATTATAATGATTTTCAAAAATAAACTATAACTCCAAACAATGATTTAATGGTCTCCATGCATTGCTTTCAAATTCTTGATTTCCAAAACACAATGTTACAAGAAATTATAGTGAATCAGTAAGGTACAAAATAGATTTCAATTCATATTTAAGAAAATATAGTTATCGATTTCTTGTTTTTCCAATTAAGAGGCACCCTTAAGTATTCCAATTGTAAACCTGTAACAAAGGGATTATTCATGCAATAAAATCATTGATCAACACCATTCATTAGCTTGCAATGAGTTGAAGATGATATGTCTATTTAATTTCAAGAAAACAAATTACAACTTTGAGTACAAAATCAGAATTATGAGATCTAATTAACAAATGCTTTCAAAATAAAATCCCTACGTCTAGATCTATCCTATGATGCTTTACAAAACTTGCTTGTAGGCGGTGGTGGGCCCTTGCCACTCCCGGAACAAGTTTAAATTAACACAATACTCTTTTAAAAATAAAAAAACACATTAATACTTATAGCAAATTGAGTACATAATAAGAATTCTATGTTATGGTTCAACAATCATGCATTTAAACAAACTCCATCAAAGCTTCCATTGTATTCATAGCATAAACAAGATTACATACAATCCTTTTGATTTCTACCTCTCCTAGCTCCTACTAGCTACATGTAGAACATCAGGTTTTATAAGGTGCAGTTGATGGAAACAAAGAAGAACCAAAACTCAAAAAAAGAAAATAGAACAACAAAGAAATCATATGCAATATTTTGGAGAGTCTTCAAATGGATGATGGTTGGGTTCATCCGAATCATGACATAGATGGAGGAACTAATACCCTTTTTCGCACAAAGAAAACTCATCAAAGTCATTGTCCTCCATGTGGATCCAGAACCATTCAAAACCAAACCCAAATCATTCAGCGATTCTGTACTTAAATAGATAATTTCAGCACTCATGTTGTATTTAAGGTTCCCCTTATCATAATTTCCTCATAATGACGAATTTTGCCAAACGGTTTATTGGTTACCTAAATGAGGGTACTCTAAACAAAACCTATGTCTTGAAACCTCGAGATTATTTCCCATTTGATCACAAATTGAGATTTTAACTTGTAGTAACTTAGTTTAATTGACTCATGAAGAATTTCGGCAATGTAACCCTACGAAAAATGAACTTAGCAAATATCATCATTAGTAAATCACGACAAAATCATATCTAATCATAGAAAATTCAAGAAAACTAATGATAATTAACCACAAGGCGTAGGATATGTATTGGCAGCCAGTTGTGGAATTATGGTATAAAATGAGTGTAAAGGTATAGGAATTTTAGGTTATGAATGGCGATATTATACAATGGAAAAATGGGCATATTTGAGGCTCAACATCCCCCCATGCCTATGGATTTTCATGTCCTCGTGCAAACATATCCCTTGCTCATTAATAGATTCTTAGCATTGTTTTGTAGATGTTGGTTCTTGTGGAGAAACATTCTTTACATTAACATATAATAATAGTTTACTGAGAAATACAAATTGAGGACAAGAAACAGATGGATGACGAAGAGATGATGGATGAAATGAGGTGGTGATGGAGATGATAAGTATGTGAATGGGTGCTTGCATACTCTGTGATTGGAAGGTAGATGCTTATAGGTGGTTTATGTTATCATTTTATGGCTGCAATGATTACATCCTCCAAATAGAATGCTTGTTATCATGGGAGGAGAAGACACTATAGAGACTACTTTTATGAATACACCATAAGGAATTTCTTTTAACATGGTCTTGTAATCAGAGTGTAAGTCTTTTTATTATGAGTAATGAATGGAAGGAAATAGAAGGATAATGGTTTATGAAAGATGAAATGCATGGAATGAGAAGTGGTGAATCATTAAGTTTCCTAAACCTTCTAATGAATTAGAGAATCTTAAGCCAAATTTACCTCAATTTTTACCTTTGTTGTTGATGTGCTCGGTGCTGCAAAATGAAGTAGAGGATGAACTGGATGGAGTTGATGTGGCTGCTAATCTGATCTAGTGAAGAAGGTTGAAGGATGAATTGAAGTGTTGAAGGATGAACTAAAGGTCCCCTTATCCACCATTCCCGAGGAGTTGTATGTCCCCAAACAACTAAGGAAGGTGACTCCTACTGCAAATGACAATGGGAATGCTAATAAAAAAACCCAAACTGCTGCAAACTTGTGTTGATATCTCAAAACCATATAGTCTTCAACCGCTACACATCCGTGTGCAATCTTACATATGTGAATAAATGGTGTCGATGTCGAACATAAGCAAGAATCATTGGATTTTCGACCATTGAGGATGTTGTTAACCAATGTGAGATA
Organism: Pinus tabuliformis; assembly: GCA_031772625.1. Classification (NCBI taxonomy): domain Eukaryota; kingdom Viridiplantae; phylum Streptophyta; class Pinopsida; order Pinales; family Pinaceae; genus Pinus; species Pinus tabuliformis. Next base: position 990,581,601 of record CM062810.1, on the reverse strand, counting down.
TCCCACCTTTGATTCCAATGGGAATCAAGGCACTATGTACATTCTACCAGCCATGAATGGATTTGTCGAAGCCGAATGGACTGCAAAATTCAATCACCAAGAAACATTGATGTATTTCCTTAGTAGATGACAAGGATACCTGCCATTAAGGCATGAAAACTCCTAGGTAACTTATCTAACCCTATCCTTGGTCCAAGACAATTTTTTGATGTCAATGGGACATGGCTTGTTAGCAGGTGGACCTTAAGGGATCCCACATCAATTAAAACGAGTACAAGACATAATGACTTGAAAGATACATGATTTTAATAACTCATACAAATTTACAAACTTTGTTGGGAACCTTGCCCGCCAGTTACCTGGGTTTCAAGAAAAAAACCCTGCCCAGCTGTGCTAGACAAGCTGGTTTTCACAAAAGCACTTATTTTTCTCTTTATTATTTTCATTTATCTATTTACAATACTAACGTTCCTACTATAATGGAGAAAATATGTCCTCCTTCAAGTGAAAGAGAAATTCCAATGAAATCATGTGCGGATCAGGTACAAAGACATATTCATGCCTAGATTTAAATATAGACTTTAGATGGTATATGGGCATGAAAAATAAGCATCTTTGAAAGATGTGATACAAAGAGTACTTGAAGATGAGAGTAGTACTTTGACTGGATTATGATTTGGAACCAATGCTCGATGTAGTCCTGGTGGTATTGGCCCATTTCTTCATTTAGACCACTCTGAAAGTCCTCCTCAGTCATGCCAGGAAAACTTGGATAATTGGTCTCTCGAATGCATACAAGGCTTGTTGATGGGCATGGTGAAAGTTCCTCGATCTTAGGTTTAGAAGGATGCTCCTCATCAGATTTCGTACATGATTTCTCGATCTCCTTAATAGATAGGCAATAGGAATTAAGGGAGACTTCCAAATCTTTTTCTCGTTGTGGAGAGATACATAATTTCCTGAATGCGGTCAAGTTGATTGTCCTGCAACTAAGATCACAAAAAAAACTTGTGAAATAAATTGTGCTCTAATCCCTTTAGCACCTCCCTCGCAACGATGCCAAAAATATTGGGGAAATTATATGTGTTATAATTCCAACATTAAATAATCAATCTGGGACTCGTAAGCTTCGATACAAAAGTGCGGGTAACAGAGGATCAAAGTGTCTAATCTAAACTAATATCAAGAAATCTAAAATCTATTCCTAAATTAAGTACAAAATTCCTATTCTTAATTTGAAACTAATCCATTGGTAAAACATGCTCAAGTAATACCAATCACTGTTCAAACAATTCTAATCATTGTTCAAATGAAATTAACTCTAATCAATATTTAAGAAATATAACCCAAGCGACACAAATTACCATTCAAACAATTTTAATCTAAATGGAAATCTCATTCTAAATAATAAGATCTATTTAATCTAATAACATGAATCTTGAATCAATCGAGACTAACTCAAAATAACATCAAGCTTATCATAAATCTCAATCCAACAGAATTCACTTTCTCTCAAACGATGTTAAACTAAGGTAATAACTCAAAATAAGATTGCAATGAATGTAATCCCTGGGATCACACAAATCAATGAGCATTCAAAATTTAATATTTTAATCTTCCTAACATCACTCTGAAATAAGAATTTAAATAATGAATATTAAATTGACATGCTTCAAATCTAAGAAACTACAAAATAAAAAACTATCCTATCCTTAGATTACTTTAATCAAACTCAAGAAATCATTCAAACATAAGCACATTGACTGATGGTTTTACCAATAACTAATTACAATTATAATGAATTTCAAAACTAAACTACAACTCCAAACAATTATTTAATGATCTCGTTGCATTGCTTTCAAATACTTGATTTCCAAAACACAATGTTACAAGAAATTAGTGAATCAGTAAGGTCCAAAATTGATTTTAATTCATATTTAAAAAAATAGAGTTATCGATCTCTTGTTTATCCAATTAAGAAGCACCTTTAAGTATTCCAATCGTAAACCTATAACAAAGGGATTATTGATGAAATAAAATCATTGATCACCACCATTCATTAGCTTGCAACAAGTTGTAGATGATATGTCTATTCAATTTTAAGAAAGAAAATTATATCCTTGATTATAGAATCAGAATTATGAGATCTATTTAGCAAATGCTTTCAAAATAAAATCCCTATGTCTAGATCTATCCTATGATGTTTTACAAAACTTGCTTCCAGGCGATGGTGGGCCCTTTCCACTCCCAGGACAAGTTTAAATTAACACAATACTCTTTTAAAAATAAAAAACACATTAATACTTACAACAGATTAATTGCAGAATCAAAGTTCTCCGGTATGGTTTAGCAATCATGCATTTAAACAAACTCCATCAAAGCTTCCATTGTATTCATAGTGTAAACAAGATTGCATACAATCCTTATGATTTCTACCTCTCCGAGCTCCTACTAGCTACATGTAGAGCATCAAATTTTATAAGGTGTATCTGATGGAAACAAAGAACAACAAAAAAATTAGAAAAAGCAAATAGAACATCAAAGAAATCATACACAATCTTATGCAGAGTCTTCAAATGGATGATGGTTTGGTTCATCCTAGTTATGGCATAGCCGGAGGAACTAATTTCATTTTAGCACAAAGAAAACTCGTCAAAGACGTTGTCCTCCATGTGGACCCAGAACCGTTCAAAACTGAACCCAAATCATTCAATGATTTTGTAATTACACATAGAATTTTGTCACTCATTCGGTATTTAAGATTCCCATGATCATAACTTCCTCATAATCAAGAATTTTTCCAAATGGTTTCTATGTTACCTAAAGGAGGGTACTTTGAACAAAACCCAAGTCTCAGAATCTCAAGATTAATTTCCATTTGATCATAAATTTATATTTTAACTTGTAGCAACTTGGTTTAATTGACTCTTGAAGAATTTTGGCAATGGAATAATGCGACAAATGAACTTAGCAATAACGGTCATTAGTAAATGATGAAAAAATCATATCTAATCATAGAAAATCCAGGAAAACTAATGATAATTAACCATGAGGCATAGGATATGTATTGGCGGCAAGTTGTGGAATTATGCTATGAAAAATGTGAATATTTGAGGCTCAACGGTTGTTATGTAAGTTACTGGATAACAATATTCAAGAGATAGGTGTGCAATATGTTTTCCAAGTCATTACAAACAACGCTGCTAACAATGTTATTGCTGGCAAGTTCCTCATGGAGAGTTATCAGACCTTAAATTGGACTACTTGTGTCGAGTCCCATTTCATCGGGATAAAGGAAATTGTTGAGTCATCTAGGAGTGTTACAAAATATATGTACAATCATACATTTGTTCTAACACACATGAGATAGTTCACGGTGTGAAAGGAGTTAGTCCATATTGTTATCACATGTTTTGGAACTAGATTCATTTCTCTTCAATCTCTTTGCAATTTAATGTTGTATTTGTAGAGGATGTTTCTCTCAGATGAGTGGAATGATTTTGTCTATAGCACAAAAGTGGATGGGCAAGTGATAGCCTAACTTTTGAGACACAACCAAAGTTTTTGGATGGGAGTGGAGGAGTTGTATGCTATCAATGAAACTTTAGTAAAGGTTATTCACTTGGTTGATGGTGAGAAGCCCACAATGGTCTACTTATATGACAACATGGATAGGGCCAAAGAAGTTATCCATCGATACTATGAGGACAAAGGCAAAGAGATATTCACTAGATGAGATGAGATATGGGGTGTGATTGATGAGAAATAGAACAACACTCCCCATCGTCTGATTCATGTAGCAGGGCTCTACCTCAACTCTGAATTCTCTTATGCATATGGATTCCATTTTGATGCAGAGGATATGGATAGATTTTACCAATGTATTTAGAGGATGGTGTTGACTTCCACTAAACACAATGAAATTTCCAAACAACTTGAGGTATGTAAGTTGGGTTATGGTACATTTGGGTATGATATGGATATCCAAGAAAATACCGCAAGGATGTAAGGTAATATACAAATAGAATTTATTTCAATTCCAAATTTCAATGTGTTTCCTTTCTAATTTTCTATCACCATCTATTATTCTATTATAATTTTGACATTTGTTACTTAATGGAAAATTGATATAAGTCATTGTATTTCCTTGGAAATTTGAATCATCTCCATTTATTTGTCATAGATGTTTGGTGGGAAAACTATGGTAGAAGATTCCCAGAGTTGCAAAAACTTGCCATCCGAGTACTAATTCAATTTGCATCTCTTCAGGGTGCCAACGCAACTAGAGTGTCTTTGAAAAACTACACTCCAAGAAACGCAATAGGTTACAAACTTTAGAAATTCTCAAATTTAAATTTAATTTTTTATAATAAGTTCATTAATTTAATTAATGCCATATGTGGGACATTGTCTTGAATCCTGATTAAATGATTCCTCTAATGATTAATCACAAAATTTTCCTCATGCAGGTTAGGTGTCCACCACCTGAATCACATGGTATATTTCTACTATATTGTTAGCAGTTTTAAGAACCCCCCCTAAATTTATAAATATAATAAATGGGCGAATCTCCATGGTGTATAGGAAAAATTGAAGGCGATTTTATCAATAATATAATATGTATATATAATTTTTTGGCGAATCTCTCACCAGGCATGGCGAATATTTTACTCAATTATAAAATCTTGTAAGATCTTGGCGAGTCTTTCACTAAATAATAAAACGTTGTAAAGTCCTAGTGAATCTTAGCATAGGCTACATGCTAGTTTAATTCCCCCATTTAAATAGGCTACATTCCAGGTGAATACCATGGGTCAATACCATGTGCCATTTTTATTTTTATTAATTCTAATATTAGGGTTAATAATGGTTGTTTGCATGGTATTAATAACAATCTAGTCCATGGTATTTGTCCCATAGTATTTTTGCCATAGGTTTCACCTAAATATAACCCATTTTTTGGGTGTTCGTAAATATAAGGTGACTTATGGAGTAAATATAAAAAAATGTTTTATTTGTTTACCATACCTCTCATTTATTTATATTTTTATTAATTTACCATACCTCTTTTACGAATATGGTATTTGGCCCATAGGATTCACTTAAATAAAACCTCTTTCTTGAGACTTCATAAAAAGAACGAGGGTTATGGACTAAATATAAAAAAAGGTTTTATTTATTTACGATACGTCTAGTTTATTTATATTTTTATTTATTTACCATACCTTTTGAGTAAGTATAAAAAGGCGTTTTATTTATTTACCATACCTCCACTTTACTTATATTTTTATTTGTTTACACCCTTACATGTATATAAGGTGACTTATGGAGTAAATATAAAAAATGTTTTATTTATTTACCATACCTCTCATTTATTTATATTTTTATTAATTTACCATACCTCTTTTATAAATATGGTATTTGGCCCATAGGATTCACTTAAATAAAACCTATTCTTGAAAATGGGCGAATGAAAGGTTGTAAGTCCTAATTTCAAGGGCTAAATTTACCATTTTTACCCTCTCCCTTAAAATAAGGTGGGCTATTTGAGGTGATTTGTAAAAATGTACTATGATACAAAATATTCGCCCACTAAAAATTTAAAACCCCTTAATTTCGCCAAAGGGCGAACATTCGCCCCTAAAATTATCCTTGAATCTTAGGTTATGGGTCATTTAGATAAACAAAGTACCTAATACAAATTCCATTTCATTGGAGGCATTTGACACCACGAGTCTATGGAGGGTAGAGACTGAGAGGCCTATTATGGAGGAGGCACCTGATTAGTTAGAGCAAGAGGATGAGGGGAGGGGGTGTAGGAGGAGGAGGAGGAAATGAGAGCTACACTTATAGGAGAGACATATATAGAGTAGGGGGAGGATATTGAATATGAGAGTGTGCGAGAGATGCATTCCCTATGTGTAACATGCTTTCTTGCCTTGTTTCAATATGCAGTGCGCTCACACATACTACACTAACTCATTGTGTTGTGCATCAAGTTCATTTGTTTTCTAATTTACTTATCATAATGAATATTGTTACACAGTAATTTGTCACCATTGGTCACCGTCCCTGTTACCCCTGTTTCCGTACGTTGGAGGACGCATTCCGGGACTTGTGAGCAGTGACATAACCTAAAAACACTTGCATTATGTTCCCCTGAGTATGTACTTCATGTTCCTTGAAGACACCTTCTGCAAAATATCCCTGAAAAGTGCCCTTTTCCCATTAGCGCGGGTCCACAATGTCTTACCCGCGCCAATCACTGAGATCCTCAAAAGAGGGTGCGACCATTGGCGCTCTGTCTTAGAACAACACCCGCGCCAACCAAGTTTGGTAATGATTTTTGACAAACGCGCGCCCAGATGTTTTTTCCCTTCAGATCACAAAGTCTTTTGAGGATAAAGTTTATCTGATAGAGGTCGAGAGTCATCATCTATCCTTGACATCTATCCACAACGGCTTTTCGGAGATAATGCCAATCCACAATGGGTGTCCTGATGCATTGTATCTTCCTCCCTTCTCCATCTATAAAAGTCTGTCCTCATGCATTAGACAAGCTAGTTTTTGAGTAATGCTAGTTGTGATTATGCTTGTCTTGAGTGATAGTAAGAGTCTTGAAGTATAGGGAGGTTATCCTGCCGGAAGTCTGAGAGAGAGAAGGTCTATTGCAAGACATACATAGCTGCTCACCCAGCTAGAGTAGAGGTTCAACGTTAGAACCTTGGTTGTATCTTTCTCTGTTGATTATTCATTAATAAACGACTACTGTTATGGTTCCAATCTCATTGTTCATCATGATAATGTTTGATTTATTTCCTTTCTGACTGAAATATAGTTGTATCTTAGTGGATTTTATGCTTGTATTCGCTTCGTTCTTTGCATGTGCAGGTATCCATACGCGGGGATCGCAAGGATTGTGACCTGCCGGAGCAAGGGAACGGGAGTATCAACTCTTCTTCGACATTATCGTTGGACTCCAGGTTGGTTCGCGTAATCCACCTAGTATGCAACTAGGAACTTGCATGGTAGCGTGAATTGATTGTTGCTAGACCCATTTTGGGCTAGTGGGATCGCCTCTGTCCGCAGAGGGGATTTACCTCTCCAACAATTTGGCGACTCCACTGGGGAGGAGCTATTTTTTGTTTGATTCATAAACCTTGGACGAAGTCTGAAGCACAGCCAGGCAGCCTTTGAAATGCTATTGCTTTGCATTACCAGAGTAGATCAAAGCCACTTCAGTTGATCTCCGGTTTGGTTTATGAACCGAACGGCTTGGAGTTTGTCTTGCATGTTAGTTTTCTCTTGCCTGCTTGCATAAATGAGCTTTCTGGTTCAACTTTAAAGTTGTTTCTTGCTGTTAGATCTGTCTGAGTATTGTTGACCAGACCCTTGGCTGTTTCATCTATTTTTTGGGCCAGCAAATTGTGTTGCCGCGATTTTTTCCCTGACAGTCACGCCAGTTGGCGCATGTTGCATAACAGCAACTCGCGCCAATTCCTTAATAGCGTAAGTTGCAGGCTGACAGTCGCGCCAGTCTTGTGAATTTTGCTAGTCTTTTTGTTGGAAGCTCTTTAAACTCAGATCTTTGTCTTTTTATATCCTTTGCAGCCTCTGGAGGTGTGTTGGACCTCTGTTTGATTGGGTTTTACCTTTATCCTTCAGTTGTTTGCTTATTTCTATCGATTTTGTATCTTAGCCCTAGAGTACCTAGTGGCTTTGCATGTCGAGCCTTCTGTGGGAAGTTTTGGTTCTTTGATTGTCTAGTCAACTCTTTGGTTGTTTTCCACACCTATCTAGTGGTTGTTAAAGCTTGTTATTCTGTGCTTCAAGCAATTCACCTCTAGATTGTTTGGATTTTGCTTGACTTCATTTGAACTTAGATCACATGGTTCATTGAAAGTCTTTGCGCTTTTCCTTGTTTTGACAGTTCATCTTGGCGTTTCAGAGTTGGTTCTATTTGCATTGAGTGAATTTTGTTTGTTTATGCTTGTTAATATCTCTTGAGATTTGTTTAAATGCATTATGCCATTTTAAAAGAAGAAAAACAAAAGATCTTTTTGCATTATATTAGTTAGTATTTAATGTTATTTGTTGCTTTTAAAAAGAAAAGAAAAGAAAAAGTTTCATTTCTTGTTATTAGCTGCATTAGGATCTTTGTTGATTGTTTATTGTTCATTTTGTTTGTTTGAAAATTTCAACTCTCCTGTAGTTAGAATTCATTGAACGAAATGATATAATTTTGGCATATAGTTTGCATTTAGGAAGTTTTGAGAGATCACATACGGTAGGACCAAAAAACTAAAACTTAATTGAAGATCAACTGTAAAATAAACTGAATGAATCTAACAACGCATTGGAACCTAACGCACATATTCTAGAGGTCTAGGCTAGAGACGTGTTTCAGCGTCGTTAAACCTAGTCACTATTGTTTCACACTACGGTTGGATGATTCCTCCTCTTGTGACTCGATAGTGGTCTAGCACGGACTGAGCTCCCGCGTACCGTTGCGTATAAAAGGGAGACCCCACTAGGTTATCATCCTTTATCCATAGGAAGTCGAGTCTGCCGCCTTACAATCCGTAATGCACCGAACACAACATTCGGGAAGATTGACTGCAGTATGGGAAGTCCTTGGTTTTCATCTAATTGCCAAGGTGTATAAGCAGTTTTACGGATTGTTTGGTAAACCTTTTGCCTAGAGTCTCCAGAGTAGTCACTTTTGATCCTTTTCAGACTCCTTAAAAGAAAAGGTGCCAGTGAGCGTCTTGTCACTTCGTGCTCATCAAACATTCGAAGGAGACTAGAGTCATAGTTTTGTCCTTTTCTCGACTCTTAAAACATGAAAAGGTCAAGTTGTGTCTTTGCGTCCTAAAATTTATTCGGCCACGATAACATTTACCCGATTAGACTTTGTTTGCGTTAGTTTGAGTAGGGATTTTGTCTCGGTAGATTCCCTAGGTTTTGTAAAGTTTCATCCTGGCGGAATTACCAATTTCGTCTTCTGAGATACCGGTTGTGAGTGCAACTCTTTCTCTGGTTCCAAGTATACAACCAATTAGTTCTCGTGCCCCCGGCAACGAGACTTACGAGTTTCATTGGAAACCTGTTTGGGAACCTTCTGAAGACAGTGTCCCTTTTTGGGACTATACTTCTCCTCGTGTTTCAGTCCCACCTTCTTCCTCTGACATGGAAGACTTGTCCCCTACTACGACTGACGAGTCTGTTGCGACGAGCGGTGAAATTCCCACCGCAACGGACCCTACACCTATCAGTAGTACTCCTACTACTAGCAACCTACCACCAGGGTATAAAGCATTAAGGGATACTATGCCCTCTGGAACTCCTTTCACAGGTTCTATTTGGTCACCACTCACTTTTCCCACCACGGAGCCTTTTACTCCGCAAAGTCGCAGTGCGTCTGTTACCTCAATCACAACTGCTCCAACGGTATGTGCAGCCTCTTCGACTCCTATTTTTAGTCGTCCTTCGGCTTCTTTATTTGGAGTCTTTGATCCTACATCAAATGTCCCCACAGAGGGGCCATACGATCAGTATTTGCCGTCTCAACCGATTGTTAAGGTATTAGTTCCATTGTCAATTAATTGGGGTTCCACCTCTTTTCATGGTGCCAAGTATCGTCTGCGCAATCTCCCAGACAACCTCCTCAAGACCAACAAGGGCGATCCTTCCATGGAAACCCTTTTGCTTCTGGTGGTCCGTTTTTCTCCTCTTATGTTCAACCTTCTAGTAACTCAGGTCAATCTTTTGTTCAACAAGTCCAACCTGGTATCCAGCAAGGTTATCCTACTGGACAAATTGGTCAATCATCTGTTAATCCAAACCAACCCAATGTCCAGTATGGTCCAATATCTGGACAAGCTGTTCAACCACATGGTCAGCCTACCGTCCAGTATAGTCAACTTTCTGGGCAAGTCGGTCAGCCTCAAATCCAATCAGGCCAACCAACTGCCTAGCCCACTCAGCCATCTGGTCCGTTAGGACAACCTTCAGTTGGGCAACAACAACTCCTTTCCCAGCAGGTACAACCTTCTCAGCAGGGAAGTCAACCTCAATATCAACAAGGTTATCCTTCCGGCCAGATAGCCCAACCTACAGGACATCCTTCTGGCACTGCTCAACCTGGTTTTTTCCCCCAGGCTGGACCCCAGACCCCATCTGGTTTTCAAATGAAAGCTGAAGTTCAATCGCAACAGACCTATCAAACTCAGCCTGTTTCTCAAACTCAGTTTGGAGTCCAGCCACCTTATTGTCACCAGCAACCTCAAGGGCAACCGTTGTTTGCCCCATATCAAAATTACCAACAACTGCAGACGAATCCTTATGAGACTTATCCGCAACCATATGGTGCTTCTGCAGTACCATTTGGTAATCCATGGAATGTTGGGGGGCAGAACCCAAATCCCTATGGACAAAACCCTATGGGGCCAAATCCGTCCGGACCAAGCCCTTGGGGGCAACCGCCAGCTGGTTGGAACCCTGGTGCTCCATCCCACCAGTAGCCCCAGATGTCCTTTAATCCTCAATTACCTTTCTTAGCAACTTTAGAATTACCGGATGTGTCTAAATTGACCAATGATCCTATTCTTCATAACCCATATTGGCCTTCGGTTCCAACGAAAATTCCCGGTGACTTTTAATACTTATAGCAAATTGAGTACATAATAAGAATTCTATGTTATGGTTCAACAATCATGCATTTAAACAAACTCCATCAAAGCTTCCATTGTATTCATAGCATAAACAAGATTACATACAATCCTTTTGATTTCTACCTCTCCTAGCTCCTACTAGCTACATGTAGAACATCAGGTTTTATAAGGTGCAGTTGATGGTAACAAAGAAGAACCAAAACTCAAAAAAAGCAAATAGAACAACAAAGAAATCATATGCAATCTTTTGGAGAGTCTTCAAATGGATGATGGTTGGGTTCATCCGAATCATGGCATAGATAGAGGAACTAATACCCTTTTTCGCACAAAGAAAACTCATCAAAGTCATTGTCCTCCACGTGGGTCCAGAACCATTCAAAACCAAATCCAAATCATTCAGCAATTCTGTACTTAAATAGATAATTTCGGCACTCATTTTGTATTTAAGGTTCCCTTGATCATAATTTCCTCATAATGACGAATTTTGCCAAACGGTTTATGGGTTACCTAAATGAGGGTACTCTGAACAAAACCTAAGTCTTGAAACCTCGAGATTATTTCCCATTTTATCACAAATTGAGATTTTAACTTGTAGTAACTTAGTTTAATTGACTCATGAAGAATTTCGGCAATGTAACCCTAGGAAAAATGAACTTAGCAAATATCATCATTAGTAAATCACGACAAAATCATATCTAATCATAGAAAATTCAAGAAAACTAATGATAATTAACCACAAGGCGTAGGATATGTATTGGCAGCCAGTTGTGGAATTATGGTATAAAATGAGTGTAAAGGTATAGGAATTTTAGGTTATGAATGGTGATATTATACAATGGAAAAATGGGCATATTTGAGGCTCAACATCCCCCCATGCCTATGGATTTTCATGTCCTCGTGCAAACATAACCCTTGCTCATTAACATATTCTTAGCATTGTTTTGTAGATGTTGGTTCTTGTGGAGAAACATTCTTTACATTAACATATAATAATAGTTTACTGAGAAATACAAATTGAGGACAAGAAAGGGATGGATGATGAAGAGATGATGGATGAAATGAGGTGGTGATGGAGATGATAAGTATGTGAATGGGTGCTTGCATACTCTGTGATTGGAAGGTAGATGCTTATAGGTGGTTTATGTTATCATTTTATGGCTGCAATGATTTCATCCTCCAAATAGAATGCTTGTTATTATGGGAGGAGAAGACACTATAGAGACTACTTTTATGAATACACCATAAGGAATTTCTTTTAACATGGTCTTGTAATCAGAGTGTAAGTCTTTTAATTATGAGTAATGGATGGAAGGAAATAGAAGGATAATGGTTTATGAAAGATGAAATGCATGGAATGAGGAGTGTTGAATCATTAAGTTCCCTAAACCTTCTAATGAATTAGAGAATCTTAAGTCAAATTTACCTCACTTTTTACCTTTGTTGTTGATGTGCAAGGTGCTGCAAAATGAAGCAGAGGATGAAATGGATGGAGTTGATGTGACTGCTAATCTGATCTAGTGAAGAAGGTTGAAGGATGAATTGAAGTGTTGAAGGATGAACTAAAGGTCCCCTTATCCACCATTCCCGAGGAGTTGTATGTCCCCAAACAACTAAGGAAGGTGACTCCTACTGCAAATTACAATGGGAATGCTAATACAAAAGTCCAAACTGCTGCAAACTTGTGTTGATATCTCAAAACCATATAGTCTTCAACCGCTACACATTCGTGTGCAATCTTACATATGTGAATAAATGGTGTCGATGTCGAACATAAGCAAGAATCATTGGATTTTCGACCATTGAGGATGTTGTTAACCAATGTGAGATATCCCACCTTTGATTCCAATGGGAATCAAGGCACTATGTACATTCTACCAGCCATGAATGGATTTGTCGAAGCCGAATGGACTGCAAAATTCAATCACCAAGAAACATTGATGTATTTCCTTAGTAGATGACAAGGATACCTACCATTAAGGCATGAAAACTTCTAGGTAGCTTATCTAACCCTATCCTTGGTCCAAGACAATTTTTTGATGTCAATGGGATATGGCTTGTTAGCAGGTGGACCTTAAGGGATCCCACATCAATTAAAACGAGTACAAGACATAATGACTTGAAAGATACATGATTTTAATAACTCATACAAATTTACAAACTTTGTTGGGAACCTTGCCTGCCAGTTACCTGGTTTTCAAGAAAAAAACCTTGCCCAGCTGTGCCAGACAAGCTGGTTTTCACAAAAGCACTTGTTTTTCTCTTTATTATTTTCATTTATCTATTTACAATACTAACATTCCTACTATAATGGAGAAAATATGTCCTCCTTCAAGTGAAAGAGAAATTCCAATGAAATCATGTGCAGATCAGGTACAAAGACATATTCATGCCTAGATTTAAATATAGACTTTAGAAGGTATGGGCATGAAAAATCAGAATCTTTGAAAGATGTGATACAAAGAGTACTTGAAGATGAGATTAGTACTTTGACTGGATTATGATTTGGAACCAATGCTCGATGTAGTCCTGGTGGTATTGGCCCATTTCTTCATTTATACCACTCTGAAAGTCCTCCTCAGTCATGCCAGGAAAACTTGGATAATTGGTCTCTTGAATGCATACAAGGCTTGTTGATGGGCATGGTGAAAGTTCCTCGATCTTAGGTTTAGAAGGATGCTCCTCATCAGATTTCGTACATGATCTCTCGATCTCCTTAATAGATAGGCAATAGGAATTAAGGGAGACTTCCAAATATTTTTCTCGTTCTGGAGAGATACATAATTTCCTGAATGCAGTCAAGTTGATTGTCCTGCAACTAAGATCACAAATAAAACTTGTGAAATAAATTGTGCTCTAATCCCTTTAGCACCTCCCTTGCAACGATGCCAAAAATATTGGGGAAATTATATGTGTTATAATTCCAACATTAAATAATAAATCTGGGACTCGTAAGCTTCGATACAAAAGTGTGGGTAACGCAGGATCAGAGTGTCTAATCTAAACTAAGATCAAGAAATCTAAAATCTATTCCTAAATTAAGTACAAAATTCCTATTCTTAATTTGAAACTAATCCATTGGTAAAACATTCTCAAGCAATACCAATCACTGTTCAAACAATTCTAATCATTTTTCAAATGAAATTAACTCTAATCAATATTTAAGAAATATAACCCAAGCGACACAAATTACCATTCAAACAATTTTAATCTAAATGGAAATTTCATTCTAAATAATAAGATCTATTTAATCTAATAACATGAATCTTGAATCAATCGAGACTAACTCAAAATAACATCAAGCTTATCATAAATCTCAATCCAAAAGAATTCACTTTCTCTCAAACGATGTTAAACTAAGGTAATAATTCAAAATAAGATTGCAATGAATGTAATTCCTGGGATCACACAAATCAACAAGCATTCAAAATTTAACCTTTTAATCTTCCTAACATCACTCTGAAATAAGAATTTAAATAATGAATATTAAATTGACATGCTTCAAATCTAAGAAACTACAAAATAAAAAACTATCCTATCCTTAGATTACTTTAATCAAACTCAAGAAATCATTCAAACATAAGCACATTGACTGATGGTTTTACCAATAACTAATTACAATTATAATGAATTTCAAAACTAAACTACAACTTCAAACAAGTATTTAATGATCTCATTGCATTGCTTTCAAATACTTGATTTCCAAAACACAATGTTACAAGAAATTAGTGAATCAGTAAGGTCCAAAATCGATTTCAATTCATATTTAAAAAAATAGAGTTATCGATCTCTTGTTTATCCAATTAAGAAGCACCTTTAAGTATTCCAATCGTAAACCTATAACAAAGGGATTATTGATGAAATAAAATCATTGATCACCACCATTCATTAGCTTGCAACGAGTTGGAGATGATATGTCTATTCAATTTTAAGAAAAAAAAATTATATCCCTGATTATAGAATCAGAATTATGAGATCTATTTAGCAAATGCTTTCAAAATAAAATCCCTACGTCTAGATCTATCCTATGATATTTTACAAAACTTGTTTCCAGGCGATGGTGGGCCCTTTCCACTCCTAGGACAAGTTTAAATTAACACAATACTCTTTTAAAAATCAAAAACACATTAATACTTACAACAGATTAATTGCAGAATCAAAGTTCTCCGGTATGGTTTAGCAATCATGCATTTAAACAAACTCCATCAAAGCTTCCATTGTATTCATAGTGTAAACAAGATTGCATACAATCCTTATGATTTCTACCTCTCTGATCTCCTACTAGCTACATGTAGAGCATCAAATCTTATAAGGTGTAGCTGATGGAAACAAAGAACAACCAAAAAATTAGAAAAAGCAAATAGAACATCAAAGAAATCATACACAATCTTATGGAGAGTCTTCAAATGGATGATGGTTTGGTTCATCCTAGTTATGGCATAGCCGGAGGAACTAATTTCATTTTTAGCACAAAGAAAACTCGTCAAAGACGTTGTCCTCCATGTGGACCCAGAACCATTCAAAACTGAACCCAAATCATTGAATGATTTTGTAATTACACATAGAATTTTGTCACTCATTCGGTATTTAAGATTCCCTTGATCATAACTTCCTCATAATCAAGAATTTTTCCAAATGGTTTCTATGTTACCTAAATGAGGGTACTTTGAACAAAACCCAAGTCTCAGAATCTCAAGATTAATATCCATTTGATCATAAATTTATATTTTAACTTGTAGCAACTTGGTTTAATTGACTCTTGAAGAATTTCGGCAATGGAATAATGCGACAAATGAACTTAGCAATAACGGTCATTAGTAAATGATGAAAAAATCATATCTAATCATAGAAAATTCAAGAAAACTAATGATAATTAACCATGGGGCATAGGATATGTATTGGCGGCAAGTTGTGGAATTATGCTATGAAAAATGGGAATATTTGAGGCTCAACGGTTGTTATGTAAGTTACTGGATAACAATATTCAAGAGATAGGTGTGCAATATGTTGTCCAAGTCATTACAGACAACGTTGCTAACAATGTTATTGCTGGCAAGTTCCTCATGGAGAGTTATCAGACCTTATATTGGACTACTTGTGTCTCCCATTTCATCGGGATAAAGGAAATTGTTGAGTCATCTAGGAGTGTTACAAAATATATTTACAATCATACATTTGTTCTAACACTCATGAGATAGTTCACGGGGTGAAAGGTGTTAGTCCATATTGTTATCACATGTTTTGGAACTAGATTCATTTCTCTTCAATCTCTTTGCAATTTAATGTTGTATTTGTAGAGGATGTTTCTCTCAGATGAGTGGAATGATTTTGTCTATAGCACAAAAGTGGATGGGCAAGTGATAGCCCAACTTTTGAGACACAACCAAAGTTTTTGGATGGGAGTGGAGGAGTTGTATGCTATCAATGAAACTTTAGTAAAGGTTATTCACTTGGTTGATGGTGAGAAGCCCACAATGGTCTACTTATATGACAACATGGATAGGGCCAAAGAAGTTATCCATCGATACTATGAGGACAAAGGAAAAGAGAGATTCACTAGATGAGATGAGATATGGGGTGTGATTGATGAGAAATAGAACAACACTCCCCATCGTCTGATTCATGTAGCAGGGATCTACCTCAACCCTGAATTCTCTTATGCATATGGATTCCATTTTGATGCAGAGGATATGGATAGATTTTACCAATGTATTCAGAGGATGGTGTTGACTTCCACTAAACACAATGAAATTTCCAAACAACTTGAGGTATGTAAGTTGGGTTATGGTACATTTGGGTATGATATGGATATCCAAGAAAATACCGCAAGGATGTAAGGTAATATACAAATAGAATTTATTTCAATTCCAAATTTCAATGTGTTTCCTTTCTAATTTTCTATCACCATCTATTATTCTATTATAATTTTGACATTTGTTACTTAATGGAAAATTGAAATATAAGTCACTGTATTTCCTTGGAAATTTGAATCATCTCCATTTATTTGTCATAGATGTTTGGTGGGAAAACTATGGTAGAAGATTCCCAGAGTTGCAAAAACTTGCCATCCGACTACTAATTCAATTTGCATCTCTTCAGGGTGCCAACGCAACTAGAGTGTCTTTGAAAAACTACACTCCAAGAAACGCAATAGGTTACAAATTTTAGAAATTTTCAAATTTAAATTTAATTTTTTATAATAAGTTCATTAATTTAATTAATGCCATATGTGGGACATTGTCTTGAATCCTGATTTAATGATTCCTCTAATGATTAATCACAAAATATTCCTCATGCAGGTTAGGTGTCCACCACCTGAATCACATGGTATATTTCTACTATAATATTAGGTTATGGGTCATGTAGATAAACAAAGTACCTAATACAAATTCCATTTCATTGGAGGTGTTAGAGTCGGTCTAGTAGCCCTCCATCAACGATCAAAACTCTTTGCATTTTCATAAGTAGGTGTCTCATTAGTGTCATTTCATTGCATTCCATTAGGCATGCCATAACCCTGATGGAGGAGCTGGTGTCTTTATTCCCCTCTTGGCACTGCTGGATCAAGTTGTTTCAGTCTATAAATTCTTTCAAGGTTCATTGTCTTGTCAAAGTCTTGGGTCTAGGGTTTAGGTCCAATTTGTCTTTGAGGTCATGTCTTTAAAGGTCAATAAATGCCCAGCAGGCCAGAGGGATGACTATCCAAGTTTTTCTTCAAAGATTTCATCTTGTACAGTTAATTTTAACCGTGGATTTAAAAACCCTGTTTTTAAAGACAAGGTCTTTTTCTCATTTTTGTAAAAAAATTGTAAAACATCAAAAATTTTCAAAGGACAGCATACAACCCTGGTCCCCTTTGCCAAGATCCTCAGAAGCTATCCCTACAAGAAATTTTCAAGAAAAAGCATCAGTTCAAACAATTTCAGGACAAAAGGAAACCATAAAGTCAGCAGCATTTAAATTTTGAAAAAGTGTCAAGTTAAAAACATTAGAAAGAGGGTTTGAGGAGAAATTAAATTGAATCAAGCCTATAAAGCCCCTCTCTCCTTCTATTTCATCATCATTTGTCTCAAAGCATTAGTGAAGAGCGATTTGG
This sequence comes from Pinus tabuliformis, assembly GCA_031772625.1. Taxonomy (NCBI): domain Eukaryota; kingdom Viridiplantae; phylum Streptophyta; class Pinopsida; order Pinales; family Pinaceae; genus Pinus; species Pinus tabuliformis. The sequence goes on along the minus strand of CM062810.1, from coordinate 990,563,835 downwards.
GCGATTTGGAGAGAAATTTAGCAAAATTGGCAAGCTAAGCCCGCGCGCGACCTGTCAGCACTTGCGCGCGACCTATTGAGCACGCGCGACCTATCAGGGGGGTTCCTCCAGTTGAAAAATTACACTGGCGCAACCTATCAAGCGCGCGCGACCTATCAGCACCTGCGCACGACCTGTTGGGAAATTCATCTACAAAAACCGGCAGTAAACTCCCAAACGACCTCAAAATTCTTCAAGACTGCAGGTAGGCATCTGATCATCAAAGTATTTTACTTGATAAAGAAAAATGAGCATGGGAAAGGTGTTTTAATGTCATCAAATTGAAATGAGAGGTTCATGTATATTTGCTTTAAAAATGTCAAAATGCTTGTAGAACTATGGTTTGTTTTGTTGTTTCAAGGTCATCCTTGTCACCCCACTTTTTCCCCACTTCTCTTTACCACCTCCTATATCATTTCTACCTAATCTCCCTACCAAAATATCAAAAGCCCTAAAACCCTACCCCTATTCCTAAAAATCAATAATATAACCCTAAACTCTACTTCCCATAAAACCTTTGCAATGATAATGATATGATGTTGTATAAGTCATTATTCCTTCCCTTAATTCCCTTTTTCATGTATTTTCCCTAATTCCCCTAGAAGTCTCCCTTCCCTAACATCTCCCTTGTGTTATTTGTCCCCTTGAAGCAGCATTTCAAATAGGGAAAAACAGCAGGTCATTTGAGCAAAAGCAGCAGTACATTTCAGCCACTTTGCTCTCAAAACCATGTCAGAAACCGAGACCGACTATGAGCAAAGTGATGACCGTGAGTCAACACCAGAAGTTGAGGTGAAAAGGAGGTCCCATAGGGGTGGTAAGAGTGGTTACCATGTGATAGAGGAGCCCATGTCTTTGACCTATTTGCAGGCTTGTCCACTTGTAGTCACATGTTTCCGCCACATGTCATGTTATGAATTTTGCGAGAGGCTAAGCTTCTCCGGGTCAATGCTCATTTGGAGAGGTTGCTGGCCAAGGCCAACAAAGATAAGGACCTGCTCCGGAACATGAAGAACCACTATTGGGACCGAATGCACGTATGCAAGGCGAAAATGAAGGTGATTCAAGGGCGGTTGGCCAAGGCACTAAAACGACGAAAAAGGCCCGATCCCCTCCACATCTTGGCTGAGGCTTCCTTGAAGGAGCATGATATTAAATGACCTCACTACAGCACAAATATCAACATTTTTTGAGCATTTTTGGTCTTTTATGAATTTTTGGGCAAAAAAAAAACAGGTTTTTCACATTGATAGGTCGTGCGCGACCTATCCGATGGGCAACTTCATTTTGCAAAAATTCAGCATTTCTGGAATTTTCATGCAAAGATATACCTGCTCAGCAATTACCAAGAGATTTCATCAAGTTTTGAGCCTCCAGAAGGTCAAAAAACATGCAAAAAATGACTTTATGCCACCTTTTTGACAAACAGGGAGCAGTCTTGGGAGATTGCAATTTTGGAGGGGCAAATGGCCACCAAATTCAGAAATTCCAGTCGGGTTGGAAAGTAGAAATCCAGACCTTTCCAACAAGCCCACTTTTGCCTCATTTGGACACCTAGCAGTGCCTCAAATAGAGCTCCAAAGTAGCGCGACCTATCAGGAAATTTTCATAATTTTTCACCTACAGCACAGGAATTCGCCCAGCTTTGGCCAGTTTTGACTTGGGATGAGATTTTTCACCCACTTTGATGTAATTAATGTATTTTCATGTTGATATGACACTTATTTACCTATTCTAGAAGATTCATTCATGAAATAGCAAACATTTAATGAATGAATTGGTTTCCTAGCTTATAGAGGCAAGTTGTTTTGACTGCCTAGATTTTAGTGCTCAGTTTAGAATTGGTTGAAACAGCTCCTAGAAGGATGATCTCGACCCCTAGAGGCTAGGGAATGGGTTGGCATGGTCTATATTATGTATTTTCTGAATCATTTTCATGGTTGGAGAGGTTGGACTCTTGAGGGAGAAAGCTCTATTGTATTATTCATTGTATCTCTGCAATTTTGGCAAAGGAAGAAAGACCAGGGTTTTGCAGTCCTTTTTGGGATTCCTGTGGTTACATGTATTGATGGTGTGCTTCTCTTTGTACCTTGTAAGTGTGTTATGTGAAATCATCCTCTTTCTTTTTCTTTTGAAATTAGGCAAATGAAGTGTTAAAGTAGAATTCACGATTTCCATGCTCTGCTTTTAAGTTTGCTTAATATCAATGTTTTCATCTGTTTAAGGAGAACTCAAGGTGATTGCTTGCTCTCCTTAGCTCCTCACTAGTCATTCCTACACATTCACTTAATTTAAAGGCATCAACACAGTCTCCTACCTCGCCCCAAAGAACCCCCTGCAAAAATTGTGTCCAATCCCCGCACCCAAAATTGCCTTTCCCCGATTTTCCACCAAAATCCAAAATTCCCAAAACAAACTCTTTTATCAGTTTACTAGCCTAAAATCAGTGTTTCCTTATTGGTTATCTCACCCATTGAATATCTTTACCGAGATAGACCGGAGAGAGCCCTCTCCTGCCCCGTAGGGCTAGCTACGAGGCTAAGTGGTTTGATGTTGCGTTGGAGTTTACCTTTTTCAGCCTGAGGTGAAATTTCAAGCACTAACAGGAGGCATTTGACACCACAAGTCTATGGAGGGTAGAGACCGAGAGGCCTATTATGGAGGAGGCACCTGATTAGTTAGAGCAAGAGGATGAGGGGAGGGGGTGTAGGAGGAGGAGGAGGAAATGAGAGCTCCACTTGTAGGAGAGACATATATAGAGTAGGGGGAGGATATTGAATTTGAGAGTGTGCGAGAGATGCATTCCCTATGTGTAGCATGCTTTCTTGCCATGTGTCAATATGCAGTGCGCTCACACATACTACACTAACTCATTGTGTTGTGCATCAAGTTCATTTGTTTTCTAATTTACTTATCATAATGAATATATTTGATATGTCTTGTTCAATATATCTACAATTATTAACATATCATCATCATCAGAAGACATGGATCCAACAAAGTAGAGACTTGGGAAAGGGATTGCATAATAAGGATAAGAGAAAAGTCTTGTTGCCTTGGTTCCCACATATACTAATACAACATGTTTCATTGAAAAATCTATGCCAATCACTTAGTTAGAGATATATCATTTATTCATCAGAAAGGAATACCTTGATGGAGAGGAAACTACTAAAGGTTATCAAAATGTCAAATGGTCTTAGCTACAGAAGGTTGCATCTCATCCAAGAATATTTCCTTGTGGAGAAATTTTTGAATGGATTATCAAATGTATTAACAATAGGAACATGACCATTATATATATTGTTGGCCAAGATATTACTACTCTAACATAACATCGTATCAGAAAGTACTATAAACTTCTAAGACTTAAAATGGATCTCACAAAAGACTAAGAACTAAAGATACTCTTAAGGGTTGGTAGCAAGATCCCAAGAAATTCAGGACTGAAGTTGACGGAGTCTACAAAATGATTCTATTGAGGAAATCCTATCAAGTATTTGCAACCATGTGTTGTAAACTCTAAGGTAAAGAAAATGTAGAATTCTTGAAGAGAGTTGGGTGACATTGATGTACACACATTCTCACGAAGGATCTATTTTCAATTACGCTAAGATACTAGCAGCGTCTATCCAGGCTAAGGTAAAGGAGGCCCAAAATCTAGGAGAAGGAAAGAAAACAACATTTATCATGGCCTTATATTTACTTCATTGCGTATGCACCAAGTGTAAATTTGAAGTATTGGAATGGAAGTGGAATTTCTCCCTAGATATTCAACCAATCCACATCTTCCAGAAAGAGTTGTGGGAAAATCAACATAGAGCATCATACACAAGAATAGTCGAAGGATTCATTTCATCGTTATACCACATATTATTCAATTATGACTTTCCTTACATGTCAAAATACACCAAAGAAGTGTTACAAGAGGTAGTTGACTTCTTCTCTCCCCCTAATTCCACATACAATAGAGTGTTTCAAGAATGTAAACCTTCACAAATTTTTTGTCTATTTTTCACATACAAGGTTTTTTTACAAGAGGTTGTTTATCAGGTAACCACATAAATTGGAGGTATGTTGGAACAAATATCAACCTCCGAATGACACTGAACCCACCACTAAAGAATATTCAAAATGGAAAAAAGCTAAAGATAAAAAGGTTTCCTAAAAAAAAGAGAGAGAGAAAGAAAAAACCAAAAGAGAAAAGGAAAATAAATTAAAGGAAGACATATGGTTGGAAAAGTAAAGAGAGAAAAAGGTGAAAGTAAAATACATGCAAAAAGTGAAATAAAAAAGAGAACAAGCACAAAGGGGAGAGGAAGAGCAACTAGAAAAGGAAAGATAAAAAAAGAAATTTGTAGAAGAAGCATGGAAAAAGGTGCAACAAGAAAAATAAGCCCAATATCTAGGCCATGACATATTTCCTAGTATGGATGTCAATCCATCAACCTGAGTCACAACGCCACTTATAGGAGGACATACAACATTAAATAATGGGCATAACTGTTGATGAGGAAAATCAAGTCATGAACCTAGCGAGCCTCCAAATTAATTGAAATACAAACATGATTGTCCAAGAGATATGAAGATTCATAAATTTCTATCCAACACTAGCATGCATCCTATTTCGTAATCATTGATTTGCAAAAGATGTTTTTTTTTGTCAAATTATGCTTTTCCTTATCAAAAGATGCTTAATTTGATTGGCTAGTATTTGTAATAGGGATTTAAAAGTATTATTTTTTATTGTTAAGAATGTGTTTTGGTCCACTCAGCAAACATGGTTTAGCTAGAAAAATACAAACAGATAGAATTTTTGGGCAAATATTCTAGAAAAATTGTTGAGTTTTCCCCAAAACATAAGTTGTGTTGGCATTATGATGCATGTGTTGTACTTGATGGCAACCCACTTGTAGCAGAAAAACTCACTTGTATATGGTAACTAGATGAATCTATAGAAGAGATATCATATGTGACAGAATGCATAGCAGTTGTGTTTATAGATGTTACAAAATGTAGGGCAGTTCAAAGGAATCGGTTCAAAGGTAATGTACAATGGCAACTCTCTCAGATGATAGTTCACAATGCAGCAGGTTAACAACAAAGAATTACATATCAAACTCTAAAGAAAGAAGAAAGAGAGGTATACGTTGGTTCACTTTATCCAAGGAGTGTATACACATGGGTTAATAGAACCAAAGAAGTGTATAACATATACATGCAGTTTCATAAGAGGAAAAGCACATACATGTTGGAAAACCAAAGTTTTGGACCGAGGTATTTAGTCCAAGGTATTTTGGTCCAAGGTAATTGGTCTGAGGCATTTGGTCCAAGGTATTGACCCTAGGTATTGGGTCCAAGGTATTGGTCCTAAGTGGTTTTGGTCCAAGGTATTGAGAAAGGCCTAAGAGTATATAAGGAGGAGAAGATCATTAGGCCAAAGTGTGCAAGTATTGAATATCTTCTGAAGTGTTAGATCATATATGCAGGTTATGAGCTTCTGATGCGTTGCTTGATCTGATCTAAGGATGCACCCTTGTGGTTGATGATGGTTGATGGATCGGGATCATAAAGCCTTAAATGTATTATCATTATGTGGTTTGATCATGGACAGTCTAGATCTGAATACTGACGCATGTTTTATTCTGTAAATGATATGATCTGGGTATGACTGAAGTCTGGAATGTCTGTGAAGTTTTAAGTTAGCATTTGCAGATATGTACGCTGTTTCGCTTTGGTAAAAGCACGTATACATGCTGGTTCAACACATCGAAGTAGCGTATACCTTATGAGCTATGACGTTTGAAGTTACAGTTGGTTCTGGTTGTTGATGCAGAGTTGTGGGTTTTGCTTTATGTTCTGGTGACTGCATTCTGGTGACTGTGTTCATATTGATTGATTGTGATTTGCTTCAATGATGATGGAAGAGATCTAATGATGGATTAAGATCATAATGACTAATCATTATGTGATATGATGGGCTAGATCTGATTGCTAACACATGTTCTATCCTTTATATTTGATGATCTGGGTATGTCTGAAGTCGAGAAGTGAAACGAAGTTATAAGTAACTATTTTCAACTTAGTTACCGGAGAATCCACAGTAAGAACCATTTTCTGCCAACGTTTCAAATCCCAACCGGGATCCATCATCAGGACAACTTGAATGCTGGATAGAAGAAGAGCTTATTTGAGGGATTAAATAGTAATGAGGAGAGAAAAAGAGAAGGATGTCGGTTGTCAAATTTTTTGAATGTCGGCTATCTCAGATTAATTAATTTTAATTTTTAATTTAATTTAATTTAATTTAATTTTTTTTTTCATATTAATTCTATTATTAATTATTATTAATATACTAATTAATAATAAAAATAATTAGTATTATTTTTTTTTCCACTGGAAAAATCGTAATTTTATTCATATTGATTAAAATTACATGTTGTAGATGCTGTATCAGCATATGCTTTATCAAAACTTGTCCTGTGCTTCAGGATCTAAAAAAGATTTTCAGCCTAAATTATGCTTTTCTACCTTTCTTTTTTTCCACTTTCCGCCAACCTTCATTGTTGGGTGTGGCTATTACAATTGCCATGTGTGCTCCGTTTGTATTTTCTTTTTCAGAATCTGAGCTTTCTGTTGAGTGTGCTCGCTTGTTGCCTCCAATTTCTTGTGCTGTGCTGTATTTCTCGCTGTGCTGCTGTGGATTGGTTTGCTCTATTGCAGACCCCATCTGTTTTTCATCATTCTGTGGGCTGTGTTCTGAATTATTTCCTGTATGATCCACTTCTTGAGATATGTTGATATCTTCTGTGTTTTCTTCTTCTGCTATGTCATCTGTGGCTGAAAACTGCCATCCTTTCGGTTTTGGTGGCTGTCTTCTTTTCTTGTCTTTTTTGTTTTGGGGGCATATACTTTGTAGATGGCCAATTTGACGACATATGCGGCATCTAAAGGCTGTGTTTTCGTAATCAAGCGGCTGAGCCCATTGCTTTTCATTGTGTAGTAAGAGGATGTGATCTGGTAATCCTTGGCTGAGATCCACCTCCACGCAGATCCAAGCAAATGTGTAGATATCCTTGGAGAGGCGGTCATTATCTACTTTTAAAAATTTCCCCAATGTGTTTCCAATGTCTGTTAATACTTTGAAATGCCAAAAGTGTAATGGTAGATTGTATAACTTTACCCAGACAGGAATTTTGGTGACCACCATAGTATTCAGATCGAATTCTGGGAACCAGGGCGTCAAAAACAATCCAGCATTGCCCCAGAACCATGGTCCCTCATACAATGCATATTCTTTGTCATTTACTGTGTCAAATTTGACAATAAAAAACCCTTTTGAACAGAGATGGATGTCGCAGTTTACTGTCCATATGGAGTATATCCATTGACGAAGGGCTTCCGGCTTGGGCCAAAAACCATTGAACCTGCATATCACAGCTTTGGTTAAATAATCCTGCTGTATTTCATTTACCTCAGGTACAGAAATTGTTATTGCAGGGTTTTGTGCTGTTTGCTCGACAATGTAGGGTCCGGGTATTGTATCCTGCAGATCTGTATGTGCTTGTGTTTCCTTCTTCCCTTTCACTGCATCTTTAAAGGAAACAGTTCCTTTTGAGCTCGTGCCTCGACATCCTCCGCGGATTCTTGTGCTAAGGTAAATGGTTGAGTCTCTGCCTATGCCATATCTGTTTAGTTTGTGCTCCTCCTGCAATATTTTTCCTGTATAGATCAGGATTTGTTTGCAGGGCGGGATGCCTGTCCTTTCTTGTATCCTCTGTTTGAGAGTTTTTATCTCCTCCCAGCTTCCTATCCTGATACATATTGTGTTCCCCTCCATGGATCTGATAAAGATATTCTTTAGATTCTCCTTGGGCGCTTCTGGATCAGAAACTTCCAGATCTGTCTTGTGCAGATCTAACTCTGAGGTTCTATTATCCGCCTTTTGCTCTTATTTAAACCGTGATAAGGCTACCAGATCAGACCAGAGTGGGGGTCGCTCTACAGGACAAAGGTCTAGATCGCAAAGCCCATGGCTCGATCTGGGCACCATGCCACGGATCAGGAAATATGATGCCCATTATGGGCTTAATGGCGCTCACTCGACTAAATGGTCAGCAAGATCTGCAGCTAAAAAGAACAGATCCGAGGTCTGATATGCAAAAAATCTATGTTTACGCTCCCTTACCTCAGGATTATGGTCACCGTGGGCTTCTTGTCCTTGGATCTGAGCCAACGTATGACGGTATGCTTTTGGAGTTGCCAGAACGATGAGTTTAAAAACCCTCCGCTCTGTTTCCGGGTGAGTTTCGTTGAATTTGACATTGCTACAGCCCCAGGGTGCCGGATCTGTCATGTTTGCATCAGATTGGGAGGGGAATGTGATCTGTAGAACGACGACATTTCTCTTGAACGCTCCAAAATCATGATCCGATGCACCGTGTTCCAGATCTACAGTATATCCCTTATCTTCCCGAACAAGGTAGCGATTCCCCCGTCGCTGTTGTAGGGAAAAGTATCCGACTCGGATGACCCTAACCCACTCTAAGGGTGACAGTTCCTTAGCAACAACTGTAAAGCAAACTAATGAAGGTTTTCTTCTTTATGAAAGCAAAAGAGAATGGAGGAAGCACTAACCGTTGCCTTGCGCTTAATGTCGAATCCAAACTCTCCTCTTTGGCCGCTTGTTCCTAGCTCTTTGTCCTTCTGCTCGCCCAGCTGCAATGAGATCCTGCACAATGACAAAGAAGGAAACTACAAGAGGCATGCAATCATAACTGGTTCATGGATTAGTGTAAACCAAACATGCAATTGTCACAATATATAACTGAAACAAGAGCACATAGAAGAACCTCAATAGCTTTTATTAATGAAGAAATAAAGGTTCTGAGAGGATTACAACCATTGCAGGCTCCAACCCAGCAACACCTCCCAGCAGAAAGAATTGCTCTTCTTCACCTCTCTCAAACAATCACCCAATAACTCAAGAATGAAACCAACAGCATAGCATTACTTTGCACAAAATTCCAGCCTCCTGAGCTCATAGGAGAGAGCTCAATATATAGATGAATTGAGAAAGGATGAGTCAGCTTGCAACTGATGTGTAGCTACCTTGTGTCCTCTCTCTCTTCAGTTAATCTTTAGTTGATCTTCAGTTCTTGAGTCCACTTGGTGAACCTTGCTTCCACTTGGAGAAACAAAGCCTCTGACTCATCACAAGGCGAAATACCTGATCCAAGTGTCATTTTTGGAAGATTCCAAAGCTATGACTCACTCTGCCACATGTCCAAACTCGCCCAACGCAGGTGGGCTTTGTTCTGCCTGCTTTGCAACGCAGGTACACCATGGAGCAGTTGTGTTTCAGCGCAGAAACTCAGTGGAGCACCTGCTTTGATTTCAGGATTGCTTGTTTTTGAGTGTTTTCAGGTGGAGAACTGATCTAAGAGCTGTTGGTTTGCTGACCTTGTTCCTCTAGGGGTAGGAACATCATGTTTAGGGAACTTTGGATCCCTTGGATTATTGACAATTCATGCTTGTTGCTGTAAGGCACAAAATTGTCTATAACAGATGCCCCCTAAAGTATGAGGTCGTTTATCGGGTGAAATGCTTTATTGAGAGGATCCGAAGTTCATTCAATCTGCTGAGAAGTGTCCTGTAATAAGATACAATACAATACATTATTTTTCATACATTTTTCATGATCTAGCTGAGGCGGGCATTCCCATGCTCAGTTTTATAAATACATTTTGGTACATAGAGCAGACGATCGTCTGATGCTAGACTGATAATTCTCTGCCGAATTTATCATCCTTTGAAAAGGATGATCATCTGTTGCAATGCTGTACATATCAAATGTCTTTATGTCCGGAATATATATCGCAGCCCGGATGGATGAAACTAGATCCGGGGTCTTCAATCTCTTCCGATCTTCACTCGATGTACAAGTCGATCCATGTGAGAATTTCTTGAAGTCGAACATGGAAAGACATCGCTTGATTACCGGTCAATAATGTAAACCGTTAACAAGCGCGAGAGGAATCACCGATAAGGATGATGACCCTCAAGGTACGGCAGTACAATCTACATGGTGGGAATAAAGGACTTGGCGTCGACCACCATGCAAAATCTTCTGGTCGAAGGTCATTGATGTATACCTGTCGCCAGAAGTGAGAAACTTGCCATTGAGGCATGCAAGCTTCAAAGTACTGAGGGGGGTGTTCCTAGATCAACTCCTTGGATAATGAGCTGATGTCGACAAGGAGCGATCCGTCAAAGGAGGGCCTTAATGAATCCCACATCAGTGACACGGAACGGAGCTAGTGATTGTGATGAGGTGAAAACAAACTGTGATGTATGATTCAGGGTGGCGGTCATGAAATGGATGAAGGATAATGTATGGCAGTGGGTGGAGCAGGGTTGACTCTTTACAGAACCACATCTCTTGAACATATAACGACACTGATGTGATGGATTGGTAGCATTACCCCAATTGTGGATGGTGTGGCGAGGACCATGATTCTGCGATCGGTGAATGAAACAACCCAACCCGAAGCGGACGGAGGACAAAGTGTCATGTTCAAGAGCGACTTGCTACCATTAATACTGTGAGGTTCTCCCAATTTTTCCCCAGTCATTGCTGATCAGTACCTCTTTATTTTTGTCAAGCTTGAGGAGGATAACATATGCTTGTTCTATAACTTGCCCTTCGGGCAAGCCCATCGCTATGTTTTAACGAGCCTAGCGATAGGGAAACTCGTTCTCGTCTAAAGACAAGTTTGTCGCTATTTAATCATTTTAACGAGTCTAACGACAAGGAAAACTCGGCCCTTTTCATTTTTAGAGAGTCTGAAAAGGTACGAAAAGTTAACTCCAAAATTCCTTTTTCGTCATCTAATCCCTTAAGTCCGAAAAAGTATAAAACAATACAGAAGGGATGAATTTTCGGTTGCTTTAACGAGCCGAACAAAACAAGCGCTCGATCTTTTTGTGCAATAATCCCTCAGGTCCAAAAAGATTAAAATCTAGAGGAGGGATAGCTTTCCGGTCGCTTTAACGAGCTGGAAGGCCAAAACTCGGCAAACTTTTCATATTTTACGAGTCAGTGAAAAGAGCTCAAAGAAGACTCGTCTTTTGAGGAACGAGTGATGAACAGTGATAGCAGCAGATTCCAGGTACAGGTTGGAATTCTCCAATCATGGTAGTGTCACAAGGATGGCTAAATGAAATCACTCTTCGCAGCTGTTCCTCAAAATGGGTAAACAAACATATGGAGGTGAACGATTGCCCAAATGAACAGATGGAGGTGATGGCATATAAACACGACCAAGGGCTTTTAATATGGCTTTCAAAGGTTACATTTCTCGAGGTTGTTTACCGGTTCATTTTTTTCTGGATGAGCTTGAACTGCTAGGGAAAGATTGCTCACAATCTACGTTTATTTTTTAACGAGCATGAACTTCTGCACAAAAACTGCTCGATTCTTGCGTTTATTTTTTAATGAGCATGAACATTGCTAAAACTGCTCGATTATACCAGTCTTAATACAAGGAATGCTTTTAGGTGAGGTAATCTTATTTAAGGAGCGATACCTCACTAATTACTCCAAATTTGGCAGGTTTTAACTTTTTCCCTTCATCCTTTCTTTATGCAAGCTAGAAACGGCCAATCCTACGATTTTAACGGGTTAGAGGACCTAAAAATTTAAAAAAATAAATAGTCGTCCCGTGCTTGCACTCCAAAAGGTTTGCATGCCCCCAGGTATAAAGTATAATTTCGAGATTCTGCCATCTCTTACTTATTATCCGAAAAATGGTTTTGTTTGCTGCCGCAAACTAAACTCTCTTTTCGGCGATGTCTATCATTAGGTTATTAAGGATGGTGACTACTTGTTGCAGCAATTTCATCTCTTTCTTTGAAGACTGCCCCTACTTATCCTTCAAAACAGCTTGTTTTAATGGGTGAGGCTTGACATTCAAAGATGGTGGCTTCTTGCTGCCACAAATAGACCCCCTCCTTAGGAGAGCCCACTTCTTTAGACAAAGGGAGCGACCGCTTCGCTCACATAACTTTGACAAAAGAATTTTATCCTAGAACAACCCTCCCTTCCACTGCCGGACGGGGTACGGACTAGTCCATTCTTCTGCGGAAATTAACTTTATACGCAAGGTTTTCTCTGCCCAAGGCAGGCCAGGGTGCATGCCCCCTGGGTCCCAATTCTTTCTTTCCGAATTACTCGCATTCATCGGGAAGTAGAACCGGAGGCGGTGGCATTCCTTGAGTGAATAAACCGTTAAGGGATGGTATTTGACTATTTGCAATGCGTGATCCTGGAAATGAAAGTTGGTCTACGAGCTGGACCATTCTTCCTTCGTGCGGAAAACACATGACTCTAAAGAGTGAGGACACTATTGCCTCCATGCAATATATATAGTCTCGTCCAAGGAGTAAGTTATATGCCAAGGGTCCCTGGACGACCATGATGTTCATGCGAACTGACTTCCCTTTCAATGTAAGCGGAACATTGGGGAGAATCCCTAACGGGTGACTGGTTCCTTTATCGAAACCTGATAGATTTCTCATCTCAGGCAAAAGCGCCGGGCAACCCAGTGCTTTCCAAGCAACAGAGGAAAGGATACTCACAGATGCCCCTTCATCAATGATAGTTCCAGCCATCACCATTCTGTAGATTTGGACTATGATTCTGAATGGGATACTGGCTGGTAACCGGGGTCTGCCTAGTTGATTCCAATCAAAGGATACAACTAGGTTGCTTGTTGGTGGGACCGAATATACGGCCGGATACGACCCTGACGATGTTCCTTCCTGCGATAAAGGAATGGGCGCATTGCCCTGATGCTCATCAGAGTCTGTGTTGATGAAAAGAATATGGACGGTGTCATCCTTATCCTCTTCAGTGAGGGTGTCATTTGAAGATGGGTCTTCAATGACGGAGTCATTGGACGATGAAACCTCTGAAGGAAGAACCGGGTCAACTGCCGTTTCGACCTTTAGACTTTCGTCTGGTCTAGATTCAGTAGGTTCATTCTCAATGACCGACACTTCAGCTGACCACTTGGGCGGGTCGGCTGGATTTTCAACTATCGAGGGATTAGGCGCGAGTTTTTGGTATCCAGGAGGAAGTCGTAACGGTGAAACCGGACGATCTTCCAAAACTCTCTTTTCCTCTTCTAAGAATGGAAATTTGTGGATGGCATGCTCGCCTTCACACAATGTACAGGGTGATCTTGGTCTCCCTCTTCGTCCTTCACTCTCGCTAGTTGACGGACTGCAATCAACATGACTACCAGAGGTTGATGCTACCGGACTGTGCAATCTTGGGGACCAGTCCCTTAGTATCCGGGGAATACAAGGACAATCACGATGGAAGTGGGTCCCTTCGCAAATGACACATGGCGATTTAGGCCCGGTCGGTGCAGTGTGTGGGTTTTTGTCAGCTGTCTTTTGCTTGCCCCCAGTCGCCTTCGCCATAGGCCCCTTCTGCTTCTTTTCTTTCTTCTTCTTTTCCTTCTTCTCCATGGGAGGTTGACCTCTGCCGGCTTTACCTCGTGAAGATGAAGGATCAGAGGAAGAATTGTAAGAAGTGGAAGGCTGGTGGGTAGCTCTAGACTGGTCTGACTATTGATTCGACTGCTCAGGATCAGTGGCGATCTGGACTACATTAGTTGAAAAGAGCCATACAGGTAGGCCGATTGTCAACCCTGGAAGTGACAATGTTGCCATATGAGGCACACCAACATCTCCCCAAGAGGAGAAGGGATTTGGACTTCCGCCAAGGTTACCTCCTTGGTTGGTGGGCTCCATACTTTTCAACTGAAATATCAACGTGGGAATAACAGGTGATTATGTTCCGCTTAAAATAAATTTTATTAACGACGCTTTTAGACACAAACTTGCTTTTTCATGTTTTAAGAGTCGAGAAAAAGCTAAAGATGACTCTAGTCGCCTTCGATGTTTTAACGAGCCCGAAGTGACAAATGCTCGGATGGACTTTTTTAGTTATAGAGTTTGAAAAAGGCCAAAAGAAACTGCTCTGGAGTTCTAGGCAGAGGGTGTGCCAAACTTTTCGTGAAACCACAGAATACGTTTTACGGTACTGGTGGTCGATCTTCGTGAATGCTGTGTTCATTGCATCGCGATTAGTAGGGTGGTTGACACGGCTTCCTATGGATAAAGGATAATTGCCTATAGGGGTCTCCCAATATATACTCGACGGTACGTGGGAGCACAAGTCCGTATTAGCGCCACCGACTCTCAGGAGGAATCACCCACCTTCGTAGAGATCGACAGTTACTATGTTTAACGACGCCGGAACACGTCTCTACCTAGACCTCTAGATGTTTGCGTTATGTTACAAAGCGTTTTTATGTAAATTGGATTTATTTTAATGTTGATCTTGCTTATCAGTTTGCCTTTAAGGATCACCACGAGATGTATATAAAAAATTCCTGAATGCAGTCTAAGATGAGAAGCAAACTTTTCAATCTTTCAACTTTGAAAACCTTAACTACTGAGGGAAAAGAAAGGCAAATCTTTTCACACAGATCATAGAGCACACACTAAAACACTTTCTCCTAAATCATCATGCAAACTTTTTCAAATGCAAAATGCACAATGCATGTATTTTCTTTTCCCTTTCTTAATGTGGATGGATACAAAAAGAAAGTGGTTATATAACTTTGATTTCGATTTAAAGCGAAAGTAAACAAGCTTGTCCAAAATCAAAAGACACCTTAAGATTCACTTGCTTAATCACTGGAAATACATGAAATCAAACCATACGGACGAAAGTAAAAAGACTAATCAGCTATGGACAGCAAACAAGCTAACTCTTTAGACCAGCAAAACGCCTAACACAGGTTCAGATCTAAGAGGCCAAAAGCATGACTAGTTTACTTTTCGTTATGGGAAATTGTAAATGAGAAAGAAATACAAAGAACAAGTACAATTTCGTTATATAACTGAGGCTGAATGATGGAAAGTAATATTGGTTTCAAAACAGGTACAAGACTGACACCTAGCAGCAAAACTAAGTGAAAACAGGCAAGAGAAAGGAGGAAACCCCAAATGCACTAAGCAAATTTGGGTCAACGCAGGCTCTGCACAGTCAAACTGGCTCTCAGCGTAGGTAGCTAGTTCGGGACCTACGTTGCAAAGCAGGTAGCCTGTGTACTACCTGCTTTGGAAAACGAGAGTTGCGTTTTCACATTTTCCGGGTCATAATTTTCTCAAAAATGCACGGCTTTTGCTCAAATCAGAAGCATTCAGTCAAGCAAACTTAAAGGGATGATTTAGAAGGTACAAAGCTATCACTAAGAGCTTACAAGGATCTTTGTAGATCAGCTCTTCAAATCATGAATCTGCTCAGAAAATGAGCAAGAGTAGCAGCCCCTCTACTTCGCTTTTGATATAGTCAAAAGCTTTTCGATTTGGTACTCTTTTCTTCAGGAAATGAATAGCAAAGATACTACAAACACAATCAAACGGATACGATCCCCAGCGGAGTCGCCAGTTTGTTGTAGGGAAAAGTATCCGACTCGGATGACCCTAACCCACTCTAAGGGTGACAGTTCCTTAGCAACAACTGTAAAGCAAACTACTGAAGGTTTTCTTCTTTATGAAAGCAAAAGAGAATGGAGGAAGCACTAACCGTTGCCTTGCGCTTAATGTCGAATCCAAACTCTCCTCTTTGGCCGCTTGTTCCTAGCTCTTTGTCCTTCTGCTCGCCCAGCTGCAATGAGATCCTGCACAATGACAAAGAAGGAAACTACAAGAGGCATGCAATCATAACTGGTTCATGGATTAGTGTAAACCAAACATGCAATTGTCACAATATATAACTGAAACAAGAGCACATAGAAGAACCTCAATAGCTTTTATTAATGAAGAAATAAAGGTTCTGAGAGGATTACAACCATTGCAGGCTCCAACCCAGCAACACCTCCCAGCAGAAAGAATTGCTCTTCTTCACCTCTCTCAAACAATCACCCAATAACTCAAGAATGAAACCAACAGCATAGCATTACTTTGCACAAAATTCCAGCCTCCTGAGCTCATAGGAGAGAGCTCAATATATAGATGAATTGAGAAAGGATGAGTCAGCTTGCAACTGATGTGTAGCTGCCTTGTGTCCTCTCTCTCTTCAGTTAATCTTTAGTTGATCTTCAGTTCTTGAGTCCACTTGGTGAACCTTGCTTCCACTTGGAGAAACAAAGCCTCTGACTCATCACAAGGCGAAATACCTGATCCAAGTGTCATTTTTGGAAGATTCCAAAGCTATGACTCACTCTGCCACATGTCCAAACTCGCCCAACGCAGGTGGGCTTTGTTCTGCCTTCTTTGCAACGCAGGTACACCATGGAGCAGTTGTGTTTCAGCGCAGAAACTCAGTGGAGCACCTGCTTTGATTTCAGGATTGCTTGTTTTTTAGTGTTTTCAGGTGGAGAACTGATCTGAGAGCTGTTGGTTTGCTGACCTTGTTCCTCTAGGGGTAGGAACATCATGTTTAGGGAACTTTGGATCCCTTGGATTATTGACAATTCATGCTTGTTGCTGTAAGGCACAAAATTGTCTATAACAGTCGCTGATAATCTTTTTTGCCTATTCGCTTGTTCTGCAATAGCTGCACGATGATCCTGTCTCTTCCATGGCGAATGGGCGAGTTTATGTTGCAGCGGCCATTTTCATGAAACCCTCCTGCAGCGTCAAAATAATTAGTATTATTAATCTTATTATTAATTATTATTAATATACTAATTAATAATAAAAATAATTAGTATTATAATAATTAATAATAATTAGAATTAATGATATTATCTTGATTATGGTTTATGTTAAAAAGTATTAATCCTAGAAAATTTGAATTAATATTAATATTTATAATAAATGATTGATCACTAATAATTATTATTATTTATTATTAATATTAAGTGTAATTATTATTATTATTATTATTATTAATATAATAATTAATAATAATAGTTAGAATTGTAATAATTAATAATAATAATTATAATTAATGATATCATAATGATCAAAATTAATGATTAAAAATATTAAATTTGGTATATTGAATTAATACTTAATATTTAATATAATAAATGTTGGTAGAATTTATATTAATAAATTTTAAGGATAGGTTACTATTTAGCTTAGTAAAGAAATTTATTGTTAATTGTGAATATTATTGATAATTATTATTTATTAATATAATAATTAATAATAATAATTAGTATTAATAAAATTACTAATTATCTAATATTAATACTAATTATTATTATTAATTATTATATTAATAAATAATAATTATCAATAATATTCACAATTAACAATAAATTTCTTTACTAAGCTAAATAGGAACATATCCTTAAAATTTATTAATATAAATTTTACCAACATTTATTATATTAAATATTAAGTATTAATTCAATATTCCAAAATTAATATTTTTAATCATTAATTTTGATCATTATAATATCATTAATTCTAATTATTATTATTAATTATTATATTAA
This sequence comes from Pinus tabuliformis, assembly GCA_031772625.1. Taxonomy (NCBI): domain Eukaryota; kingdom Viridiplantae; phylum Streptophyta; class Pinopsida; order Pinales; family Pinaceae; genus Pinus; species Pinus tabuliformis. Next base: position 990,546,265 of record CM062810.1, on the reverse strand, counting down.
TAATAATAATAATAATAATAATTACAATTAATATTAATAATAAATAATAATAATTATTAGTGATCAATCATTTATTATAAATATTAATATTAATTCAAATTTTCTAGGATTAATACTTTTTAACATTAACTATAATCAAGATAATATCATTAATTCTAATTATTATTAATTATTATAATACTAATTTTTTTATTATTATTATTTTTTTTTTCTCGTTAAAACTGAGCTAATTATATTACAAAAAAGTCAAAATTACAACCAAATTTACATCTGGGCCGAAGCCCTGTTTCTTCAGAGAAGATATCAGTCATTGCTAACCTTGCAGAGAGATTCGACACGAAGCATACAGTAATCGACACGATGGATTCATGACTTGACACGATGGATTCATGACTTGACACGGTAAATACCGAAATCGACACGATGGATGCATTACTGGACATGGTGAACACAATTCGACACGATGTGTATAGAAAACGACACAGTGAACATGTAGACTGACGCGTGGACTGAGACCATGGTGATTTGGACCGACATTACGAACAGAAACCCCATGACAGATATACAAAATCATGAAAATGAGAAGGTCAGAGAAATTCATTCCTTGCTGCCCAGACTTGGCGTCTTCTGAGTTAATCTTCATCCGTGGTGTGAGGCTCATCTGTTGCAGGACCCTTGAGCTTTTCCGCTGCTTCCTTACCCTGGCACGAGCTCCTCTGAACAGGTTCACTGGGGCCGGCCTCATCCTTCTGAACCGGACGCGTGAAGTCGACAGGGGGAGTCTCCATATCTACCCGCGGAACAGTCACAGTTTCCAAGCGCCCCCGAGTACTGCTACAATGCTCCACAGTAACCGAAACTATCAAAGTGTTATTTGCAAAAGCACAGGGAATTCTATATCGAATGGCCGGGTGTTCCGAGTGACCACACTCCGGAATGCCCCAGCTTCCTCTAACATTGCGGCCTGGAGGCCTGGTTTGCTCAGAGGTAATTTCAACTGAGGACGATGGTGACATTTCAGGCCTCTGAGAGTCAGAACGACCCCGTGACCCTCCTCTGCGACTGCTCATCCTGAGCCTCTCCCTTGGCATTTGACAGTGGCTTCCCACACCAGCGATTCCTTCAGAAACCTTACTCCAAGCTATTACCCACTCAAACGGCTTGGGATGCGGCAGAGTGGTTAGGGTGGCAACCTTAATAGCTCCCATGCTCCTCGGATGTTGCAGCGCATTGAATGGCGCCTGCAAACGTCTGTACATTCCCACAGCGTTCCCCTGCAATCGACTTGACAAACTAACGACATTCCCCTCCACATAAAACATTTCCAACTTGCTGATTGCATCGCCTTCCGGCGAATTTAAGGAGCCTTCTCCTTGGTGTGGCGTGGCTTGTCCGGGCTGACAGAGGCCCATGTGACAAGCCACATGCCTCATAACTTTCTTAACACGCGGCATTGACATTGATAGCACCCGCATCCGGGACTAATTTTTTTATTATTAATTAGTATATTAATAATAATTAATAATAGGATTAATAATACAAATTATTTTTATTATTAATTAGTATATTAATAATAACTAATAATAGAATTAATATGAAAAAAAATTAAATTAAATTAAATTAAAAATTAAAATTAATTAATCTGAGACAGCCGACATTCAAAAATTTTGACAGCCGACATCCTTCTCTTTTTTTCTCTCCTCATTACTATTTAATCCCTCAAATAAGCTCTTCTTCTATCCAGCATTCAAGTTGTCCTGATGATGGATCCCGGTTGGGATTTGAAACGTTGGCAGAAAATGGTTCTTACTGCGGATTCTCCGGTAAGTAAGTCGAAAATAATAAACCACAGAGGTCTTAAAACCAGAAGTAACTATTTGCAGATCTATACGTTGGTTCGCTTTGATGAAGTTGCGTATACACACTGGTTCGACTCTTCCAAGTTGCGTATACACTCTGATGCATGCTTTTGAGGTTACAACTAGTTATGAATGATGATGTAGTATTCTGGGTTCAGATTTGTGTACTGGTTACAATGATCTATCTGTTCCAGTGGATTTGTTGAAGTTGATTAAGTATGAATGAATAGTTGATTCAGTTGTGTCAGAGGTTGTAAGTGATTGATTGAGTTTGGTTGATTTAGAGAGTGATGATTGATTTTTAGTGATTGGTTGATGCAGATGTAGTTGATGGTTGTATTGCAATGATGATTGATTCTAAGCTTCATTGTTGTTGATGGGTCCAATATGAAAATTGGATGAAACGAGGCCTTCATGTGTATTGTTGTGTACTAGGAGCATCCAGTCTGAAAATTTATGAAACGTGGTCCCCTGAGGAAGAAAGAGGGTCGTATCCTTTTGTAGGTCAGCCCCTACGTACTAGTAAACATATTGGCTAATACAAGAGCTAGGGGGTTGTAGCTCCCTTCCAATAGAAGCTGGACAATGAGAGAAGGTTGCAACCTTTTGCAGGTAGAAGCCTGCGTACTGGTATGTGTCTACACTAGTACAATGTTGTAAACATATTTTCTTATTATTAAAAGAAGATAGAGACGACAACAGCAGGTGGTTTTCACCCACATTGAGTTTCCACCTTAAATCTTGGTGTTCATGTGTGTTGCTTATGTGCGATGGTTCATTTTTTATTAACTACACATGGTTACTGTTTAATGTTTAATAAAGTACCTATGCACAAATTAAAGATCAACATATGATGAATTAACTGAATCATAAGTTCACTAGATATACGTTGGTTGCCTTAAGAACAGTTGCGTGCACATGCGGTTTCCCTTCACTGAAGTAGCGTATATAAATCTGATTATGGAAATGAAAAACATATTGATTTGCAAATACTGATTCACCCCCCCTCTTAGTATTATTTCCAAGAGGATGAACATGAGTTATCTAAATGAAATTCTTAACCCACGTTGAGTTAAACCAATGGAAATTCAAAATTGCAATAAATATTCGTCACTGGGCAAACTCTTCTAAGAGAAAACTAGAAACAAAAAATATATTTAATTGATATATTTTTCAAGAGAAAGGTGTCATAGTTATTAACCAGTACCTAGTCATGAAATTAAGAAATTTGATTCATGATGCATTCATTCATTATCTATCATATGGTGGGTTACTTCAAAAATTTCATTTACAGATGGATTTAAGATAATAACATAATAAAAAAACTGAAAATATGTGACTTCCCTTTTTTAAGTTCATAAGCCAAATCATCTCAATGAACCGCTAAAACTATGCACTAATAGATTGAAGTTACTAGTTCAAAAGAAAATCTGAACTGTAATTAGGATCGAAATTTTGAAACGTGATATCAACTTCGATTTTAATAGACTAGTAATTTTTTCTCGTGTTCTTATAATATTCGTTGGTTTTAACAAACTTTCACTGGAAATTCTTCGTCTAATTTTTGTGATGACTTTTAGCTGATAATTTCCTCATTATCGATAAACATCCCTTTTCCTTTGATGCCTACCTATTCACTCCCTTTAAACTAATCATACTATATTTGATATAAACTATAAGCAACATTGTCATAATTGAAAAGAATGGTTAAAATCCTATGCTTGTTATGAAAAAACAGAGAGTCAAACTATAAAAATGGGCTTAGAAAAATGTATGTTGTGAGCTTTATAAAGGAAATTTTTAAAACATAAGAGCATATACTTAGAGGTGTATATATCTATATATATATATATATATATATATATATATATATATATATATATATATGACAAAAATTTCCTTTAGAAGTTAGAAACTCATTATAAGTTGTCTACAACAATGATCTCAAAATCAATATTTCTTTGTTTTTCACTGAATTTGACTAGTTCAGTAAAATACACACCCATCCCTCATTCTTGAGTATTTTTTAGTGATTCCGATAGGAAATGAATTTTATTTTAATTTGACACATTTTTTTTTTCTAATTTTGGATTTAAAGTCCTGTTGTGTAAATACACTACAAGGTTACCTTCTAAATGTGAAATACCTGCCCAGTTGACCAAAATGCAAGAGTGAGTTCTATCCTTGGGTATTTTAAACTGATTTTGGTTGTAGAAAATGTGTTTTTCCTCTTATGGTTTTATACATGTTCATATTTGTCTTATAAAATTCGCAAGAAGTCTATATATGTGTCTTAACAGTTGCATGAGGATATTGTAGCAGTCCCATTGCATCATGATGGATTCATACTTATGCATAAACTATAAGAAACATTGTCATAATTGAAAAATGTCTAAAATCCTATGTTTATTATGAAAAAGCAGAGTAAAACTATAAAAATTGGGCTTAGAAAAATGTCCATCGAGAGGTTTATAGAGGCAATTTTTAAAACATAAGAGCATATATATATATATATATAGATATATATATATATATATATATATATATATATATATATATATATATATATATATATATATATATATATATATATATATATATATATAGATATATATATATATTCCAAAAATTGTAGTGCCTCATCCCACATTTACCCACTTTTACAAGCCATCTAGGAAAACATGAGTTGAGTGTCACTATGATATGACCCGACCTCCAAATTCTAGTTAAGGAAGTGGGTCCAACCAAATGACAACTTACAACCATCCCTCAAGGACTACAGACTACTCAAGAGCCTACAAACCATTCTAGATGAACAATCCCTAAGTTAGACTCTTTTTCCCAAGAAAAACTCCCTACTGCACCCTTCACACTGTGTGCATAAATTTGGGAGGCTATAAGAACACCCATAGGCCTGCATACATGCAAGTAAGACCTAAATTCCTCAGTTCAGAGCATTCAATCATGCTATATATGCCACTTTTTAGTCAAGACTCCAAACCACTACCTAGAATTGTGTGTAACTTTCCAAAATCATGAAAATACAAAGAAGAATGTTAGAAAAATATAACTTGAGCCATATATTGACCAATACATGCTTAATGCAAGATAGGAATTTCATCAAAAACATGACAAACATATAAGATATAGGTAATGAATCCATATATGATCATAAATCTTTGAATTTCATTTGAGAATCACCAAGAAGGGTTAATTCCCTTTCATGCTACTTGCAATAACACTTGTTAGCTCGTGAATTCATCAACCATTCAATAAGTTTGTCAAATCATGAAAGAGATCCATAGCAAGAGAACTTCATAATCTAGGCATATAACCAACATCTAACCAGAATATAAACTATGACAAATCAGCCATAATATCACCATAACAACTAGTACAAGTGCTCATAGATCACAATAGGAAAATGACTCATATTAACATATGAAAATGCCAACCAAGTTAAGAACTTGTACGTACCACCCAACCATATATTGGGCTAAGCCAAATCTCTCTTTCAACCAATCACCCCCGCACCATATTCAAAGCATGGATGTGGAATCATAAAGGTTAAACCAAAACAAAATCATTCAGAGGTTCCAGAGGTCAAACCATCAACCACAGTGATTTCACATCTAAGGTACATAAATCAATAACATCAACTAGATCGGACATTATCTAAACTATCTAGGGCTCCAAGAGCTATTAAATAAACCCACAATCTCCATGGAACTTAATCTTCTTCAGGGATCTAGAGCGTTTGTCCCAACTGGAAGGCTCCGGGGACTAGTAACTCAACCCACAACCTCCAGAGAATCCAAGTTGTTGCAAGGCTCCAAAGAATTTATTTCAGCCCACAACCATAAGAAACTTGAGAACCGATAAAAAAACCAAATGGTAAACCCACTACACCATGGTTATCCAGGAAATGGATAGGTAAGGCTGAAACCACTATCAATCCAGAAAAATATCCATGCTAATGAAAATACATAATAAAGGAACCACATGCGTATACCATGCATCCAAAAACTTGCAAGGAGATGACACATGAAATTTATTACCTACAAAGTAAGTCTGATGTAGGTGTTGATCTAATTGTCTCCTTGCATTTCCTTGCGCCCCTTGCTTGCTCACTACAAATCCAAGTGAACGTTATTGTGGTCCAAAGTGTGAAAGGGTGTAAGAACCAAATGCTAAAATAAAAAAAATCTATCAACAATTTCTATGATGCCTTTTTATTATTGGTGTCTCCCTTTTCTTCATTTTTCTTCATTTTTCCTCTAATTTCTCCTGCATGTAAATTTGTGTCCCTTCACCTTCCTTTTCTCCTATTTTCCTTTATTTTCATAATTAAATGCCACTTATTGCCTCTTTTCCTTTGCAAATTTCATAGCCATTAATTAACCATAATTGATGCCCACTATAATGTTTTCCCAACATTCATCTTGGAATACGTGTCTTGTGACCTTGGTCTTATTTTATTTACATGGAGCTTAAGATCAGAGGTGAGCTTAAGATCATACCCAGTGAAGAGGTGAAAAATACACTCCCAACTCGCTTCTTTGAAAATTGGCAACATGTCAGCCCCATACAACTCGAAGAGCATTGCTCCATATATCTCATACCATTTGAGGTTCCTACTTTTTCCCATCTGTCCAGCTAGCAACAAGTCCCAAGAATTAACAAACTGAATTATTTCCCTGACACTGCAAACTAGCCCTTGCATGCTCCATCACCTTAGAAATGGTTACCATCGCTTCGGAAATTATTACCTCGCCTAAGAAATGGTCACCCCTCCTTATCGGATTTATAAAACATTCACCTATGCACTTGCTTCTCATAAAACTTTGGTATATAATTTACCAAAGTTCTAATGTTTAGTATATTAAACATTACTTTAACCTCCCTCTATAAATTCATGATAAATGTTTTTTTTAATGTTTCACAACTAAATTCGAACCAATTTTTTCAGTTTCATCAATTTGCGACACTGTTGTAGGTGCTAGAAAATGATTTTGAAGTGCTCCTGTAGGTGCTGGAAAATTCTTTTCCAGCACCTACAACAGTGTCAAAAACTCATTTTCCAGTTCTTTTATGAAAGATATTTTCAAGAATTTAAACTAGAAAAATGTCATTGGTCCAACATTGAAAAATACATGGATGATTACAAACATTTCCACTTTAGATTATGGAGTTCTTTACGAGAAAATACCTATAACTCATAGAGATACATATACAAGGAATGTTTTATTAAGATTGGGATGGATATTTTGACCACAAAGATATACCTGCTATTTTATTAAACCTATTTTTTAGATAAATCCATTAGATGATAAATAGGTACATTAGGGGAATTTTGAGGTCTAAAATGGGCCTCCTAAGGAAATTATAAAATAATAGTGGAAATAATAAAATAAAATTAGATTACATCTTTAAATTTTAGAGGGATTAATGAAAAAACTATTTTTCAACTCGAATTTTCAACTTATCTCCCTATGTGTTTGCTCAAATTTTGAGTAGTAACACTTGTTGGAGGAAGAATTTCATCCAAGGAGTACCCATGTTTCATACTTTCGATAAACCCTGCTACATGAAAAATTAGAAATACATGAAAATCGTGATTGCAATAACGTTTTTTCATGTATTTCTCATTCTTTCGTGCAGCAGGGTCCATTGAAAGTATGCAACATGGGTTCTCCTTGGATAAGGAATCAAATTTTGCATCCGATGAGTATTCCTGCTCGAAATTTTAGTAAAACATTAGGGAGATAATTTTAAAACTATGATCTGAAAAAGTAGTTTTATTATTTTATAGTTTTTTAAACTTTTTACCTTTTTACTCCAAAAATGGTGAATCACCCCCCATGGTTGACATCATCATTTTGAATCCTATTGGTTCTCATAAATTTTATTTTGGTTCTACGTTTTTCTTAGGAGGCCCATTTTAGGCCTCTAAATTCCCCTAATGAGCACATCATGGGTAACTATCATATCACATATTTACTTTCCATCATCTCCATTTTGAAGTTCTAACATTGATTTTCGTCCCTTTCCTTCTCTTGTCTCTCTTTTATTGGCATGTCAATTTTTATTTTTGAAACTCATTTCTTCTCATTGCCCTTTCTTATAGATACTCTAAATGATCAAACTTTATTAGCCCTCTACTCTAAGTTAATCAATATATCTATATAAGTCCTTCATATCTATTATTTTTCTCTTAGTGTTGGTGAGGGGTAATGCAACTCACTTGAAACATTAGACTCCAAAATACATCAACACATTGTTACCCAAAAGAACTTTATTGACCCCTTAACTTTAATAATAAAAAAATTCAAGGTTCCATAACTATAAATTCTCATTAACAATCCAATCTCATTATTTTTTAACATTGTTGTAGGCGCTGGAAAACTGTTTTCAAACATTTTCTAAAGGAGGCTTGTAAAGATTTTTGGAAGTGAAAGTTGTAACAATGCAAATTAAATGAATTTTTGACTAACCTGAAATGTAGTGTAAGACCTTGAAAGAAATTATTTTCCAGTAAGTTTGGTTTTTGCTTCATGGAAAGCAATGTTCATTTCCATAATATCTACGAATCTCTCTTATGTTTATTTGTGTTCATCCATTCAAAAGGAGTGAAAACTTTGGTTTTATATTGTTTCTCATTATAATATTAAATCCAAGTTGTTTTGGTTTCTCTTGAAGAAAGACAGTATACTTGATAGAGCAATGAAGTTCGTGAATGCCATCCCCACCTTTGAAGATCTCAAAGTTTGGTTTGCAATGGATTAGTATTCTTGGAGAAAGTTTGAACAATTGATCAATGCAATTATTACTTTGGATTTTGCAAAACTTTGATGATATGCCTTAGGTTTATAACTTTAAAAAATTAAATTTCAAATTGTGATATGCAAAATTTAGATGATTACATGATACTCTCTATCTTGAGCTTCATGATAGGTGATATTCTCCAACTCAAATTTGACACTCAAACATTTTCTGTTTTGAATCGGAATTTCTCAACCCAAGAAATCCTTGGATTGTAAATTTCATGCTTCAAATTGCAATTTTAATATAGATTTAGAATACTCATGAACCTATGAAATCACAATTCTAAGGTGGCAAGATTGTAAATATGAAGTGTTGACATTCAAACCGTTGGATTAAGGAAAAAACATGCCTTCAAAAGAACTGTAAAATCCCTGCCAAAAAAGGGTCATAAATATTCGAAAAAATACTATGGGAAAAAATGGTAGTTTGAATCTACAACTTGGTGGTTATGTTCAATGTTGTTTGAGTTTTTGGAATAATCACATTCAATATATGCAGGATAAAAAAACATTCTAAATTTCACATAGGAAGATGAATTCAACAACCTCAAAAACCCTAACCAATGTCAGCTATAATGGTACCCAGCAGGAAAGGTAGTGTAAAAAATAAATATCCATTTCATTTTAGTGACCCATATATACAAATTATTGCTTAAAAGTATCGATAAGAAATTTGATCAACAAAACTATATTTTCAGAAAAAGGATCAAGACTAGTTCCATTTTCAAAAGCATAGCCCTGAATGCCTACCAATGGGTTATCTATTCACAATACTCAGAAATCTGTGTTTATAGGGTAGATAGTTGAGATATTACCTATCATTGAAGAACATTATAGAGTTGTTCCAAGGCCCGTCATTCAAATCTACATGAGATTTATTTATGAATACATTCCCACACAAAATTTAGAGCTTAGAGTAGTTTCTATTTCCATTATGAAGATTTCTCTTATTCCATACATTTAAGAAAATAAAGAAGAATCATCTCCCCTTTGTGTTATTTCTTTGCAAGCCAGAGTGCAATATTTTGAACATGATGTGAGGGAGTTGGGTTCATAAAAAAATTTACTTGTAAATGTTCATTGGGACAATAGGTTTCCTAATATGTTTCCACATTTTTTTCAGATTGTGAGACAAAATGGAAAAGAAATGGAAGACTATAATGGGCCTTGAGGTGCAAGACCTTATAGCGAAAATCATGTTTTCCCATAAATATTTAGTCTAGTCTGAAGTATCTAAGGCCAACATGAGTATTAATCGAGTTGCAAAAATTCATGTACACAGAGTCAATGAATCCATTAAATGAGAGGAAATGAATCTAGAGGCTCCATATACCGTTGCCTAATGAAAAACCTAAACTTTAGGCTTAACCGAAGATCCAAGCTTAAGGGGTAGTGTTGCCTTGCGACAGGAACTGTAAGTATTTTAAAAATGGCTTCTTTAGATGTTTGTATTAGTAGTGTTTTATTAGTTGTCATATATCTTTATATATTGAAATTTGTTATGTAGTTATGCTTTCTCATATGGTCTAGAGGATAATAAATAAAATTTTACAACCAAACGAAAGTAGTAATTTGTGAAAAAGAGGGGTTGTCGGTGCCATTTTATTCTAAAGGTTACAGTTCAAAGCCTCGAGATAGCAATAATAACATACAAGATGTATTATCATGAAGATGGGAAAGGATGGCCCTGCCATGGAAAACATGACATTTTAGGTGATGCTAGGTCTCTGCATAAACCAAGGCTTTCAAGGGACATGGTTTCTTATGTTGAAAGTTATTTTTTTCTACCTGTTGTAGCTTATATTGTGCTTGAGGTTTATTTATCAATTATATCACTATCAGGAGTTCAAACTCAATAAAACTCCTTTATATTATTTACCCTTCCCGAAAAGTCTAAAAGAAATGAAATATTTTGTTTATTATATATCATCATCACTAAACGAAGAAATGTAAAAGAATCGGATATAAATAGTTATATAGAACTAGACCCGATATATATATATATATATATATATATATATATATATATATATATATATATATATAGAAGTGCATATTGAAATGAGAAGCAAATAAAGAAATATATCGGATTTACAAAGGAAACAAGTGTTAAAACATATATAGTCGGACCTGAAATATATATATTGTGTTTAAAATTTTGGTGGGTGTTCGGGAGGAGCAAAAACGGTAAATGGTTTTTATTGGAATTCACCCGATCCCACTTATCCTTCGACATGTAGCAGTTGGGTGGAGAGATAAAAACGCCCATTTCGGTTGGGTATTCTCTAGCCTTATGTCCCACCCAAAATCTTTATAGGGCGTCCGATATGAAAAGCACAGATCTACGGTGGGGATATATTGGCAGAAGGGTATACCTAGATAGTTGTTCAAAACCCGTGTTAGAAGCTGAAAAGCATGCTTTATGGTATATTTTCATTGTTAAAGCTATATAATAGAAAAGCACAGATATGAAGGAATTATGCGTAAGTCCAACATTACGTTAATGCACCACTAGAAAGGGGTTGATTGCGCTTTAAGATGGGAAGTCAACGGAGCACTGAAAAGGCAGATCCGATGGATTTATGAATCAGAGTTAATACTTTTTCAGTTCCGAAGTTACCAAAGCTTTGTATTAATTTCGCTCAGTAAAGGGAAAAATCAATGTTAAAGTTGAGTTCGATGAAAAGGTAGATGGGCATGTTTTCTTTATGTTTTTGCCAATATAAGCACACTCGATATATATATGCAAGCCCCAGTCTTCACACAAGTCAAAGTTTAATGCAATTAATTATGGTAAAAGTAGATTAATTTTTATTAAAGAGTTTGCAGAGGAACTCAACAATGGATTAACAGAGCAAGGCAGTAGTTATCATCCTCTTCCAAATTCAGTGTTGTTCTTGTTATTTCATATTCTTTGAGGTGTCTTTTACCCTCTGTAAAATCCTGTCATAGTTTTTAATTCAGATAGTTAGAGAAACAGTTTTAGTAGTTTGACAGTTTCAAAGATCAACAACTATTTCATAATGTATAAGAAGAAGAAAATTTACAGACAAAGGGTTCGTTGTTGCAATTTTGGAGAACTCGGAGACTAGGCCACTGTATTCCTGATATCATCGTTGATTAATGAAAGAATGAGAAGTTTCCATGAGTTGTTGGGTATAATTTTGTAACCTTCTCTGTTATGTGTCATGTTATGTTTTCTTCTTTCAAGTATAGTAAAGAAGTTGTAGGTCTTTATTTTCTTATGTAGATAAAGTTAAAATATCTTAAAAGGGAGCTCCTATACTTGAAGTTCCCACCTTCTTTTCTAAGTTATAGATAATAGTTTTTGTGAAAGACCATCGTATTATCTTTAACTGCTCCTAGAGTCACATATGGTAGTTTCTGTGTTAAGCAACATATTGTCTATGATTGAGTTCTCATTTCCACAATTCTTCTAAGTGATGGATAGTAGTTTTTGTGAAAAATCAGCATACTATATTTCACTTTTCCTTCAAGGTTTCTTCATTCATCATTTATATCTAGCAACAAATGGCATTCTGAGATGTTCTGGTCATACATGTACTAAGGGTTAAAGACCAAGTTTCCAGGTCCTTCATTTAAAGACACAACATATATCTAAGTGACAAATAAGTGATAGTAAATAATATTTATTAATGTCTTAAGCACAATTTCCCTACAGCCAGGAAATTGGTTTCTTAAGGAACAACATTAATTGGCGTCGTTGCCAGGGAGAGAAGACAAGAACATTTTTCCCTGGGTTTTCACTATTTTCCTCTCGTTGTTCAGTGAGAAGGAAATGTTTCATTGTTTTGAAAACATAATTGAATAAGAGCACTTTTCCTTGGGTTTATTAAGTTTGAAGTTGATTCTTGAGAATGACAAGTTTCAACAGTTGGTTGTACATTCACACCTATGATTTTCACTTACAACATTGATTGGCGAATCCACTGTACTTTGAAGTTTTCTTTTCTAGGTTTTAATGGATCTCCCTGCATTCTTAGTCCATAAATTTGATCCATTTTATTTTAATCGGATCACCGGCTATCCTCATGACGTGCCTGAATTTTATGTCCGGGATGAGTATCTTCCAAAATTCAGTAGAAAGGAATATGAAGATCCAGCTCAACATCTCCAAGAGTTTCATGAATGCATGGAGCAGTAGGGCATCATTCATGAAGATGTTAAGATGAAGTTGTTTATGTTTTCTTTGGACTTAGAAGCTATGGATTAGTTCAGGTCTCTGCCTCATTCAAGCATTTCATCTTTGAAAGATTTCCATTCAGTATTCAATTCTTCTTGTAGAGTTTATTATCCACACAAGTTTCTTTTTGAAAATTGTTGTGAATATTATGATTTTAAAGAAACTTTAAAAGCTCAAGATAATCCTGTTGAGGAAACTGATGATCTTGTTGATAATATATCAAGCATTCAGAGAGATTATAGCCAGATTAACTATGAGCAAGTCTCTAAAAGCGAGGAACTATCATTTTCTCAAAATGATGCATAGAAGTTTATAAAGTATTCCTCTTCAATAATTTCCCAAGCAAATAATTGGTTGACTATGTTCCAAGCAGATCGAGCATCATTTTCTCAAAATGATGTGGAGGAGTTTATAAAACATTTCTTTCCAATAATCCCCCAAGCAGAGAATTGGTTGACCCTGTTTCAAGCAAATCAAGAGAGTATTCAGATGGAGGAAAGTTCAAGCATGCATGAAGAATTTCTGCTCAGCAGTAGAGAAGAGGAAGAAATTATTAAGTTGCAAATAAATCCCCAAAGTTCTTATTTTGTTAAATTTGATGATCCTCCTATCTATTATGAAAATGGTTTAAATGGGGAACAGGACGAAGCTCTTCAAGTGCATCAGTTGGGTGTTGAACATACAGGAAGAAACCAACAAGTGGGATATGTTGGGCAATAATATATTGAGCCATCTATCATAGAAAAAGAGGCTATCTAATGTAGAAAGGAAGCTGATAAAGAGATTGTATATCAATGCATTGAAGAACACAATGATGCCCATGGATCAAAGGTAAATAATCTATTTGAAGTTGATCATATGTCATATAATAATGTGACAAAATTTCTTTTTCTTCCTGAGCTTAGAATCACAAATTATTTTCAATCAAAGCTTAGAGATGAAAAGTGGAGATATGAAAGTGACATAGATCATCTTCTTAAAGATGTTGTTGATTGTTCTATTGGACATATTATCTCAACAAAAGGTTTAATTCAGCAAGAACCTTCATACATAGAAAATTTCTTTTTTGGAGCTGATCAAGAACACATTTTTTCTTATACTTTTGAAGATCCTGTGGCAGATTACATGGAAGAATTTATCAGAAGTATACACATATCATTTTGTGGATATACTCTTAATTTTAGTTGTGAGCTACTTTTATGCATAATTTATATTTTGTTCAGGATGAATTGCATTTTCAAGATTCATTGGCAGAATGGTTCTAGATTAAGCACCCAAATGCTAACTTGGTACCATTGGAAGATTGACTTCACCTAATGGAGATCAATCATGTTCATATGTATGAACTTGTACATAAATAAGATTAGGTGTTGAGAATTTGGTTTCCAATTGCAGTTATTCAGTTTAATCATTAGTTGATGAATAAGGGCGACTTTCCCAGTTGGAAACTAGTTTGTAGAGGTGTCAGACTTCAAGACTGTCAGGTTTCAATTGTTAGATTTCAGGGTTTTCACAGTTTTGGACTCCATACCCAACTAAGGCTACTGATATATGATTCTCAATATTTTGTTATCAAAGCGCAAGAATCTTATCATTGTAGATATTGGCGTGGGTTCACAGTTCAACATTTTCACACAGTTAAATCTAGAGAAGCAATATATGACTCCATGCCCAATGGATAAGGCACTGATTTGTAGTTCTTAGTGCTTCTGTGGCAAAATCACTATCCCCAGTTGGAGCCAGATGTTGTAGCTTATATTGTGCTTGAGGTTTATTTATCATTTATATCACTCTTGGGAGTTAAAACTCAATCAAACTCCTTTATATTGTTTACCCTTCCTGAAAAGTCTAAAAGAAATGAAATATTTTGTTTATCATATATCGGCATCGCTAAAGGAATAAATGTAAAAGAATCAGATATAAATGGTTATATAGAACTAGACACGATATATATATAATTTGGTGGGTTCGCAATAACGATAGGTCGGACTCGATATTGATTATGCCATGATTTATAACTATGTCGGGTCCGCGATTATCACACAACGTTTTGACTTATGCCAACTATGATTTGCGATCACAGGTTGGACCCGAAAGAATATATATTATGTTTTATAATTGCAGCAGGTCTGGCATATCGCATAACATATATATATATATATATATATATATATATATATATATATATATATATATATATAATATATATATATATATATATATATATATATATATATATATATATATATATATATATATATATATATATATATATATATATATATATATATATATATATGGAAAGCGCCGATTGTGATGAGCGATGGGGATTCCAGACCCGATAGCTTATATGCTATATTTTATAACTCAGTGCGTCTGTCTTATCACAGGTTGTAAAGGTTTTTTTTGATATATCAAAAGCCCTTCATATATATTTTGTTTACGCAGTTTTATATGCATTTCTATTATAAAGGGTTATAATAGAAAGGTTGGACATGAAGCATATATATATATATATATATATATATATATATATATATATATATATATATATATATATATATATATATATATATATATATATATAGATATTATAATTAAAAGCCCTGGCGGGTCCGCAAGGCATATTAAAAGGTAGATTTCAAGTTATAAGGCGAGTGTTCGGGCGGAGCAAAAACGGTAAATCGTTTTTATTGGAATTCACCTGATCCCACTTATCATTTGACATGTAGCAGCTGGGTGGAGAGAGAAAACCGCCCATTTCGGGTGGGTATTCTCTGGCCTTATGTCCCACTCGAAATCTTTATAGGGCGTCCAATATGAAAAGCGCAGATCTACGATGGGGATATATTGGCGGAAGGGTATGCCTCGATAGTTGTGCAAAGTTGTGTTAGAAGCAAAAAAGCATGCTTTATGGTATATTTTCATTGTTAAATGTATATAATAGAAAAGCGCAGATATGAAGGAATTACATATAAGTCCAACATTACATTAATGCACCACTGGAAAGGGACCGATTGCAATTTGCGATGGGAAGTCAACAGAGTGCTGAAAAGGCGGATCCGATGGATTTATGAAGCAGAGTTAATACATTTTCTTTATGTTTTGGCCAATATAAACACACCCGATATATATGTAAGCCCCAGTCTTCGCACAAGTCAAAGTTTAACACAGTTAATTGTGGTAAAAGCAGATTAATTATTATTAAAGTTTTTGCAGAGGAACTCGACAGCGGATTAACAGAGCAAGCCAACAGTTATCATCCTCTTCCAAATTCAGTTATGCTCCTGTTATTTCATGTTCTTTGAGGTGTATTTTACCCTCTGTAAAATCCTGTAATAGTTTTTAATTTAGATAGTTAGAGAAATAGTTTTAGTAGTTTGACAGTTTCAGAGATCAACAACTGTTTCATAATGTATAAGAAGAGGAAAATTTACAGAGAAAGGGTTGGTTGTTGGAATTTTGGAGAACCCGAAGACTAGGCCACTATATTCCTGATATCATCATTGATTAATGAAAGAATCAGAAGTTTCCATGAGTTGTTGGGTATAATTTTGTAACCTTCTCTGTTATGTGTCATCTTTTGTTTTCTTCTTTCAAGTATACTAATGAAGTTGTAGTTCTTTATTCGCTTATGTAGATAAAGTTAAAATTCCTTAAAAGAGCGCTCCTATACTTGAAGTTCCCACCTTCTTTTCTAAGTTATAGATAATAGTTTTTGTGAAAGACTCGGGTATTATCTTTAACTTCTCCCAGAGTCACAGATGGTAGTTTCTGTGTTAAGCATCATATTGTCTATGATTCAGTTCTCATTTCCATAATTCTTCTAAGTGATGGATAGTAGTTTCTGTGAAAGTTCAACATACTATCTTTAACTTTTCCTTCAAGCTTTCTTGATTCATCATTTATATCTAGCAAAAAATGGCATTCTGAGATGTTCTGACATAAATGTACTAAGAGTTAAAGACCAAGTTTCCAGGTCCTTCATTTAAAGACAACATATATTTGAGTGACAAATAAGTGACAGTAAATAATATTTATTAATGTCTTAAGCACAATTTCCCTACAACCAGGAAATTGGTTTCTTAAGGAACAACACTACCAGTGGCAATTGAATTAGTTTGTAAAATGCATATTAAAAAATATGTTGAAATAAATGCCATAAATCGGGATAGGGTTTTTTCTCATGCATAAAGGATGTCACAAACATTTATAATCGTCTAATGAAAGGAAATTACCAACTTCATAAGAAAGATGAAACGAGTATGAATCTTTGGTATGAAAAGCACCAAAATGATTTCTTCTCTTACCAAAAGCCGAATGGTGAAAATGTACATTTTATAGCTGGAATACAAAAAAAATGGATGTTGGACACTATGGTTGAGCGATCGCATAATAGCTTAATAACCATGGATTCAACATTAAACACAAATAAATATGGGGTTAGTATTTTTGCAATGATTCATTTAGTGAAATCATTTTGATTGTTATGATTCTATATGATTAATGGTGTAAAATTAAGTTAATCTTTTTTTAATATGACAATATCAGTTGTACACACTCATGGTGTTTGATGAGAAACAAAGTGGTGTTCCAGTTTCATGGGTGGTGATGTCACGTAGTACATCACAAGATATATCACTATGGTTGGAGCACCTCATGCATATGTGTTATCAACTTTGTCATGATTGGAAGGTCATCTCCTTTATGGTTGATGATGCATTGGCTGAAATTATTGCTCTGAGGTATTTTCAATCTTCTTATTTGACATTGCAACTTGTATTCAATCTAAGTATTTCTAACTTAAAATGAATTAAATTTGGAATGAGCATCACCAAGTGTGAAGTAATATTGTGTGTTTGGCATGTAAGGAGGAAATGGATAAAAAATGTTAACTCGTTGGCGAGTAGTAAAAAAAAATCAAAAGAGATGTTCAATGAGCTAGGCCATATCATGAAAAATTGTTCAAACAATGAAGTGAATAATGCAATAAATTGATTTTTCACTAAATTTGAAAGTAAGGTAAAGTTCTTGGACTATTTCCACAAGAATTGGGTTGTCGGTGACAATTTAGTAAGTTCACATACTGTTATTGTGTTTATATTATTTTTGTTTCATAAAGACAAGATATATTTACTAATTATGTTTTTACATTAGGGATGTGGGTAAAAGGCTGTCGAGATTTTCCTCATGCAAATTAGGGGACAAATAATGTTGTGGAATCATACCATTGTTATCTCAAGACTACCTTTCTATCTAATTGTAGAAATAAATGTTCTTGTAGGATATATTGTCTATTTTATACTCTCCTCACAAATGTTGAACCGTGTTACCAATTTAAGGAAATTTTGCAAAAAGAAGGATATTTGGACAACCACAAGAAAGAGAAGCAACTTGAATCATCAATGGAAAAATATAAAAGAATTCCAGAAAGTGATTGTAGCCCTCATGAGAACATATCTCATGCTTATTAGGAGAGGAGTCAAAGTACAACTAATAAGTGATATCTTGTCGCTTGGCATCACAAAAAGAAATCACTTGTTATTTCCCATGGTCTATTCATGGAAACACTTGCAAGAATTCCATAAAGGTAGGTTGGTTGTATTCCCCTTCAATTAATTCATATGCTTTATTGGATCATGATACCACTCCCAATACATTCAATTCCCCTCCTGAAATAGCTATATAGGAGCCAAACATCGATACAGATGCTGACACATCTATCATGGTTGATAACAATGTAGATCCACATGGTGAAGAACTTTAGTTGCTAGGGAGGATTTGTTTGGATACATAGACCTGTTGAGAATAACCCTCCTTCTACTTTGAGCAAGACAAAACAGTTGATAGGTTTGATTAAAAAAATGATGGTTGATACAAATGATATTCATATTATGGACTATGTCTTCACCCTTGGGTTGGGTGTTTATGAGTCATATTTTAAGACAAAAAAGAGTTTCCTTAGCCCTAGAAAGGAAAACAAAAGAGGAAAACAAAGTGGCATCTTGGAAATCAATTTGAATGTCCCTACATTTGCATATGAACATTTTCAGTCTCAACATCTCAACAAGCAAGGCCATCCTTGTTCCAACAATGCATCCTCTATTGTCTCGGGTAAGTTCCATAAAATGACGATATCAACATGTTTAGATTAGTGTATATAGACATAACCATTTCTTAATGAATTAGCGTGCAAATGTTTTCAATGGCGCAACATCTCGCTAGTGTTTTTCCTCCTATGGATCATCCTCCATTGGAGCATGCTTCGTTGGTTGACAACCTCCAATTTAGTGATTTTTAGGTTTGTTGCTATATCTTTACTCTTAAATTTGTGTACTAGATGTTATTGATGTTTTCAATGTAGTGTTTGAAAGTTTGTAGAGGTGCGACATCCCACCAATGTGCCCTCAATTCAAGCACAGAGACAAATGCACCATTGATCTAGTTATCATATCATTCAAGGTGAATTTTATTGGATTCCTAATACATGTAGTCAATATGATGTGTGTATTACTTTACATGTCATTATTTTCTTTGATTAAAATTGCATTTTTATCTTACAAATGCAAGAGTTTCTCCTATATATCATCCTCTATTGGAGCATGCTTCGTTGGTTGACAATTGTCCAATTAGTGTTTTTCTAGCTTTGTTGATATATCTTTCCTCTTAATTTTCTCTTAAATGTGTGTACTAGATGTTATTGATGTTGTTAATTTAGTTTCTGAATGTTTGTAGAGGTGTGACATCCCACTAGTGTGCCTTCAATTCAAGCACATAGACGAATGCACCATCGATCTAGTTATCATATCATTCAAGGTGAAATGGATGGGATTCCTAATTCATGTAGTCAATATTATGATGTTTGTATTAGTTTACATACCATTATTTGCTTTGATGAAAATTGCATTGTTATCTTACATATGCAAGAGCTTCTCCTATGGATCATCTTCCATTGGAGCATGCTTCGTTGGTTAACAATTGTCCAATTGGTGATTTTCCAAATTTGTTTCTATATATTTTCTCTTAATTTTATCTTAACTATGTGTACTAGATGTTATTGATGTTTTTAATGTAGTGTCTGAATGTTTGTAGAGTTGCAACATCCCACCACTGTGCCTTCAATTCAAGCAAATAGACAGATACACCATCGATATAGTTATCATATCATTCAAGGTACATTGGATGGGATTCCTAATTCATTTAGTCAATATTATGATGTGTGTATTACTTTACGTTCCATTATTTGATTTGATGAAAATTGCATTGTTATATTACAAATGCAATTTCTTCTCCTATGGATCATCCTCCATTGGACCATGCTTCATTGATTGGCAACTATCCAATTAGTGATTTTCCAGGTTTGTTGCTATATATTTTCTCTTAATTTTGTGTACTAGGTGTTATTTATGTTGTTAATATAGTGTCTGAATGTTTGCAGAGGTGCGACATCCCACCAGTGTGCCTTCAATTCAAGCACATAAAAGGATGCACCATTGATCTAGTTATCCTATCATTCAAGGTGCATTTGATGGGATTCCTAATTCATGTAGTCAATATTATGATGTTTGTATTACTTTACATGCCATTAGTTTCTTTGACGAAAATTGCATTATTATCTTACAGATGCAAGAGCTTCTCCTATGGATCACCCTCCATTGGAACATGCTTTGTTGGTTGACAATTATCCAATTGGTGATTTTTTAGGCTTGTTGTTATTTCTTTCATCTTAATTTTCTCTTAAATGTGTGTACTAGATGTTATTAATGTTGTTAATGTCGTGTCTGAATGTTTGCATAGGTGAGACATCCCACTAGCGTGTCTTCAATTCAAGCACATAGATGGATGCACCATCGATCTAGTTATCATATCATTCAAGGTGCATTGGATGGGATTCCTAATTCATGTAGTCAATATTATGATGTGTGTATTACTTTACATGCCATTATTTTCTTTGATGAAAATTGCATTGTTATCTTACATATGTAAGAGCTTCTCCTATGGATCATCCTCCATTGGAGCATGCTTTGTTGGTTGACAACTGTCCAATTGGTGATTTTCCAGGTTTGTTTCTATATCTTTCCTCTTAATTTTCTCTTAATATCACTAGCAATCAAGGATCAAGATTTATCTCCCTCTCCTAATGAAGTAAAGCACAAGGGGTGTGAGTATATAAAAAGGGGTGTAAGCAAGTTATAATGGTTGGTTTCCAAAATTACAATGAACACAACATAATGGATGTCACATGTTTATTTTGTTCATCAATTTTCATTCATTGAGGCTCTAATCTAGCTATCAAGCCTGCAATAGGTTTATGTTTCATGTGATTCCAAATTCTCATCTTGGGAGCATTGTTGCTAGTATAATATTGACATGCATATATTGAAACTTGTGACATGTCTCAAGAGTTGGTTATGTTGTACATGTCATTTTCCCGATAGAAAAACAACATTTCAATGAGAAACGTTTGGAATTCAAAACAAAAGATTTGTATACAACTTGTAAAAAGACAATCATCTATTCTAATTCCCAATTTGAGAGGTCGACATGGAATACACATAATTCTGTGAATAGGGATAGACTTTGTTTAGTAAATTGTATCATAAAAATATTGCAATATTTTATGGTTTCCTTCTCGGATATTATGGATCCTAAAGTCTTATACATTTTGATATATAATGCATGAAAAAACGAGACAAAGGGTTCAAAACTCTTTTGCAAAAACCTTGTGTGTATTGTAAATTTTTCAAGGTCAATATAGTTTTCTCTTTGCCAGACTTTGAGAGGTTTCAAAGATTCACGTGTTGCTGATTTTTTGTCTATCCTTCTTCTACATGCTTGTTCTCATTTTTGCTGATCATATGTTCATATCTTCAGTATTGGAATAATGGTGTAATGAACTAGATTTCATGTTTGATTTCTCACTCTCATAATATTCAAATGCTCTAAGTGTTTTTCCATCTAAAGGTTACAAAAATCACTATGTGGTGGTCTGCTTTTTTTTAGATCAATATGTTATTCTTCTATTACATCCTAATTTTTACAGTCTGAACAAAGAAGCCAATACTTGTCTTTCCTCTACTAGAGTTTTGAAGGATTTACAGTTCTTACTCATTTTTGTAAGCATAAGAACACATATGAGTATGGACATGAGTAGGGATGTTGTTTCCCTTGTTTTCAAAATTGTTGCCTTGTATATTCTCATAAAAACTTTAGTATATGTTTAATCCAAAGTTTTTAACGTTTATTTTATTAAACATGGCCTTATCACTTTAATATTTCATGAAAAAGCATTTTCCAATGCTTAATAACTTAATCCGCACAAACTTTCTTAGTTTCATGATTTTGCAACATTCCGATAGGTGCTAGAAAATGATTTCATAGCGCCTTTTTAAAGGATATTTTAAATAATTTTGACTAAAAAACTGTTATTGGTCCAACATTACCAACAAGGTGGATGATTTCTTGCTATTAAGTAAAATAAATAACCAACCCCCTTTTTGCCTTACAATCGGTGACCCAACATGGAACAAAAATTATGATTCAATAAATAGAACAGTAACTCTAGAGGGAATTTCTTGATATAGGGGACAATCATGAAGTTCTGAGGCGATTAGAGAATATCCATAAAAATTGCAAGGACAAATTACAAACATAGTGCACTTTTACCAAGCATACAAGACAAAGCATTTTTAAAAGGGATACTCCCTCAAAGACAAGGCATTTGCATAACATGTCCATACCCATATGTGTGCTTAAACTGTAGTGGAAGGAAGCCATCATTAAAATTATTTTTATCTTAAAATTATATTTTAATTGAAGCCACATTTTCCCATTAAAACAACTCACCATGCTAAAACCCTTAAATCATGGTAAAAAAAAATCATGACATTTAATGGAGTGCTTTATAATTGCCCCTTGGTCATCCCCTTCTCTTTTTGGTTTGAAACTTTTTTGAATAGCTACTTGGTTGTATTTGGTATTTGGTTTTCATGGTGTTGAAGATATTCACTGTGTCTATTAGCAGTGTCATTTGCAAGCGATTCTTGCCAAAAATCCCAGTTTCTTCCAACCAACCCTTATAGGAAATTATATCTATCTTTCTTAACTAGATGTTGTTTGAAGATAACGTGTCTGAGTCCAAGCCATTCCCTGTACATGAATGGTTTGTAGGATCATGTTTAGATGGCCTCATATTTATGCCTCTTAAAGGAGTGTCCAGATCTTTGAGAGGGTGTTTTCATGTCCAACCTCTCTAGAATTGTCTATATCAAGTCCAATCCATTAAGGGATGTGCCAATGGCCTTTGAATTTGTACTTTTGTTTAAGAAAAGGCTACTAAACATGTAAGTCTACATGTCATAATTTTGGATGTCTAAGTTGCTAAAAAGGAACCACAAAACGTGAAATGTAAAGATGAAACCAATTTAATTCAGAAGGGAATGGATGTGTTTAAGGAACACAAAAGATTAAGGATATACTTAATTGAAGTCAGCTTGAAGTCAGCCAAGAAAAGCAAAGGAATATCTATGTATGGAACAAAACGATATTTGTTACATAACTAATTTTACAAAGGGCTTCATGTTCTCAAGAGATGGCCCAGTGTCTGCAAATAGTCACCTACAAACATTCGCCCATAAAAGATGAGTTTTACCCTTAGGAATAGAAATCTACAGTTATGTCGAACAAAAGAGTCTGAGACATCAAGTCAACAAAGAGAATTTTAATAATAAAGCGAGTGAAGAAAAATGCATACTATGACCTTGAATGTTACATATGGTGGGTTTTAGATTCTCAACTCATTTATTTATTTTCCAAGAATGATTTTTTGAAAACTATTTACACTAATTGTTTTTTGGAAGGGGATGGTAACTTATGCACCCCCTTTACATTAGTTTTCCTCTAATAGGGGCCCTTTGCAAAACATTAGTTCCTTTATTTTATGCATTGTGTGTTATCTCTATATTAGTTCCTGTGGTGGTTAATTTTTTCTTTATTTATTGCACAATTTTATATTTCACATTGCTCTACTTTTCCTACAATATTTTGTCTTGTTTTGAGAATATTTTACATGTTAGCTTTTTGGAATTCATATTGATGGTAAGTAATGCTTGTTACAAATAGTGTTGAGGTAGTTATCTGTTATTGACCACTGATAGGTGATGCAAAGAAGATATTGTTGTGATTCTTCCAGATTTTAATACTTGGTCTATTGCTTCTGATCTTCTAATTATTAGACAACAATCTTATACTTTTGGAATTGCAAGCAATACATTTCTTGTGTTTGAATTTATCATTATCTACAAAATTTTCGTAGTAAAGTAAGAGTAGTGAGGATTCTATTTTAGATTGTATTCGTTTTGTTATAGTGTGTATTTTTTACATGTAAAATATAATCCTTGGCTTAAGAGGGACCGTGTTAGTTAGATAAATTAGTTATCAAGTTGTCAAGTTGAAATTTGGTAGGAGTCATAATGAGCCATTTGATTGCTCATGTAATGAGATACGAATCTAGGAAACATCTTTATTGGTTAATTTGAACTGTAATTTGTAATTCATTGAAATTTGCAAGAAAATATCTAAATACTAATATGGATGTTTTGAATATTACATAACATTTGCATAGCTTCATCACAATAATACTTACATTGATAAATTAATCCTATTTGTGATGGAGACAACATGAGTTATATATTTTCAAGATCACTTTCATACATTTCACCTATTTCAGTGTTTTCTGGAAAAAAAGATCAATCAAATTCTGAAACAAACCCACTAAAACAAGAGATAGAAACATTTTAAGCTATCTTTCCTGCAATTTGCAAATGCCAAGGAAACATAACATGCTACAATGTGAAAATCAATAATAAACTTTGGATGTGAGGTTAAAGCTATACTTCATAGATACGATTTCTAGATTGAGAAATTGAAGGTAAGACTACCCCTATACTCTATGGATAAAATTTTGGATTGTCAACTTGAAGGTGAGTATAAGCCTTTATTTGATAGATAAAATTATGTTTTGTAGAATGCAAAAGTTGCGCACAATTTAAATATAAGGTTTAAATGTATAGCGTAATCCCCGCATTTTGTTCAATTTTATGGATCTGAAAGTCATTGGATTTAATTTTTTTAATATGGTTTTCTTGCTTATAATTTAATCATATTTTTCCAATTCCAATAAAAAACACGAAAGAGGGCAATGGAGGTTGCGAGGTGTTGTGTTTTAACTCACAAAAATAGAAATTTCACATTTATGCTATTAACATTTTTAGGCCCCTTGACTAATTTAAACTTTAAATTTGGATATTAGAAAATTCAAATCACTAACATGGGAAAATAACACAAAAGAAAATATTTGTAACCTCAACAACATTCAAATATTTATTCGCAAAGCCTACAAATATTACATTTCTCCATATACATGGAATATATCACATTTGTCCATATATTTGTCACTCGTACAAGAGAAACCAATCATTGCAGGTTGAGGGGAAATAGTACATTAATGTGTTCTTCTTTAGTGAAAGAACCATGCCATGAAAGCCCCCACAAAAATGACAACAAACACTCATTCCCATAATGGGGACCTATCTTGTTGTTGATCAATGACTTATGATGTAACAAATGATGATCTTATGTTATCATTGACAACTCCACACTGTAGATGAGTGGGCATTATTTGTATATCTGGATGGTAATCTATGTTAAAAGATCGAAATTCATAACTCTAGATTTTGGCTTCTTTGTAAAGGGGTTTGAGATTGTCCTTTCAAACTTGATATGTTCCTTTCATCTGGTTGCAGATTAACTATGAATTTATGAATATGGTAATATTGTTGGCACCAATCCTTTTTGCCTCTTTCAGCCCTTTGAAAAGGGAAATATAGTATGCCTCGTTATTTGCAGTCCTTCCATGCACTTCTTTCTTTCTATGCAACACATGTTTTGTTTCACTATTATGAAAGGAAAATTGAACAATTGCTCATCCTAGATTAGGATAACAGGAGACTTCAATGCACATGGTCCACTTTTGCACCGTTCTTTATCATACAAGAGCTGGAAAATAAGAACAATAAAATAATATTAGAAATTAGGCATTAAATTTTAACATTAAACAATCTGTAGTGCCAATAATAAATGAGGATACAATGCATTTAAGCATATGCCCTAGCAAAAAACCATAAATGCATATTGCCAAAAACTCATGGGAACATTGCAAAAGCATAACTCCTTCAACCATTCACAAAGGGATGTTCTCCAAATATTCATAAGCAGAAATCCAAAATGGTCTCAAACCAAATCATAAACCTTTGGAAATTTTCATTAATGGTATTATGTGTAACTAATGGGATTAATGGTCTTTTCACGGAAGGGAGCTTCACTATATTCCAAGAGTTTTGGAGATGTTGGTGTAAATAGCTAAAGGAGTGTTGAAGAAGAAGACTTGAGATTTAGCGAGATTGATGTCAGTTCCAAAGGAACTTGCAAAGCAAGAGAAGATAGTCTGAAAGTTCAATGCTTCTTTGATGGTGGGTTGACCCATGAGAAGGGTACCATCAATGAATTGTTGATGAGTGGATGGGGGATTAGTGGGCCGGTTAGGGAGGACTCTGAGGGAGCTAGGAGAGGCAACATGATTGAGAGATCTAGCTAGACCCTCCACCACGAGGAGGAAAATGTTGGGAGAGTGAGGATGACCTTAGCTAATACTACGAGAGGGAAAGAAGGTGGGGGAGCTCAATGCATTGAAAAGAATAGATAAAAAGGATTTAGGTAGTAGTTTCATAACCCAGGCATTCCAATGATTAGAAAAGCCATAGGATTTTAGCATGAGGGATATAAACTACCAGCTAAGATTGTCAAAATATTTAGACATGTCTAGTTTCATAATCAGGCTTGGGTTTGTCTAAGAGGAGAGGGAATGAATGTGTTTGTGGATAGTTATGACACTATCAAGAATATATCTTCCATTTACATTACTCGATTGTTCTTATGAGATTATGTAGGGTAGAAAAGTCTTAAGTCTATTTTCAATGACCTTAGAGATTATCTTTTAAATGACGTTGCAAAGAGTGATGGGCCTAAACTCAAAGGGGTTTTGAGCTTGAGATTTTTTTAGGCATGAGGGCTATGAAGGTAGCATCTAGAGCTATGAGGAGGGTTGATGATTTCCTTGATTCTTCTACTATTTGCACCACATTTTCCCCTATGCTATTCCAACATTTTTGAAAAAACTTAATTCTGAAACCATGAGGGCTAGGGGCATTGTTCTTGGGAATTTCCATCACTATTTATTTTACTTCCTTGGGAGTGATTTATCTCATAAGAATATCATTTTTTTTCTTTTGTTATTATATTGGGTAAGTGTGTGGTTATTTCTGTAATTGCATGGCTTATGTCTCTTAGAGTTTTCGTTAGTAAATCTTGAAAATAATGATTGAGTTCCTTGGCTATATGTTCATGGATTTCCACTTTTTGATTTTGTGTATTTCTAAGGCTAAGAATTCTATTTTTGTGTTGTATCATGGAGATGTGGAAGAATTTGGTATTCTTCTCTCCCTCCTTTAACCACTGAATTTTGGACTTTTTCTTCCATAGTATTTCTTTTTTCAAGTTGCATTTGAATGATTGTTTCTATCTTTTCTCATTCTTTAGTTTTTAATTTTTCTAAATTTCTTCTGGTATATTTCCAAATTCCAACACATTCCATTCTTTGAACTTTTGTTCTATGATTTTCAACTTTTGTTGGAATATATACATAGTGTTACCTTTTATGGTACCTGCTTCCTTCCACCATTTTTGGATATTATTTTTGAATGCAAAATGTCTTCGGTAGAATTCTTCGAAGCAAAAAGACTTGATTTTTTGACATCTGTATCGGGTAGGGTTAGAATCACTATCATTAGGATCATTAAGGTGGAATTTAAAAAAAATGGACAAGATCTTTCAAATTCAGTGCATGCAATAATGTTTTCAGTGTTAGCTACACAATATAATCCAAAATAGGATTGACATTGTACTAATGAAGAATCATACATGTTTATACAAATGGGTGACTTAGCAGGTACTGATGATTGTTCGTCAGATTTTGAACAACCTCGGTGTTCATTTTGGGGGCTTACTTATCACATTCACAAGGGTTTTTTATCACAATAAATTAAGGATTTGAGTCCAAAAATAAAGATGAAATGCACAATTAATGGTAGTATCCCATACTTGGTCTCATTCTCAGCCACAAAAATCTTCTATTACATAATCTAGAAGAATTGTTTAGGGAGAGGATAAGGATTACTCGGGAATTAACGATACAAATCCCATGGCAGATCTGTTAGTAAAATGGCCCATGCTTTTAACAGAAAATCGGTCTTTCTAACATGGATTCGTCTTTGCTTGAGATGATTTAAAGCCAGGTTGAGATATAACGACATACCTCCAGAATTGCTGCGGAAATCTTAATGTGAATTCTCTGTCGCTTGGGAAACTATGGTGTCGGGTCATAGGGGAGAACAAAGAAGAGTAAGGCGCGTGAATTCTATGGGAGGGACCTTCGGAATTGCAAGAAACTCTCTGATGTGAATTCTTTGGTCGCACGGGAAAATGTGACGTCGGGTCACAGGGGAGAACAAGAAGAGAAAGGCGTGAGTTTGAATTTCCATCGCTGGGAAAACTATGGCGTCAGGTCATAGGGGAGAACAAAGAAGAGCAAGGCACGAGTTTGAATGTATGGATCTTCATTTGAATTAGGAGTAGTTAATGTAGGGTGGTAGAGGGTGTGGGCAAGGGAGGAGACTGATGTGATGGGAGGAGGACGGGTGAGGCCGTAGATGGGAATTTGGGGGTGGTTTTTGATGGGAGGTATAGGGTGAGGGGATGTCACGCCCCTACACCTGCGGTAGTCTTCCAACCACTTGTAGCAAGGTGTGGCGCCACCGAATGTTTTCTTTTTACCAATACTAACATTCATGGACTACGCCTACTTCACTTTAACATTACTTAGCTTGTGTTTCGCAACCAAGTAAACATACAATTATCCTTTATACCAATGAAGCCCATACTCATTCATTATCCATAGCAATTATAAAAGACAACAACAATTGCAATAGTATAAAGGGAGGGGCAACACCCTGTAATATGAGTCTGCCCGACAATATATTAAGAATATCAATTTACAATGTACAAGTATGTCTTGGCCGAACCAAGTCTCATACTTAGCCAATTTTTACAATCAGAGGCAACCCTGCCTTTTACAATCTTGTGCACCTCTTGCACGAAGGGCGGTGCTCACCCGAGCCACCTAGAACACCCTTGCCAAGTGCTACACAAAACAAAACTTCAGAACCAACCCAGGCACACCTTGCCCAACCTTCGACTAATTCCAAGAACACTTGACCAGCGTGCAATCCCCTAAGAGTAGAGCGCATGAGCTATGCACATCTCTCTTCTTTTCTGCGCACTAGACTTCTCTTGAATCCTTGCGAAGATGTCCTGTTCGAATGCCAAATGAGCTCTCAACATTTGGTGACATATACACATGTTCTGCATGGGTGGTGGCTCTCCAGCCGACCCCCAAAACCATGTGAACACACCCTTGCACGCGTCTTTACATGTTGGCCTACCCGTATTTTCAAGTCGGCTTGCGCCCACATCTTCTCCACGCCCATGGGTATAAATCTCCACCGTCGCACTTCATGCCTTAGCCATTTTTCGTCACACCGTTCATCGCTCCATCGTCGCACTTTCGTGTCGCATCGCCCGCTTGTCGTGCAGCCCTCGCCCACCCGTCGTGCAGCTCGCGCCCACCTCGTGCGCCCGCGCCCGCCCGTGCGCTTGCGCACCCGCTCGCGCGCTCTTCGTTCACCCGCGTGCCCGTCGTGCACGGTGACTCGCCCGACGCCCGTCGCATTCACGCCTAAGGACCTTATAGGGGAGGTCGAGAAAAATCGTCGGAGGGAGGCCGAAAGGGGTGTCACATCATCAATTCCTTCGCGAGTGTATACTCCTGTATGCATTGTAGTGGACATGATGTTAAACAATCGACATCACATATGTCAGAAACCTGTAGCACTCATAATTAAACTATTACAAGATACATATTTTTTGTTTGATGGCCGTAGTCCATTTGCCTTGAAAACCATGGATATTTTGGCTTGGTTTCGATACATTTGAGTAGAATTTTTTATAAATCTAATTTTTAAGTTTGAAGATTTTAGGTACCTCAAAGTTTTTGGTGGTCTTAAATCTATTGTCACATTCAAAAACAAGATTCGAACACTATTTCTATCAGATTTTTTTTTTTTACCAAATTCTAACTTTTGGGCATCCTGGATGCCTCTTGTATGTACAATAAATCTCTTTCTTAAAAAGCTATATACACTAATGAGGTATGGTTGTGTTGTTGCTAGCTATTTCACTGCCATTTTCGCGCATAAGTTCACTGCATGATTCGGTAACAACTGACTGTTATGTTGTATTTAATTGTTGGCGATCAGTGCATGAGTTCGGCACTGTTTTTGTGCAAAGATGATCCTCCTTACCCTTATTTTAAACAAACCTTGAATATAGATTTGTTGCAATTATTTTTTTGTTCCTTGTTGGTCAATTTATTGTTCTTCCTAATCAATTTACTATGCAATTTCAATACACTGACATTTTGTATGATGTTGCCCATGAATGTAAACACAGGCCGACAAACAGAAACAATGTATCCATTAACTTAAATATTGCTACTCAACCTAAATAACCCATCCAAAAACATGTCTTGGAAGACTTGAAGACACTTTTATTATGTGTTGTTACATCATTATAACCTAGGTCAATTGTTGATCATTCTCTCCATTACATTATGACATTATGGATTAAAAGTAAAATTATGGTGTTATGGACTAAAAAACAATTATGAAGCTATGGGTTGAGAAAACAACTCACTGATGCCTCAAGAAATCTAATGGACTATAAACACTTCATCAAAGATTTAACCTACAAATGCTATCAACCTATATGGGTGCCATTGGAGGATAACACCTCTAAACATGTTAGACTACCCTATGAAAAAGCATTCATCCATTTGGGATTAACTTCCCACTAGATTCAAATTTTTATTTTACATGACCCTTTTTCATAAGCAATTTATTTGTCTATGGGGAGAATATTAAAATTGTTAATATATTAATTATTTTTTATTTAATTATGAAATTCAAAGGACAAATTTTTCAATTAAATTATTGCTAGATAGATATTGTTTTTTATGGCCTTAGTCTACCATAGATATTCTCTCAAGATTTTGATGAAATTAAACATGATTTTTGTAAATCCAAATTAAGCTTCAAAATGTTGAGTGCTCTAAAGATTTTTGATAGCCTTAAATTTATTTCCACTATAAATACAAGAATCAAACACTCTTGCTACCAAATTTTTTAAAAATAAATTACCAAATTCTAACTTTTCGAACTTATGGGCACATGCCTTTTCTCTAACGTAAATCTCTTTCTTAAAAGGCTATATAAAGCTGTGCTGTTCACGGATATGTTCACTGCACGAGTCCGTAACAGCTATTTTACTGCCATTTCACGGATAAGTTCACTGCAACAGTCCGTATTTTACTGCCATTTCACGGATACGTTCACTGCACGAGTCCGTAACAGCTGGCTGTTACGTTGTACTTCTATAAATGCGTTAATCAATTCTATCGTTCTGGCTTCCTCATATAAGATTCTTGTATGCATCTTCCTTCCAGTATCACTCAAATTGGATCGATTTTTTTCGTTGACAGAGAATGGAGTTGAATACTGCCTCATTTCTTGCGATACTGCTCGTTTCTGTCGTTGTAACAACGGCAGCTGGAGCGCCTCCAGCGCAGTTCATTTTCGGAGACTCGTTGTTCGATAGTGGCAACAACAATTATCTCGCTTCGATTGCTAGAGCGGACCGCAATCCTTATGGGATTGATTATCCCAACGGTAGACCGACTGGACGTTTTTCCAATGGATTAAATCTCGCCGATTTTATCTGTGAGCGTTTCAGACTTCAGAGTTTTAAATTTTTTTGACTTTACAGATGGCCTGCAATACTGGATTTTACCAGCCAGCGTTTGAGATAAGAGTTTATATTTTTGGTTGTAATGCAATATATGACTCTGATTTTTGATAATTTAAAATGTGTTTTTTACATCATAATTAGTACAGGCAATATGTTAAATGGTTGATAAGCTGATAAGCTAATAATAATCGGAATACTTATGAGAATTTGTAATTCTAGAACATGAATGAAGGCTAGAAAGAACGTTAGAAACCCTTGATTTCATACATAAGATAGTTTATATAACAAAGAATGTTTATATTATTAAATATGGATTATTCACAATTTTTTTGGGATATGGAAACTCTAGTAATCTGAAATAAATCATACTTATTAACATGATACTTCTTATAAAATTTTGAAAACATTTAAATTATATATCTTAGAAATTCTTCAAATAACAAAGGTTTATTTTAATAAAGTTTAATTAAATTAAAAAAAAGTAAGTTAAAGAAATTATTTTTTAACTTTAGTTTTGATTTATAAGGTCTAGTATTTTTTTTTTGCCTTAATTACATATTTTTTAATAATATTTTTTTATATAAAATTATTTTATATATCTTTTAATTTACTTATTTTCCTTTTAAATTATTAATTACCTTCTTCTATTTTAATTAACTTATAACTTATATTTTATTTAATAGGTCTCATATAATTTTCTTAGGTCCCTTAATTAACTAATTTGTCTTTAAATTATAATTTTTTATTATTAACTTTTATTCTTAATACTGGTATGTTATAATTATTTATATTTTTGTAACTAATTATTAATTAACTTAGTTTTTAATTATTAGGTCTCCTACCATTCACCTTAATTTATTTATTTTTCACAAATTAAAATATTATAATATTTTTGACCCTTGTCCTTAAGTCAAACTAGTCGTTAGATTTGCTACCTGTTGGAGGCTCTGTTCAGACTATTTAAGCATGGGAAGCTAGATCCGTTTCTTTACCTGTTGGAGGCTCTGTTCAGACTATTTAATCATGGGAAGCTAGATCCGTTTCTTCATCTTGTCCTGACTATGAACCACACTAGTTGGTTCGAAACGCGTCGACAAATGAGATTCCATGTGATTTTCGCCGAAATCTTTCTCTAACTTGATATGGACCACAGAAGCCTAAACTCGATTAAGGATAAAATAATTAATAAAATATTGTATTGTTAATGCAAAAAATATAAAGTTAAATAAAAAAGAAATAAAACTGAAAACAAAATATTTTTAACTAATAAAAATTGAATTTACTAAACAATACATAATAAGACTTCACCCAATCACTTTCCAAATAAATGAATTTAGATAACAATAAAAAAACAATTGAATTCCCAATGTTAAAGTATAGATAAGAGGCAAATCGTTTTTGTTAAAGGCAAATTAATACATAGGTCATCTTAAATTGAAAATATGGAGAAAATAGTTAATGTATGAAAAGTGAAATAATAGAAAAAGGGAAAAAATTAAAAAGTTAAATAAAAAGTAAATAAAACTAAAAACAAAAAATTAGTAAACTAAACAACTCATAATAAGATCTGAACCAATAACCTTACAAAGAAATATATTTAAATAGTAATAAAAATAATAAAAAATGAATTCTCAATATTAAACCGGATAAACGACATAAATTTTTGGTTAAAGACAAATTAATATGCAGTTAGAGACAAACTGAAATACCATGCTGCAAATCTAAATATATTAAAGTAAAAAACATATATTAATTTGATTCGGAACTAAACTATAATTTTAAATTATAATTACTTAATTTTTGGTTAAAGACAAATTAATATGCAGTTAGAGACAAACTGAAATACCATGCTGCAAATCTAAATATATTAAAGTAAAAAACATATATTAATTTGATTCGGAACTAAACTATAATTTTAAATTATAATTACTTATTATTTTTAAGTTCCAATTTGAAGAACAAGAATTTTAGAATTCTTTTACACATTAGAAAATTTATCATAATTTAGTTGTTAAATTAACAAGGGGACAACCATTACAAACTACTATCCACAAATGCAAACTGGGTCATTACTATTATTCAAAAAAAAATCACTCTACCTAAAATTACCCACTAATACTTTATATCTATATCTATCTCTATATTGATAGTCAATATAGATATCTATATCAAATAATTAATCATACTATTATTAAGTGATTTTTACAAAAATTACCTCTAGTAAAATTCTAATATTTAGTTTTAAATTCTAATTTTAATGGTTATTGTTATTAGGATTATACAAAATTTAAATAATATGTGTTTTGTTGTAACTTTCGAGATTACCACTAATACTTTATATCTATATCTATATCTATATTTATATTTATATTGATATTCAATATAGATATCTAATTTAAAATGTATTTTTTACAACATAATTAGTACAGGCAATATATTAAATGGTTGATAAGCTGACAAGCTAATAATAATCGGAATACTTATGAGAATTTGTAATTCTAGAACATGAATGAAGGCTAGAAAGAACGTTAGAAACCCTTGATTTCATACATAAGATAGTTTATATAACAAAGAATGTATATATTATTAAATATGGATTATTCAATTTTTTTTGGATATGGAAACTCTAGTACTCTGAAATAAATCATACTTATTAACATGATACTTCTTATAAAATTATGAAAACATTTAAATTATATAAATTATATATTTTCGAAGAATTAGAAATTCTTCGAAGAACAAAGGTTTATTTTAATATATTTTAATATAGTTTAATTAAATTAAAAAAATAAGTTAAAGAATTCATCACAAGGATAAAATAACTAATAAAATATTGTATTTTTAATGTAAAAAATATAAAGTTAAATAAAAAAGAAATAAAATTGAAAACAAAATATTTTTAACTAATAGAAATTAAATTTATTAAACAGCACCCCAAGGGGCTTTGGATTGATGGTGATTGGGTGCGCTGTTAAGGCACTCCTTGCGATAGGTCACCGGTTCAAATCCCCCATGGGTACTTAGGTTAGTCTTAACTGAGAAATTTTTTTTTATTAAACAGCACATAATAAGACTTCAACCATTAGATAACAATAAAAAAAAAATTGAATTCCCAATGTTAAAGTATAGATAAGAGGCAAATATTTTTTGTTAAAGGCAAATTAATACATAGGTCATCTTAAATTGAAAATATGGAGAAAAAACTTCATGCATGAAAATTGAAATAATATGAAAAGGGAAAAAAATAAAAAGTTAAATAAAAAGTAAATAAAACTAAAAACAAGAAATTAGTAAACTAAACAACTCATAATAAGATCTCAACCAATAACCTTACAAAGAAATATATTTAAATAGTAATAAAAATAA
Source organism: Pinus tabuliformis (assembly GCA_031772625.1). Classification (NCBI taxonomy): domain Eukaryota; kingdom Viridiplantae; phylum Streptophyta; class Pinopsida; order Pinales; family Pinaceae; genus Pinus; species Pinus tabuliformis. Next base: position 990,510,977 of record CM062810.1, on the reverse strand, counting down.
TAAAAATTGAATTCTCAATGTTTAACTATGGATAAACGGCATAAATTTTTGGTCAAAGACAAATAAATATGCAGCTAGAGATAAACTGAAATACCATGCTGCAAATCTAAGTAAAAAACATAAATTAATTTGATTTGGAACTAAACTATAATTTTAAATTATAATTACTTATTATTTTTAAGTTCCAATTTGAAGAACAAGAATTTTAGAATTCTTTTACACATTAGAAAATTTATCATAATTTAGTTGTTAAATTAACAAAGAGACAACCATTACAAACTACTATCCACAAATGCAAATTAGGTCATTAGTATTATTAAAAAAAAATCATTCTACCTAAAATTACCCACTAATACTTTATATCTATATCTATCTCTATATTGATATTCAATATAGATATCTATATCAAATAATTAATCATACTATTATTATGTGATTTTTACAAAAATTACCTCTAGTAAAATTCTAATATTTAGTTCTAAATTCTAATTTTAATTGTTATTGTTATTAGGATTATACAAAATTTAAAGAAATATGTGTTTTGTTGTAAGCGTCAAGGTTACCCACTAATACTTTATATCTATATCTATATTGATATTCAATATAGATATCTATATCAAATAATTAATCATATTATTATTATAATTAATCGTACTATTATTATGTGATTTTTAAAAAAATAACTTTAGTAAAATTCTAATATTTAGTTCTAAATTCTAATTTTAATTGTTATTGTTATTAGGAATACAAAATTTAATGAAATATATGTTTTGTTGTAACCTTTGAGGGTTTGGGCAAAATGGACCATGTAACCTGCTGCTTCATGGCCAAAATTTTTGACTTACCGAGCTAACCTTAAAGAATATTGTGAATTTTAAGGGCCATTGTAAATTATTGTTATTAAGATTATATAAAAATTTTATATATATATATATATATTTTTTAATTTAGTAAAATATGTGTCTTGTTATAATGATTGGTATATAAATTGAATGAAATATATGCATTTCAGGCCTGAAACTTGGATCCGACCTCGTGCTGCCGTACTTAGATCCTTCGCTCAAGGGCAAGGAGTTACTGAAAGGTGCCAACTTCGCCTCTGCGGGCATTGGCATTTTAAATGATACGGGCGTTCAATTTGTAAGCACAAATTCATCTTAATACCGGACTTTCATTAAACTCCACATCTTTTCATAATGAGTTGCAGATATTGATCAAATGAATAATAACGATGAGAATTCGGTTGCATACATACAGGCTGAAATTATAAGGATGCCTCGCCAATTCGAGCTTTTCCAAAAGTATAAAGACAGAGTTGCGAGAATTATAGGACGTAATGCGGCCAATAAACTAGTTGCAGAGGGGCTTTTTTCCATATCCCTTGGCGGAAATGATTACATCAATAACTACTACCTTCTGCCTGTAACAGCGAGATCACTGGAGTTCTCTCTACCTGCGTATACTAATTTTATCATCTCCGAGTTTGAGAAGATTCTGGCGGTAATTATTTTTCTGTATTCTACGATATCTTCATTCAGGTTTTGGTAGTTTATTTCTATCACATGCATTGTAAATTAACTGATGAATTTACAGAAATTTTACGAGCTGGGAGCACGCAGGGTTCTGGTTCTGTCGTCGGGTCCTTTGGGGTGTATTCCTATGGAGAGGGCATTGAGGTCCACAAATGGTGAATGCGCCGCGAATCTACAGGAAGCCGCGCAGCTTTTTAATGCACGACTGAGACCCGCAATCGATCGACTCAACGCACGATTTTCTGCTCCGATATATACAATATCTGGAATGTTTCCAATTTTCATGGACTTATACACAAATCCTCAAGCATTTGGTAATGCTTCTTCCTGAATTGTCGATTCTTGTTCTAAGTTCAACAGCTAGTGCTCATTAGAAATACTTTTTTTTCAGGGATTGGGGATGGCAAAGATGCGTGCTGCGGACAAGGAAGGTATAACGGTATTGGTCTGTGCAGCCTCCAGTCAAATTTGTGCCCAGATAGGGGAAACAATGTGTGGTGGGACCAGGTTCATCCAACTGAACGCGCTGCTAAAATTATAGTTGACCAATACTTTTCCAATTCATCCTCTGTGAGTCCTATCAGCTTAAAAGATCTTATGAAACTTGATGTCTGATGTCCAAGTCATCTATCTGTGATGTCTAAAGAAATCACATCTCATGGGCTCTATTTTCAGAAGCATTAATAAAGACAAATATAATGGCCATGCCATCATACTTGTGTCCGATCTTCTTCTCTGTCAAACCGTCAAGCGATCTGCAATAAAATTGTATTAGATTTCTCTTTTCTGTAATCTGGAGCAGCAAGCAATGTTTGATTGAAAATCTTCTAAAATCTACGAGTGCGCAGTTTGAGGATTGACTTCCCATTTTGTTGTAGAATCTTGCGTTTTTGTCATTGCTCTCTTTTTATTACTCTGTTTTTGTTGGGATCTAGTATTTGGATATCATATGCGCTGTGTCTTTTGGGTTGGAGTATTTGGATATCATATGATAGGACATGGGATAGAGGAGATTTTTCTTCTGAAATCTATATACTTTCTTTTTTTTGAAATTCTGTTAAAATTTGACTTGTGTAATTTTTAAATGCTTTTTGGCTTTTCAGAGTGCTGAAGACTTATTTTAGACAATTTAAAATCACAATCACTTACAGTAACAATTTAAAATCACGTGCAGGGAACAAAATTCCAAAACATAAAACACAACATTATTATTTTTATTTATTTTTCAATTCATTTTCTTAGAATTGATATGGTGTAAGTTGGATATAGTGGACGGGTAGCGCTCCAGTAGGATGAGGTTACTGCCACTGAAAGAGGTAGATCGGCTCTAAAAGCAATTGCCAGGAAATATTCGATCAGATTTAACGTTTAAGATCCACATCTTCCACTCTAAATACTTAAAAATTGAGAGCATCTTTTGAAATTTTAGCCAATCATATTTGATCAGTTATATATTCATTTAGGTGGAGTATAGTTTAATTGCAGATTTCTGGGTAATATTTCAAGATTTAAGTTAATTGTGTTTTCTGGCTCTCGTACACGAGATTATAAGATTTTCTTAACATTTGTAATTGAGAATTGAATTTAACTCCATCGTAAAATTTAAAAATATTTTAAAATTTGATATATATAAAGATTAACATGGTTCATGTCTTTTAAATTGTAAAATATCTGCAATATTTATAATTAAAATAAAATACACAATTTGAAATTTAATACATTAACCTTTTATAAATAAAATAAATATCTTTAAATACTAGTTCATAAATATCAAAATATTTATTTCACAGTACATATCACAATACCAAAATAAAAATAAAAAATAATCATAAAAATTAATTTAATTATAATTTAATTTTAAATTACTATTATTATATTATTAATTATATCAAAAAATAGTATATGTGTTTCTTCCGGCTGCTACAACCACTCTGAAAATAAATCCACGAAGCCAAAATTTTCCCCGTCCCCCTCATTCAAGTCATATACATCTATATGGTCAAACCCTTAAAAGTTATTCTCATATCCTAGGTCACGAAGGGAAGGGTAGTTTTAAATTAAGAATTTTTTGTAAATTGCATGGTGCATGGCACCTTTTACAATACAGCATAGTGCAACCATCAGACTTACCGCAACGCAACTTCATACTGTCGGTAATTTAATTAGTTGGAGGAATTGTTCGGAAAATTATGGAAATTCTAGTTATATTTAGAGAAAATCTGGCAAGGATTTTTGTAAATGCAAGTTATAGTTGTTAAACTTCAAAATTTTAGTTGTTTTAGATGTTTTTGATGGTGCTTAATCCATTTCCACCATTAAAACACAATTTAAAAACTGTCTCTCCAAATTTTTTGAAATTTTTTACCCAAATTTCAACCACTTTTGACAGTCCAGCAGATTCCTTCACCTTGATAAACTACTCTTCATACTCTCATGTATATCTCCATCACAAATTCTTTTGTGACGACACATTCAATGCACATTTATTGCCCCCACATGCACGAAAAATATATAAACCTCATACATCACAAATTCTTTTGTGACGACACATTCAATGCCCCCCACATGCACGAAAAATATATAAACCTCTCGCCCTCCATTTAATTTCATCATTGAGTTTATTACATTTCTCTTTGTCTCCTTACGTTGGCCCTTGTGCTAGTTGCCATCCAGTTTTGCGCTGCGCCTCCAAGCCTCGTAATGCTCGCGCCACGAGTAATGTAAGTACTGCCCGCCTATCTCTCGCAACGATTCTGGTTAGTATGTCTAAGCATTGTGAGATATTTTCGCGTCTGTTTGTTCACCTACTCTTTCACCTACTAAGTACATATAAACATCGGTCGTCCATTATTGGCGCCTTGGAATACTTAGCCCATTTTTTAAGTGCGTTATCTACGTATGTAATAAATTTATGTAAACGGTAGGTTTCAAGTAGGAATTTTTTAAAAATAATTCAGAACGTTAGAGTGTTTGAATATTTTTTATGGTGGAAATGGATTCAACATCATCAATAATCTTTGCTAGAGTGTTTGAATATTTTTTTATGGTGGAAACGGATTCAATACCATCAAAATCCCCTGGACACATAAAATCTTGACATTTGACACAGGTAACCCAAATTTTCAAAAACATTTACCGAATTTTATCATAATCTTACCAAAATTTCCATTATTATCAGAACTAATCTGTAAATTATTTAGACTACCCATTTTTAAAGTCATCTATGACATCATGTTACATAGCGACATCTCTTATTGCCCCTACCCCTCTCCCCTTCATAGCGTACCTCACACTACATTTCATCCGGTCAATGCACCACAAATCCATTCTATAGGCTTCCTTTTCACCTTATGCCACAACACAACTTCCCTTAAGCATAATGGAATAATATCTTGTGAGGCATCATACCTTGATATGCGTCCACCTTGCATAAGAGATCCACTTCATAGGCTTACTTCCCACATTACACGAAAAATGCATCCTCTTAGCGCAACCTGCAATGTGACTCTGCGATCCACCATCTCACCATGACTCTACCCAACTGGTCCCCTTCACATTATAGGCTTCCTTTTCACCTTATGCCACAACAGAACTTCCCTTAGCATAATGGAATAATATCTTGTGAGGCATCATTAGCATAATGGAATAATATCTAATGAGGCATCATACCTTGATATGCGTCCACCTTGCATCAGAGATCTACTTCATAGGCTTACTTCCCACATTACACGAACAATGCATCCTCTTAGCGCAACCTGCAATGTGACTCTGCGATGCACCATCTCACCATGACTCTACCCAACTGGTCCCCTTCACATTGATTTTTTACAGCTTAATTTCTAGCATTGCACTATGGCACATGTTTCTTGCCTATCCTAAGATATGTTAATGTGATGAGCCATTATAATCACAACGCAACATACTCCAACACCACATCACATTCCCTAGTGTAGCATGTTTTCCTGCCTTGTGTCACAATGCAGTGCACTCACACATACTACATTAACTCATTGCTTTGTTTTCCTGTCTTCTGTCACAATGCAGTGCACTCACACATACTACATTAACTCATTGCTTTGTGCATTAAGTTCGTGTGTTTTCTAGTTTATTTATCTACAATGCTTTAGCATATCATCATCAGAGGATATGGATCCAACAAAGTAGAGACTCAGGAAATGGATTGCAAAAGAAGGATAAGAGAACAGTCATGACGCCTCTGTTCCCACATATACTAATACAACATGTTTCATTGACAAATCTATGCCAATCACTTAGTCAAAAATATATCATTTATTTGTCAGGAAGGAATACCTTGATGGAGAAGAAAACACCAATGTTTATCAAAATGTCAAAAGGTCTTGGCTACACCAGGTTGCATCTCATCCAACAGTATTTCCTTGCGGAGAAACCGTGGAATGGATTATCAAATGTATTAACAATACGGACATGACCATTATAGATAGCCTTGGCCAAGATATTCCTACACTAACATAACCTCGTATCGACAAGTATTATAAACTTGTAAGACATCAAGTGGCTCTCACAAAATATCGAGCACGAAAAATACCTTAAGGGTTGGTGGTAGGATCCCAACAAATTCAGGACCAAAGTTGATTGAGTCTACAAACTTACGCTACTGAGGAAAGCTTATCAACGCGTTGCAGCCATGTGTTGTAGACTCTAAGGTAAAGACAATGCAAAATTATTGAAGAGAGTTGGGTGACACTGATGTACAAATGTGCTCACGAAGGATCTATTTTCAATTGGGTTGCGATCCTAGTAACATCTATCCAAGCTAAGGTAAAGGAGGCCCAAAATCTAGGAGAAGTAAAGAAAACTACATTCTACATGGCCTCATATTTACCTGATTGCCTATGCGGCAAGTGAAAATACGAAGTATTGGGATGGAAGTGGAATTTCTCCCTCGATATTCAACCAGTCCACATCTTCCACAAAGAGTTGTGGGAAAATCAACGTAGAGCATCATACACACGAATAGTCAAAGGATTCATTTCACCATTATACCACATCTTATTCAAATATGACTCACCTTACATGTTAAACCACGCCGAAGAATCGTTACAAGCGGTAGTTGATTGCATCTCGCCAGATGCTTCCATAGACAATAGAGTGCTTCAAGCATGTAAACCGTAAAAAAAACTTGTGTTATTTGTCACATACAAGGTTATTTTATCGGAGGTTGCGTACCAGGTAACCACATAAATTGGAGGTATGTTGGCACAGATTCCAACCTACGAATGTCACTAAACTCAGCAGTAAAGAATATTGAATAGGAAAGAAGCTAAAGACAAAAAGGTTTGCCGGGAGAGAAAGAAAAAAACCAAAAGGGAAAAGGAAAAAAAATTAAAGACATGAGGTTGGAAAAGTAAAGAGAGAAAAAGGGGAAAGCAAAAGGCACGTAAAAAAAAGTGAAAGTAAAAAAGAGAACAAGCATAGAGGGGAGAGGAAGAGCAAGAGCAGTGAGCAAAGGAAAGATAAAAAAAAGCAAGCTCTAGAAGATGCATGGAAAAAGTAGCAGCAAGAAAAAGAAGCCCAAGATGTAGGCCATGACATCTTGCTAGTATGGATGTCGATCCATCAACCTCAGTCACAACGCCACTTACAGGGGGCCATACACCAATCAAAGAATAGGAATAACCGTTGATGAGGAAAATCAAGTCATGAACCTAACGGGCCTCTGAATTTATTGAAATAAAAACATGATTGTCCAAGAGAGATGAAGATGCATAAAGTTCTAGTCAACACTAGCATGTATCATATTTCTTAATCACTGATATGCAGAAGATGTTTTTTTATCAAAATATGCTCTCTCGTGAAAAGATGCTTTATTTGATTGGCTAGTATTTATGGCAAGAGCTTTAAAATTATTATTTTTTATTGTTAATAATGCGTGCAATCCACTCACCGAACATGGTTTATCCAGAAAAATACAAATAAATATAATTATTGGGTAAACGAAATTCTTAACGTAGGTTGACATAAGCTAGTGGAAATTCAAAATTGCAATAAATATTCATTACTCGGCACACTCTTCCAAGAGATAAATGAAAACAAAAAAATATATCTAATTGACATAGTTGCTAACAGGTTGACACCGTAATTAACCAATCCTCGGTCATGAATCAAGAAATTTGATTGGTCATGCATTCACTCATTGTCTATCATTTAACGGGTAACTTCAAAAATTTCATTGACTGATGAATTTAAGCTAGTAACATAATAAAAACACTGAAAATATTTGACTTCCGTTTTTTTAAAGCTCACAAGCCAAATCATCTCAATAAACCGGTGAAACTACGCCCCGATAGATTGTAGTTACTGGTGCAATTGTGCTCGAAAATTGGAAAAGTGATATCAACTTCGATTTAATGTGTGTTTTCTGGCGTTCATATAATATTAGTTAGGTTTAACAAACTTTCACTGGAAATTCTTCGTCTGATTTTTGTGGTGACTTTTCATTGGTAATTTCCTCATTATCGATGGACATCCCTTTTCCTTTGATGCCTAGCTTTTCACTCCCTTTAAACTAATCATATTAGATGTGTTATTCATTTTTATTTATATAAATTATAAGCAATATTGTCATGATTGAAAAGAATCGCTAAAATTCTATGTTTGTTATGAAAAATTTGAAAGTAAAATTATAAAAATGGAATTAGAAAAATGTCCACTATGAGCTTTATAGAATAAAATTTTAAAACATAAGAGCATAGACTTGGAGGTATATATATTTGACAAAAACCTACTTTAGAATTTATAAATTCACTACAAGTTGTCTACAACAATATTCTCAAAATTGATATTTCTACGTTTTTAAATGAATTTGACTAGTTTGGTAAAATACACACCCATCCCTCATTTTTGAGTATTTTTGAGTGATTTCTATAGGAAATGATTTTTATTTTAATTTGACACATTTATTTACTTTTATTTTTCTAATTTTGGATTTAAAAAATCCAATTGTGTAAATACACTACAATGTTACCTTCTAAATGTGAAATACCTACTTAGTTGACCAAAATACAAGCGTGAGTTATATCCTTGGGTATTTTAACTGCTTTTGGTTGTAGTAAATATATTGTTTCCCTCATGGTCTTATACAAGTTCATATTTGTCTTATAACATTTGCAAGAAGTCCATATATGTGTTTTAACAATTCCATGAGGATATTGTAGTAGTCCCACTCCATCATGATGGATTCATACTTATGCATAAATTATAAGCAACATTGTCATAATTGAAAAGAATGGCTAAAATCCTATGAGAGTAAAACAATAAAAATGGGCATAGAAAAGAGCATATACTTATAGGTATATATATATTTAACAAAAATCGTAACTCCCCCTCCCATATTTACCCACTTTTAGAAGCTCTACAGGGAAAACATGAGTTGAGTGTCACAATGATATTACCCGACGCAGGGTTACCCCCGCTTACACCCACAGTTTGCATGGATTATGCACATGACTTGTCTGTCCCAGGAATTTTAACTCTGTATCAAGTTAAATCCTCATTTACTAAGGCTTAAGGCCCTAATAATAAATGTCTATGTGGAATGTTTGATTAAAACCCAACATAGTCTAACCCTTCCTTCAATATGCATGTATCGGGACTTTATCAACCCTCAAACCTTCACATATGACTTTATTTACCCTTTCATTATAATCCATCCTATCGAGACGCATTCACCCTTATCCACATATATATACAACCTTCCCCTCTTTATGCTTTGGTTATACATAATTTAACCACATGAACTTTCATCACGCTTTAATGATGTTGGACTTATATATAAAACACACACACATCCACGCTTAATCCTTTATAAACCATTTACAAAGGAAATACCCACAAAACATGCCTTTCCTCTTTAATATGGCATGTGCACAGATACCGAGACTCCCTTTATCGCTATCGCTAATTGCTCCTTTGCGGGTGACTGTTGACAAAGGCCTCTATCGCATCCAATATGTGATAACACAATATCAGATTTCAAAATCTATTAACTGCGTCATATAACTTATTGGGTCTGCGCTTATCACCTTTCCCTAACGCTACACTCCAATCTCTGAAACCTCGATCGCCGATACCTCCGCTCGCCAATCAAACAATTTGCACGACAATCCTCCACCATCGATCTTCCTCCATTAGATCTTACGGTTGACATTAATTTTGGGTCCACAACAAGCACAAGGATTAACTGCCTGATAAAGAAATTACCTCTCTCCTCCTCGCTGCTACGTGTCGCTCGATAAGTGGAATCAAGTGCTCACCCTTCAATACCACTTATCACTTAGAGCTCACCTGAAATACCACTTTGTCTCGAGAAACCACCTATTCGCTGCGTTAACTTCTGTGCTCTTTCACAGTGTGATTTAATCTTGACCGTTTGATCATCCAGATACAACGGTTACTGTGTGCCGATACTCCACTTCTCCGCTCTTCTTTTTTTACTTAGATTTTATGTTATTTTCAGTGTTTGCAGTGGTTCTCGGGTTTCTTCAAAAGGTTCTGGTCTTCAATATTTGACTGCGTGCTCTCTCTTCTGAGCTTAAACTCTTCACTCTCCTTTGATCTTTGTCATTACAGAGCTCTACCTTGTCTTCTAATGGATTCAATGATCCATCGTGATCCTCTGTCTTGCTCTTCTCTTCTTTGTATTTCGTCGAATTCTGCCTACACACATGTATTACAAAATTCCAATTCACTATAATTCAACACTCGAAACACACATTCGAACTCAGAATTGAATTGATTACATTAATAAATATTAACTATGATTACAGAATGAGATCTTTGTCTCTCTGGCCTGATGTTTTAATATTAGTGGCTCCAGTTTACGCTCTTCCCGTAGGCTTACAATCAAACCTATCTCACCTATCTATCTAGCCTCTAACTTTTTAACCTTTGACTATCTTCTGATCATACATTTTAGGATTTCATTTATACAAAGGGATTCCAAAACCAATTTCTGGTTTAGATCCACAAACTCCTTAACAAAATTCCTAAATCTCTTCCTCATTCCTAAAACTCCTCTCTAATCCATAAATTCATGAACTGACTCCTAATCTGAGTTTTACAATTAATTCTCAAACCTCTCATCACTCAACTATCCTAAATCTCTCATGTTCTCCTACATTCGAGAACATTTACAATTATGCCTCACAATATTCAATTAAATCCTATTCTCATTAAAATCACTCAAAACCCTTAATAATTACATTAATTCAAAACATAGGAACCCAACTTTCTTAAAATACAAGACCCCCTATGTCTACTAAAATACTATGATTTTCCTTGAGCTGAATGCTCCTGCATCAGACTCCCAAAATAGAAAATTTTCATGATCTCCTAATCATGTGTCTTCATATGTTGTTAGAAAACCTCCAGGGTCCTAAACTTTAGTTTGTAACTGTCTGAAATCTCTACACCTTTGTTGCTGCTATATGTATGCTATTTTCTGTTTCATCTTCCACTCCTTGTCAATCAGGTTCATAATCTGATTGATCATGCTTCCTGTTGCTATCATTTTCCTACATATGGACTGCTTCATCATTAACTACCACATTTCTTCAATCTCTGTGTCCAGCATATTCTTGGTCTGGTCCATACTTTTCCACTTACTTCTATTTCTTTCTCTCTGCTTCAGGTTGTTGTTGTTGTCCACTAACTCTTCAATCTACTGTTGGTTACTTTCAGTTTGTAGTTGTTGGTTCCTTACTTGTTATTCTACTCTTGTTCCAACTCTTACTCCAACTTTTGCTACCTCCCTTTCATCCTTACCCTCTTTCATGATTATCTCTTTCTACATTGAATCATGACTGTCCAACAGTCTCTCTAGCAATTGAACATCTTTGTTCCATGGATTGAATTCTTCCATAAAATCTTCTTCTTCCATTTTTAATTGGTTGCTCATCTGTGCCAAATTTCCTCCAGCATCTGCAACTAAACCTACACTCATAAAACACTTATTAAAATAAAAATCATAAGGCTTTTGTGCCTTATCTCCCTTTGGCAACACATTAGTATACTGCTCAGATTTTTCCTTCTCTATCAGCACATTAGTACACTGATTCATCCTCTTTAAAGAATTCTCCAAAGAATTCTATAAATTATTCTAAAGACTATCAGTTAGTCTTTCCTCCATACCATCTGCTTCAATGATGCCTTTTTGTCCTGGTTCACTGTAATAAACTCCTTCCTTTGCAATCACACTGTCATACTTTGAATTTTACTTCAGCAAATCAAGTTCTCTGTGACACTTCATAAGTACTTCATCATTACTTATGATTCCTGCATTTATACTTCAATTATCCATTTGAAAATCACAAGGATTCAACAGTCTCAACTGTTGTTTCACATATCAGCTCTTCAGTCTAAATTTCATCTCCTTATTTCACATAAAATTGTTCCTATGTTGTCACAGTTTCAAATATCAATGCATTATCAAATTCTTTCTGCTGCAATAAATCACTGCTTCTCTCATTTAAGAGACATTCTCTATCCTCCTTTACTTCAGAGTTTTTATCTTCTGAAAGATACTCTTCCATACTTTTGACAGCTTCAAAAGATTGCTCATCCTTTGCAAAACATGTAATCACATCAAAATTATTAGATTCAACAATACAAGGTTTTACATTTTCCTTCTACTGGTTTTCATTTGTCCAACAATTCATAAAATCATCAATGATTCCTTCTTCTTCACCCAGAACTTCACCCTGCTCCGGTTTACAAATGGATACTTCCATTCCCAATTAAGCTTCTCTTAGTTCTTCAGATCTCAATTGAACACCCAGTACCTATTCAAGCTTCATCAACTCTTCTGCTAATTGCATATTCACCTGCTGACTTCTCATCTTTTGTAGCCTTCTTTGTAATTTATGCCACTTCACTGGCTTCTTCCTTAAAACCCAACCTTGTCTTTGGCTTTCCTCTAGTATCATCACCAACACATCGAGTTGTTCTTTCATCTCTACAATTTCTTTGTCAATTTCCTCTTGACTCATACTCTTGCCATTTGCCTTGGCATCCTCTTTGTTCACCTTTCTTCTGTTGTGGTCTTCCTCAGAACCTCTGTTATGACTATCAGTAGCCATATTATTCTGCTCTCCCTTCATGAGCTCCTCACTCACTCACTATGAGTTGCATTAAAGCCTCTGCAACAACAAGTCCTCCTTGTTGCAACTTACCTCACCAAGCTTTCCTGTGTACTCGGTCTTTTGGCGAGCACTTGGTTTTATCTTTGGAACCTCCTTTGAGCACTTCTCTTCGCTCCTTCTAGGCTTCAACTCATCTGCACCTTCTAAGAACACTACTGTCGTATTGTATTTCAATCACCATGAAATACTTGGTTCTGACCACTTCTTTTTTCACTTAGAAGGTCTTACCAGCTTCCTTCATTACCTTGGCAATTCTACCCACATTCTTTATGGAATTACCTTTGTGAGCTGCAATGATATCTCTGCAGTAACAAGTCTTCTTCTTGCTACATATGCCTCACTAAGCTTCTCTCCTTGGAGCTCAGTCTTTTAGCATCTCTCTGGTTTTTTCCTTTAGAACCAATTGAGCACTCCTCACTCTAGGTTGTTGCAATCTTCTCACCTCGTCATGTTGTCACCTGTGCATCAATATAAAAATCACACATTCTCCAATCTTCAAATCAAATCAAACAAAACATATCATCTCACCTTCAAAATCTCTGCATGATATTGTTCCACCATTTACCTGTACTTTGAATGGATTGTCCTCTTTTTCTTGCATCTGCAAGTTCTGCTGCACTTTATCTTTGTGTGCCTACTATTTATCAGATTAAAATATGATCTCCCTTGCCTGCATACACATCTTAAAACACAACTTTGTTCTAAATCATTTTCCACAAAATTCCCTTATTCTATTCTGCTATCAATTGTTTCAATCAAAATTATGCTCTGATACCAAATGATGCAGGGTTACCCCCGCTTACACCCACAGTTTGCATGGATTATGCACATCCTTTGTCTGTCCCATGAATTTTAACTTTGTATCGAGTTAAATCTTCATTTACTAAGGTTTAAGGCCCCATTAATAAATCTCTATGCGGAATGTTTGATTAAAACCCAACATAGTCTAACCCTTCCTTCAATATGCATGTATCAGGACTTTATCAACCCTCAAACCTTCACATATGACTTTATTTACCCTTTCATTATAATCCATCCTATCGGGGCTCATTCACCCTTATACATATATATATATATATATATATATATATATATATATATATATATATATATATATATATATATATATATATAGCTTTCCCCTCTTTATGCTTTGGTTATACATAATTTAACCACATGAACCCTCATCGTGCTTTAATAATGTTGGACTTATATATAAAACCCACACATATCCGCGCTTAATCCTTTATAAACCATTTACAAAGGAAACACCCACAAAACATACCTTTCCACTTTAATACGACCTCTGCACAAATATCGAGACTCCCTTTATCGCTATCGCTAATCGCTCCTCTGCAGGTGACCGTTGATAAAGGCCCCTATTGCATCCGATATGCGATAACACTATATATATATATATATATATATATATATATATATATATATATATATATATATATACATATATATACATATATACATATATACATATATACATAACTTTCCCCTCTTTATGCTTTGGTTATACATAATTTGACCACATGAACCCTCATCGTGCTTTAATAATGTTGGACTTATATATAAAACCCACACATATCCGCGTTTAATCCTTTATAAACCATTTACAAAGGAAACACCCACAAAACATACCTTTCCGCTTTAATACGGCCTGTGCGCAGATACCGAGACTCCCTTTATCGCTATCGCTAATCGCTCCTCTGCAGGTGACCGTTGATAAAGGCCCCTATTGCATCCGATATGCGATAACACAATATCAGATTTCAAAATCTATTAACTGCGCCATATAACTTATCGGGTCCTCCCTTATCACCTTTCCCCAGTGCTGCACTCCTATCTCCGAAACCCCAATCACTGATACCTTCGATCATCGATCAAACAATTTGCACGACAATCCTCCATCGTCGATCTTCCTCCATCAGATCCAACGGTTGACATTAATTTTGGGTCGATAACAAGCACGAGGATTAACTAGATAAAGCGGTTTCCTCTCTCCTTCTCGCTGCTACATGTCACTCGATAAGTGGAATCGGGTGCTCACCCCTCAATACCACTTACCACTTAGACCTCTCCCAAAATACCACTTTGTCTCGAGAAACCACCTATTCGTTGCATTAACTTCTGCGCTCTTTCACTGTACGATTTAAACCTGATCGTTGATCATATAGATCCAATGGTAACTGTGTGATGATACTCCACTTCTCTGCTCTTCTTTTTTTACTTAGATTTTACGTTGTTTTCAGTGTTTGTGGTGGTTCTTGGGTTTCTTCAAAAGGTCCTAGTCTTCGCTATTCCGCTGTGCACTCTCTCTTTTGAGCTTAAACTCTGCACTCTCCTTTGATCTCTATCTTTACATAGATCTAACTTGTCTTCTAATGGATTCAATGATCCATCATGATCCTCTGTCTTGCTCTCCACTTCTCTGTGTTTCGCCGAATTCTACCTGCACACATCTATTACAGAATTCCGATTCACTATAATTCAACACTCGAAACACACATTTGAACTCATATTTGATTTCATTACATTAATAAATATAAACTATGATTACAGAATGAGATCTCTGTCTCTCCGGCCTGATGTTCTAATACCAGTGGCCTCAGTTTACACTCTGCCCGTAGGCTTATAATCAAACCTATCTCACCTATCTATCTAGCCTCTAACTTTCTAACCTTTGACTAACTTCTTATCATTCTTTTTAGGCTTTGATTTATACAAAGGGATTCTAAAACCAATTTCTGGTTTAGATCCATAAACTCCTCAACAAAATTCCTAAATCTCTTCCTCGTTCCTAAAAGTCCTCTCTAATCCATAAATTCATGAACTAACTCCTAATCTGAGTTTTACAATTAATGCTCAAACCTCTCATCACTCAACTATCCTAAATCTCTCATGTTCTCCTACATTTGAGAACATTTACAATTATGCCTCACAATATTCAATTAAATCCCATTCTCATTAAAATAACTCAAAACCCTTAATAATTACATTAATACAAAACATAGGAACCCAACTTCCTTAAAATACAAGACCCCTTATGTCTACTAAAATACAATGATTTTCCTTGAGCTGAATGCTCTTTCATCATTACCCGACCTCCAAATTCCAATTACGAAGTGGGGCGAACAATCCAATAACTTACAATCATCCCTAAGGGACTACAAACCACTCAGGAGCCTACAAACCACCCCAGGTGAACAATCCCTGAGTTGGAACTATTTTTCAGAAGAGAAACTCCCCAACTGCACCCTTGACATTGTGCATACAATTTGGAGGTTATAACTACGCCCATAGGCATGCTTGCATGCAATTATGACTCAAATTCCTCAGTGTAAAGCATGCTGTCACGAGATCTATGCCACTTTTTCAGGAAAGCCTCTAGACCACTGCCCTGAACTGTG
The DNA here is from genome assembly GCA_031772625.1 of Pinus tabuliformis. Taxonomy (NCBI): domain Eukaryota; kingdom Viridiplantae; phylum Streptophyta; class Pinopsida; order Pinales; family Pinaceae; genus Pinus; species Pinus tabuliformis. The sequence goes on along the minus strand of CM062810.1, from coordinate 990,494,846 downwards.
TGTAACTTTCTAGAATCATGACAATAAGGATAACAATGCTAAACAAACAGAACTTGAGCCAAATCTTAACCAATACATTCCTAATGCAAGATAGGCATTTCATCAAACACATGACAAACATATAAGCAATAGATCATGAATGCATATATGATCATAAACCTATGAATTTCATTTGAGAATCACCAGGAAGGCTCAATGACCTCTCAAGCTAGCTTCAATAACACTTGTTATCCCATGCATTCATAACCATTCAATAACTTTGTCAAATCATGAAAGAGATCCATAGGAAAAGCACATTATAATCCATGCATATAACCAACATATAAATAGAATAGAAACTATGACAAATCAACCATAAGATCACCATAATAACTATTGCAAATTCACATAGATCATAATAGGAAAATAATTCATATTAACATATGAAAATTCCAACAAAGTCAAGGAATTCCATGTACCACCCAACCTTAGATTTGGATGAACAAAATCCCTCTTTTATCCAATCAAGCCCGCACCATATTCCAAGCATGAATATGAGATCATAAGGGTTAAACCAAAACCAACACATCTAGGGATTCCAGACACAAAACCACCTCAACTCTCAACCACAGTGATTTCACCTCTATGGTCTATAAATCACTAACATCAAAAGCTATCTAGGGCTCCAAGAGCTAGTAAATCAACCCACAACCTCCAAGGAATGCAAGATTTTTTAGGGTTCCAGAGTGTTTTTCCCAACCCGCAAGCTCCAAGGACTAGTAACTCAATCCACAATCTTCAAGGAACCCAAGTTGTTCTAGTGATCTAGAGCATTTGTTCCAACCCACAACCATAGGAAACCTGAGAACCAATCAAAAAGCCAAATTGAAAACCTCGTACACCATGGCTATCTAGGAAATGGAAAGGTAAAGGTGAAACCACTATCAATCCAAGCAAATCTCCATGTCAAGGACAAGACATAGCCAAGGAACCACATGCATATACCATGCATCTAAAAAATAGCAAGGATATGACACATGAAATATGTTACGTGCAAAGTAGGCCTATTGTAACTGTTGATCCAACTATCTCCTTGTGTTTCGTTGTTTTCCTTGCTTTCTTTATCGAAATCCAAGTGAGTGCAAAGAGCTCCAAGGATGCTCCAAAAATTCTCTAAGTGTGCAAGAGTGTAATAGAGCCAAATGCTAAGCTAACAAAATCTATCAATAGTTTCTCTAATGCCTTTTTATTATTGATATCTGTCTTTTCTTCAATTTTCCTCTAAATTCCCTTTCATGGGTATTTGTGTCTCTTCAACTTCCTTTTCTCCTATTTTCCTTTATTTTCATAGCTAAACGCCATTTACTACCTCTTTTCCTTTTCCAATGAATTTTCCAATTTCCATAGCCATTAATTAAGGACAAGTGATGCCCACTATAATTTTTTTCTAACATTCAGCTTGAAATATGTGTCCCATGACCTTGGTCTTATTTTATTTACATGGAAAATCAACTAGGGGTTGTTACTAAACGTCCTTCAAAATTTTGAAAATTATTCTAGGTTGTCTTCATTGTTCTAATAATTGGTATTCCTGGGTTTTTAATTGATTTTGACTAGCTTGGTAAATTTCACACCCAACCCTCATTCTTCAGTATTTTTGAGTGATCTCATTTGGAAATTATTTTTATTTTAATTGGACACATTCATTTTCTTCTAATTTCTTAATTTTAGATATAAGGAATTGTGTTGTGTAGATACACTACAAGGTTACCTTCTAAATGTGAATTGATTTTGACTAGCTTTGTAAATTTCACACCCAACCCTCATTCTTGATTATTTTTGAGTGATCTAGTTTGGAAATTATTTTTATTTTAATTTGACACATTCGTTTTCTTCTAATTTCCTAATTTTATATATAATAAATTGTGTTGTGTAAATACACTACAAGGTTACCTTCTAAATGTGAAATGGCTCCATAGTTGACCAAAATGCAAGCACTAGTTCTATCCTTGGGTATTTTTAACTGCTTTAGTTGTAGAGAATGTTTTTGTTCTTCCAATGGTCTTAAACAAGTCCATGTTTGTCTTATAGCATTTGCATGAAGTCCATAGTTACTTTATAGATTTGTCTTATAACTATGAAAAAGGGCTTATAAAAATGCCAACCAGGAACTTTATAGAGACATTTTTTAAAGCATAAGAGCATATAACTGGAGGTATATATATATATATATATATATATATATATGACAAAATCCTCCTTCAAAATTCTAAAACTATTTGCATTATTCTTTTCAATATTTTTATTCTTCAAACTTTTAATTGAATTTTACTAATTTAGTAAAATGCATGCCTAACCCTAATCCTTGAGTATTTTTGTGTGATTTTGATAGGAAATTAATTTTCTTTTAATTTGGCACATTTATTATTATTTTTTTTTTCTAACTTTGGATTTAAAAATCTCACTGTGTAAATACACTACAAAGATACCTTTTAAATGTGAAATGCCCACTCGGTTGACCAAAATGAAAGCCTAAGTTCTATCCTTGTATTTTTAAGTGCTTTTAGTTGTAGAGAATATGTTTCCTCCTATTATGGTCTTAAACAAATCAATACTTGTCTTATAACATTTCCACTAAGTCAATACCTTTATATATTAACTATAAAAACAGTTTTATAAAAATGTCAGCCTTCAGCTCTAGAGAGGCCTTTTCTAAAACATAAGAGCATATACCTAGATGTATATAAATATTTGACAAAAGCCTCTTTCAGAATTTTGAAAATCATTATAAGTTGTCTATAGGAGTGTTTTCAAAATTGGTATTCCTCACTTTTAACTAAATTTGAATAGTTAAGTAAAATACATGCCCAATCCTAATTCTTGAGTATTTTTGAGTGATTCTACAGGGAAATGATATTTTTTTTTTTTTTTTTACACATTCTTTTACTTCTAGTTTCCTATATTTTGGATTTAAGAAATCCTTCTATGTAAATACTCTACAAGGTTGACTTCTAAATATGAAATGCTCATTTAGTTTACTGAAATGCAAACATGCGTTCTATCCTTGGTTATTTTTAAGTGCTTTCAATTGTAAAGAATATTTTTAAACATGTCCCAATTTGTCTAGCATTTGCATGAAGTCCATAATTTTATAAATTTATCTTACAACTATAAAATTGGGCTTAGAAGAATGTTAGCCACGAGCTTTATAGAGGCATTTTTAAAACATAAGAGCATATACTTGGAGGTATATATATAACAAAAATGTCCATAATTTTGAAACTCTTTCTAATTTGTTTGTAGTAATGTTCTCAAAATTGGTATTCCTCAGTTTCCTTCATTCTTGAGTATTTTTGACTGATTTTAATAGGAAATATTTTTCTTTTAATTTAACATATTTGTTTAATTTTAACTTTCTAATTTTGGACTTGAAAAATCTTGTTGTGTAAATACACTACAAAGTTACCTTCTAAATATGAATTACCCTAGATAACCAAAATGCAAACCCCAATTCTATCCCGAAATATTTTTAATTGCATTGAGTTATAGAAAATATGTATTTTCATCCCATAATCATATACAAGTCCCTATTTGTCTTATAATATTTTCATGAAATCCATATATGTGTCTTAAAGAGGTGCATGATGTGCATATTTGTCCTATTTGTTGGGATTAGCATTTGGATATCATATGCTCTTTTTTCGGAAATAGTATTTGGATATAATATGATAGAGGATGTTTTTCTTCTGAAATCTATATATTTTCTATATATTGAAATTCTGTTAAAACATGGAATAGAGGATGTTTTTCTTTTGAAATTTATATATTGAAATTCTAACATAGAATAGAGGATGATTTTCTTTCAAGGTCTATATACTTTATATATATTGAAATTCTTTTAAAATTTGATTTGTGTAATTTTTATAATATATTGAAATTCTATTAAAACATAGAATAGAGGATGATTTTCTTTCGAAGTCTATATACTTTATATATATTGAAATTCTTTTAAAATTTGATTTGTGTAATTTTTAAATGCATAAATGTTTTTTGGTTTTTCAGAGTGTTGCAGATTTATTTTAAACAATTTAAAATCCCAATTTTATTTATAGTAATAATTTAAAATCATCTGCAATTATATCACTGTATGAGAAAAAAATCCAAAACATAAAATATAATTCTATTATTGTATTAAGGCTTCTGTGATCTATATTAAAATTTTTAAGAAATGTTTTCGGTGATAATCACATCAAAATTTATTTGTGAAGGCAAACCAACCAGTGTGGTTCATCGTTAGGGCAAGATGAAAAATGAGATTATAGTAACGAATTAACCAACCATTCAAACGGCTATTTTTGACTTAAAAAAATAGCTACATTTAACTGAAGTTAAACGACTAAAAAACTAAACCAAAAGAAAAAAACATAAATTTATTTATTTATTTCTATTTGTATTATTCATTTATTTTTTTAATTAAATCATTAAATAATTTAATGTAAAACCAAATTTGTTATAAATTCTATATTTAATAAAAACAAATTAAAAAACTAGTAGTTAAACATTATATGTATATATATATAAATATATAAGTTAAAAGATTTTAAAAAACTATTAGTTAAACATTATATGTATATATAAAAATATATAAGTTAAAAGATATAAATTTACATATATAAAAAAGAATATACACGTTACAATGAAAATCTTACAACTACGTAAAACTTTTATTTACTATAAAACTGAGGTTTAAGGATATATTAAATTCTATATATATACATATAAATTAGATAGAATATGGTGTAAGTTGGATATAGTGGACGGGGTAGAGCTCCAGTCGGATGACGTTAACGTCTTGTTCAGGCCTGGGTTGAGGAGAAATTTAATGAATCGATTAATTAGGAGTATGATATCCATCTTGCCATTTTACTGCACTTCCATTAAGTACGAAGTCGATGTCAATCATCGATTCTTTGCCATTCTTATCTATATCCTTATTCAGTCAGCTAAACAAAACTGCCATCTATAGATGTAGATCCAATTTAAAAGCGATTGCGAGGAAATAATTGATCAGATTTAACGTTTACGACCCACATTTTACACTCTTTATTAAAAAAAAAAAAAAAACATGTTTTGAAATTTTAGCCAATCATATTTGATAAGTTATATATTCATATAGGTGGAGCTTAATTTAATTGAAGATTCTGCAAAATATTTCAAGATTTAATTTAATTGTTTTCCCTTGCTCCTGTCTATGAGAGTATAAGATATTCCTGACATTTATAAAAATTTAATGGTAAATTTTAGAAATATTCTAAATTTGAAGGACATGAAGTTTAACCTAGTTCATGTCAATTAAATTCTAGGATATTCTCAAAATTTATATTTTAAGATATTTCCAAAATTTACGACCAAGATAAGATAGATGATTTGAGAGTTGAAACACTAATCCTTTACAAATTAAATGACAACCTTTAAGTAGGTACTAATTCATGATAAGCATCAACATACTTACTTCATGATACATATCACAAAATAAAAAGTAAAAAAAAAAAAAAAAATCATAAAAATTAACTTATTTATAATTCTATTTTAAATTAATATTATTATATTATGAATTATATAAAAAATGAATATATGAGTTAGTTCTGGTAGCTACAACAACTCTAAAAAAAATTCAGTTAAGAGCCAAATTTCAAGCCCCCCTCATTTAAGTCATAAACATTTATATGGTCAAACCCTTAAAGTTATTCTCATATCCTAGGCCAGGAAGGGAAGGGATTCCTAGGCCTTGTGATTAATCTTAAGACCACCCCACTCAGTTTCCAATCCATCTGGCAATCCACCTCAACCAAAACAAGAGAACCCCATCACACCATGGCTATCCAAAAATCGAAAGGCAAGGGTGAAAACCATTATCACACCTGGAAAAACCCATGCCAATGACATCAAGAGAACCAAATACACACATGCATGTACCATGCATGCCACAACTATCAAGGAAATAATACATGCAACACGATACCTACAAGTAATCCCACTGTAGTCGCTTGAATCCCACTCTTCTTTGCTTGATCTTTTCTACGTCTTGCTTTCTTTTCCCCAATTTTAGAATGCTCCATGAATACTCTAAGTGTCCAAGAGTATGTGAGAGAGAGAGCTCCAAAACTGAATTGACAAAAGGTTGTGAAATAATCATCATAAGCCTTTTTATTAATGAGACCTTTATTTTCTTCATTTTCCATTATTTTCTTTCGTTTTCCTCCTCACATGAAACCTGTGACTTTTCACCTTCTTTTTCTTCTAATTTCCATTATTTTCATAAATAAAATGATAATTAATGCCACTTTGCCTTTCCAAAGCTTTTGTCATTGGATTTTCCAATTTCCTTAGCTATAATAAACCAAATGAACACCCACACTAGGATGTTTTGCCCAAAATTTAGCTTGGAATATGTGTTCTATGACCTTGGTTATTATTTTTCCTTCATTAACTTGATTGCATGGATTTTTAACCAAGGTTGTTATAGAACCCTCCCCCTTGGGGGAACACCGTTCTCGATGTTCAATGACACTTAGAACTAACAACACAGTTCTAAGCAAAACACACTGCCCATGGAGCTTTATAACTTAACTCAATGCAGTATTTAGAATGATCATCCTGCTGAGAAGCAAACCGACATGAGGAACATAAAAACATGATATCCATAACAACATGACAATTATACCTCTTATTGGAGCTTTATAACATGGCTCATGGCGGTATTTACATCCATATATATATATATATATATATATATATATATATATATATATATATATATATATATATATCACACCAAAACATATGCCAAAAACATTTTCTCAACTAATGAATAGAGAAGGATACACAACCCACATCTGATATTCCATCTCCCATGCAGCTTCATCAGGCCCAAAGTGCTTCCACTACACTTTAACCTGCTCGATTGGTCGGTTTCGGAGCATGAACACATTTATTTGCAAAATACTCTGAGGTTCTAGTTGAAATTCTCCATCTAGCTCCACCTGCAATACAAACCAACCAATAACATGATCAACATATTTAATATACATCTTAAGTAATGACACATGGAAAACATCATGGAATTTCATTATTGGAGGCATTGCAAGTCAGTAGGCTACTAATCCAATCCTTTCAAGAATCTTGAAAGGTCCACAAAATCGAGGGGCCATCTTGCCACGTGATCCAATCCTCAAGAAGCTCTTCTTGGGCTTGATGTACAAGTACACCTGTTCTTTAACCTAAAACTCCTTAAACATCTTCTTCTGATAAGAACTTTTTTGTTTGTCTTGTGCTGCATTCAGATTCTTCTTGATTACTTGCATTTCCTATTCCATCTCTACCAACATGTCTGGTCCTATCAACACCCTTTTCATTGGATCACTCCAACTGATGGGAGTATTACAACTCTGCCCATACAGTTGCTTGAATGAACTTATCCTCAGTGACTCCTGATACCCATTATTGTAAGAAAACTCAACCAATGGAAGGTACTCCCCCCATCTCCTCTACTGATGCATCACATACATTCTCAACATGTCCTCCAATATCCTATTGACATTCTCCATCTGTCCATTTGTATGTGGATGATAAGTTGTATTGAAGGCCAACTCTATTCCTAAACCTGCAAACAACCCTTTCCAGAACCTAGAAGTAAAATTTGCATCCCTATCTAATACAATCTTCCTTGGAATACCATGCAACCTCACTACATCTCTGATGAAGATTTGTGCTACATCACTAGCTGAATATGTCGACTTCACTGAAATGAAGTGTGCTACCTTTGTTTACCTGTCCACCACAACCATGATAGAAACATGTTTTCTAGATGTCCTCGACAAATCTGTGATGAAATCCATGGAAATGACCTCCCATTTCCACTCTAGAATTGGAATCGGTTGTAATAATACACCTAGATGCTTACACTCTTCCTTTACATGTTGAAAATATAAGCATCTAGCCACAAACTCTGCCACTTATTTCTTTAGATTCAACCAATAATAAAGCTTCTTCACCGCTGTCAATGTCTTTTGGTATCTTGGGTTCCTTAAATACGGTTATGCATGGAATTCTCGCAATATAGCTTTCTTAAGTTCCCTGTCATTCAACACATAGATCATGTCCCTAAATCTAACCAAACCATCCGTTGTGAGACGATATTCCACATCCTGATCACTTGTACCCTATTGTAAGTTGTGCTAGAGTTCCATGTACCTATCATCTTGTTATCCTACTTGTAAAATCCAATCCTGCAAGTCTGTCCCATAAAAACTCATAGCTGTTATATGATTCACCTTCACTCTCCTACTAAGAGCATATAAAACCCTGTTCTCTTTTCTCTTAATGTATCTGATCTCAAATTTGAATTCATTGATTGTGGCCAACCATCTAGCTTTCCTAGCATTCAAATTCGGTTGGTCAAATAGATACCTCATTCCACTGTGATCTCTCATCAATACAAACCTCCTGCCAAGAGGATAGTGACTCCACACCTTTAATGCATGGATGATTGATGCCAACTCAAGATCATGTGTTGGATAATTTTTCTTGTGCTCATTCAACTTCTGTGACTCATAACACACTACATGTGCTTCCTGCATTAGGACTCCACCAAGTCCTCTCTTGCGGGAATTTGTACACACCACAAACTCTTTTTTTAGATCTGCAATCTTTAATACTGGAGCATTTGTCAACAATTGCTTCATTTTCTCAAAACTTGCTACACATTCCTTAGTCCATTCAAATTTCTTAGCTTGCCTCTATAGTTAGGTAATAATATATACAATCTAAAAGAAGCTTCTAATGAACCTCCTATAATAACTTGCTAGCCCCATAAATGACCTTACCTCACCCACATTTCTAGGAACTTTCCACTCCATTATATCTCTTATCTTCTCTAGGTCCACTGTTATCCCTTCCTTAGAAACAACATGTCCTAAGTAATGTACCTATGTCTGAAAGAAGTACATTTACAGAGCTTTGCATACAATTGATGCTCTCTTAGAAATCTCAACATTATTGCTATGTGTTTGAAAAACTCTTCCTCATTCTTAAAATATATCAATATATCATCAATGAATACAATGTCAAACTTGTCCAAATAAGGATGCAACACACTATTTGTCAAACACAATAAACTATCTGAAGCATTAGTCAAAATAAATGGAACTACAACAAACTCATAATGCCCAGAATTGGTCCAAAAAGCTGTCTTGTAGATGTCCTCTTCTTTAATGCATACCCAATGATATATGGATCTCAAGTCAATCTTTGAGAACATTACTTCTCCCTTCAGCTCATCAAACAAGTCATCAATCCTTGGAAACAAACACCTGTTCTTGATGATCACCTTGTTTAACTGCCTGTAATCAATGCATAACTTAAGAGTACCATCCTTCTTCACAAACAACACTGGTGCACCCCAAGGTGATACACTTGGCTTGATATGTCGCTTGTCAAGAATTTCTTTCTACTACAAATTCAACTTTGCTAACTCTAGTGTGCTCATCTTGTATGGTGCCTTTAATGCCGGTGCTACCCTTGGTACCAACTCAATGGAAAAGTCCACTTCTCTATGAGGCAGAAACTCTAAAATATATGCAGGAAACACAACTTGAAACAACTATAAAACTAGTTACCTTTTCAATACTCTGCATCCTCAAGATCCTTACCTTTATCATTGGAAATATGTACTACAAATAACACACACCCTTTTCTGCAACTACGGTTTGCCTGCATAGATGTAACCTTTCTAAATGATGTAGATTTCTTCTTACCTTGCAAGATTATTTTTTCTCCATTGTCATCTAAGCATTCAATAGTTTTTTCATAATAGTCCACCTTAGTCCTATGAAGATACAACAAGTCGATACCCAAAAGCATATTATATGATCCCAACGATAGTACATTCAAATGTGTTGAGGTAGGCATACCATTCAACTCGAACGCACAAGCTTTTACCCAATGATAAACTCTCTTCATTGTACCTATAGCCAACTACACTAACCAAGATTCTACATGCACTTGTTTATTCAAAACATACTTATCCACCAAGTCAGGACTTACATAACTATAATTAGATTCGGGGTTAATCAAAATAGAAATGACTTGATCACAAATTTTACCATCTATCTCCAGAATAGGTGCATGGGGATCCACTTTCTTGTTATCCAGTGTTTCATAAATCTCTGGAATGATTTGTCCAACATCCTTAACTGTCTACGTGCCCTGCACATTGTAAATTTGAGGCCTACCATCATGATTTTGTGAACAATCTCTCTTGAGATGCTCCTTACCACATGTCCAACACTGTAACCATCCCTTACCATCACCTTTATTCTATTTTTCTCTAGGTTGAGGTCCATTAAACGTCTTGTAAGGTGTAACATTTTCTTTCTCACCTGCATCCTAGCGTCTTGTTTACTTTGGCTACCATTTACCCTAATCTTTGTCTTTCCCTTTCTAACCTTACTGAGATTATGTCTTACACTTTGATTCCTCATAATAGTGCTTCAATTTCCCAATGAGTTCTTCAAGTGACTGAGGCTCATCATACTCAATTTGATCTCTAAATGTTAATGGAGATCCACTGACAAGTCTTTGAACTTTGGATTTTTCATCCTTAAGATACGGTATATAACCCAACAACTCCATGAACTTGGTCATATACTCCTCATCCATCATCGATCCCATCTTTAGCTCATAGAATTCCTTGTCTTTATTATAGTAGTACCTCTCTGATAAATATTTCTTCCTAAAATGTCTCATGAATTCATGCCAGCTCAACTCTTATGTCTTGATTTCTCTAACCCGATTCACACCTTTCCACTAGATGTCTTCTTTCCCTTTGAGGTTGAAGATAACTATTTTGGCCTTCATATTCTTCGTGTAATCGTATAGCTCAAATAAATTCTTCATCCTGAGTAACCATGCCTCTGCATTCTCTGACTTCTTCAAATCACCACCAAAGGTAGGTGGCCTTGATTTCTTGAACTCATTTGGAAAATATCCCCTGTCACTCCTCCTGTAAGGATGATAATGATGATGAACATGGTACCCGTGAGTACCAAAACTAGAATAGAACTTATGTCCATCACCTCTCCTATCTGATGTATCAAAGAACATGCCATCTCTGATCGTGTCATCTCTATCTGACCATGCCCACCATGAGATCTACTGCCATATGCCCCATTAGTCTTATCCTCATAACCATGGATGATCATAAGCGGTCCTTGTCTCTGCAAGTATAAAAAAATTTAAAGGATTACTGCATTAACTTTTGCTTGTTTCTCTTGTGCCTGAATGATTATGTCATTATCTTCTTTTCAACTTCTTATTTTTTCCTTCAAACTTCTCAATGTTTTTGCTAAGGTAGAAGAGTGCCCACCACCATGTTTCTCATTTTATCCATAGGGAGAGTCTCGTGAATTGTAGATTACCATCTTGCTAGTCATTTTTGATATTGTTCCTATAAGTATACCATGTCAGCTTAAACCAAAACATATCATAATCAAGATACCTTAGTATAGTTCAGGGGAGGATACCCCATTTGCAAGATCAACCAGACTAGCGCAATACATGTATAAACTTAATCATTTCAATATATAACCATCATCTCAACCATTATCTAGTTACCATGCATGACTATACCATAACCATGAAAATGCATACATAACGACATATAAAAACTGACATGTATAACAAATGCATAACCGAAATGCACTCATGATGACCACATCCAACAACAACACTATCATATTCCATATGGTGACACAAATGAAGCTATACCACAACAAGTACATAGAACACAGGCATTAAGAACACATATGCAACCAACATGTATGCATGACTAACACATTCCGTGCATTTAGTCCAAGGGGTGAACCATGCTCTGATACCACTCTGTAACACCCTCCTCCCACATTTACCCAAGATAATCAATCCACTAGGGTAATCATGTGACAAAGAGTTAATTTGATGTGATTGAACTCCCCATGTAAAGTTAAGGAGGTGGAACTGATAAAAAAAAAAACAATTTGTCTTTTCTTAGGAGCTACAAAACCTTTAGGAGACAACCAACCCTTCTAGGTGCCCAATCCTTGAGGAAAATTTCCATTTTGCTAAGCTAGGCCCCTAGCTACTCCCATGACAATCCATGCATATGACTAAGACCCTCCAATCACTCCCACAAAAAGCATGCATGCGACTGTGGCCTTTTTCAAAAATTTCTGAGCCAGGGACCCTAGATTTTATGCCACTTGTTCAGGGCTTAGTCTCAGACCTTTGCCCCGAACTTCATGAAACTTATTGAAATGATAAATAAAAATGAGTTAAAGCTACTAATGTAAAAGTTGGTACAAGGACTTAACTTGACCCCTACTAGCGATGACAGGAATTTCGTCAAACATATCACAAACATGTAATCTACAGGTCATAACCACAAATTTGAGCATAGGGGTCTTATACTTATCTGAGAATCATCAAGAATAATTGATGCCTTATCATAATAGATGCATTATCATATATTAGGTCATATATTCATTATTCATTCATTTACTAAACAAAACATGATGAAAGCCAAGACTAAGATCTGTCATAAAACCATGCCTATAAGCAACACATATCCAACAAAATAACAAGAGCAGAACAACCATAAAAACCACATATTAACAAGTAAATTCTCACATAAAACACAAGAGGAAAAGATCTCATATTAACATATGCAAAATTAAACCAAGCCAAGGAATTCCACATACCACCCGACCATAGATTGGGTTGAACCAAATGTTTTTTTCACACAATCACCCCCCGTGCCATATTCCAAGCATGAATGTGGAACTCACATCAAAACCAATCAAGCCTTCCTCATTCTTTACCATATATCCACCAAAGGATTTCTAGGTCCAAAACCCTAATCAATACAACCAATCCTTGTCGCAATCCCACGAGATCACTAGGCTCTAAACAAGCATGGATGCTTCAGATTTCTCCACCTAAACCATGAGGAATTTGTTTATCTTCACCTCGATACTTTACTTTATATCTGGCCATTCACTATTCAAGGATTGCTAGGCGCAACGAGGTTCCACCCTCTAGGATTTACCGTATATCCCGCCATTCACTAGTCGAAGATTCCTAGGCCCAACAAGGGCATACATAATCATGCTTTACTGCAATCCCACCTTCACTGGTCTAGGGATTCCTAGGCTTTGTCCACACCACATAGTTTTGAATCCATCCTGCAATCCAGTTAAACCAAAGTAAGAGAACCCCGTCACACCATGGCTATTTAGAAATTCAATCAAAAACATAGAAAGCGTTAATAGTTCAACCCAAGTTGTTATTTAACAACCCTAGTGAAAATTCCATGTAATAAAAGTTAATAAAGGAAAAAATAATAAACACAGTTGATGGGACACTTATTCCAAGTTGAATGTCGGACAACAAATCCTAGTGTGGGTGTTCATTGGTTTATTAATGGCTAAGGAATTGGCAAAGGCAATGGGTAAGGATTTGGAAAGACAAAATGGCATTTTTGGCACATTTATTTATGAAAATAATGGAAATTAGGAGAAAAGGGAGGTGAAAGGTCATAGGTTGCATGTGAGGAGGGAAATGAAGGCAAATAATGGAAAATGAAGAAAATATAGGCCTCATTCATAAAAATGCTTCTGAGGGTCAGTTGATAACCTTTTGCCAATTTAGTTTTTGAGTTATCTCATTATTCTTTCTCTCTCTCTCATACTCTTGGATACTTAGAGTTTTCTTAGAGTACTCTTGGAGGTTGTGGCATAATTGGATTTTTTGGAGCAATAGGTAAAAGGAAGATGAGGAAATCGCAAGAGTATATTGGGATCAACAAATACAACGAGATTTTCTTGCAGGTACAGAGTTGTTTGTATGTTTCCTCACTAGTTTTGGCATGCATGGAATATGCATGTGGTTTGTTGGTTGTGATATGTCACTGGCATGGAGGATTTCTTGGATTGACAGTGGATTGCCTAGCCTTTCCATTTCTTGGATAGCCATGGAGATTGTGGGTTTATTTCCTTGTTTTGTTTTGGTTGGTTCTCATATTTCCTTAGCTTGAGTTGAGTTATTAGTTCCTGGAAGCCCTGGTTGGAAAAACACTCTAGAAGACCTGTAACAACTTGGGTTGAGTTACTATTCCTTGAAGCCTTGGTTAGACAAACACTCTGGAAGCCCGTTGACAGCTGTGGGTTAAGTTACCTGTTGGGTCCCTATAATACTAGTGATTACCCCATTACTATTGTAGTTATACCCCTTATTAATATTGTTGTGCCCCTATTGCCCCCATATTGTTATTACTGTGCCCCATAGAATCCCTCTATTGTTATTTTTCTGGCTTTATATTATTATTGTTAGGTCGGCTGGATTATATTGTAACTCCTTAGACTCCTATATATAGAAAGGAGGTTTTGTCATTTGAATCATCCAAGAATTGTTCATTTATGTAATGTAAAGGAGGTTTCCCCCTCGAAGAGGCTGAATTCTAAGGCGTTGATCTATATTTTCTTGAGTTGGTTTCATAACTTTTGGAATCAGAGCTTTGGATTCTAGGGTTTCGCTGCTCCAAACAGGTCATCGTGGCACTTTCGCTATAAATTTTTTTTCTGTGACGTTTCAAAAGTCGAAAAAAAACCCATTTGAGAAGAAATCGTGTTGAACCTTGGGTCCAAATTTCAGAGCTTTTTGCGCAATATTTGCGGAGATATGATCTGAGGAAGTTGGTATTTTTGCAGACTCCTAAATTACATTCAAAACAGGTGACTTGGGGAAAATCGTCATAACTTTCTCTCTGGGGATCGGATTGAAATTTCATAAGAAGGTACAGAAATAGGACAGACTGTAGTTTCTTGTATGCATGCTTCAGATCCAAAGGTCGAAACAGTGACTCGTGGCATGTCGTACAAGTTCGCTCTACTGAACTAGTCTATAAGCAAGTCACTGTGGGAGATTTCACATAACGCTTTCTTGGAGAATCCAATTTGGGTCAGACTTGTGGCATTGGAAAGAGGACACAGAGGGTTACTATAGCTCACAAATTCAAAACTAGATGATTGGAAAGTACAGAGATACATCAGAGGCAATATCGAGCTCCTACAAAGTGAAAAAAGGTGTGTAGATTTTCTTAAATTTTTGCTTAAGCTTGGTTTGAAAATTTATTTTGAAGGAATTCAAAGGGCATAGTAGAGCATTATTATCAGTAACTGATGCCCCAAGAAAAGAAAATGCAAACACCTAGTAAGGAACCTGAAAGCTCTAGCATGACTCATGAAGAAGAGGAAGAAATGCAACATGATATATCAAAATTACAAGACCAAGTGCAACAACTGTCCCTTGTACAAAAAGGAACAGAATCTAAGATGGATGGTTTAAAGAAAGATGTAGAAGCTAAGATGGATGGTTTAAAAAAAGGTGTAGAAGCTAAGATGGACTATTTAAAGAAAGGCGTAGAAGCTAAGATGATTGACGTGGAAGCTAAGATGGATGATTTGAAGATAGATTTGAAGACAGACATGGACGAATTGAAGATAAATATGAATAAGTTGCTACAACAAATGGTCCCTAAGGGTGAAAGGGTACTAAATGAAACTCATGATGAGAACAAAAGAAATTTTAATCATGATTCCATAGACGCTAATGTTGGATCGAAGACTCACCATATTCCAAAAAACGATATGAGGAAGTTTGATGGCAAGGATCCTGCCACATGGATATTACAGATGGAGCAATTCTTCGATCTCAATAATGTGCAAAACACACAAAAGGTACGTATGGCAACTTTATATTTGGAACCAAATCAGTTTGTATGGTATCAATGGCTTTGCTCTCGTAAACCATTTATCACTTGGGCAATTTTTACGGAAGAATTGATAGCACATTATGAGGATACAAAAAGCAACACTTTTTTTAGCCAATTGATAAGTCTCAAACAAAAGGGTTCAATAATGGAGCACATTGAGGAGTTCCAAAAATTGAACATAAGGGTAAAAGATATTCCAGAGGAGCATAGGATTGATGTGTTCATAGGGTCTTTAAAGGATAATATCCAACATGATGTTCGCCTTTTGGAACCTGATTCATTAGAGAAGGCATTCAGGTTAGCAAGAAAAATGGAAAGAAAATTATGGCAACCAGGAAGCATACCACTCACAACTATAAAGACGGAAGTGTTGTTGCCCCTAGTCTTCCACAACCTATAAGGTTGACACCACAAAAATTGGAAGAAAAAAGAGAAAAAGGGCTTTGTTACAGTTGTGATAGCAAATACACTAAAGGTCATAAGTGTGCTGAGAAGAAATTATTCTACATAGATTGTGAAGAGGAAGAAGAAAAGGAGCAAGAAAGGTCAAAAGAAGAGGATATACTCCAGGAACAAAGCCTAGATGAAGAACAAATAAATCCGACCATATCTTGTAATGCATTGGCGAGAATTACCACTCCTCAAACCATCAAGATAGAAGGACAAATCAAGAAGAAAAAGGTAATAGTGTTGATTGATTCAGGAAGCACCCACAATTTTATTCATTGTAAGGTAGCAAAAGAATTGAATTGCTTCCTATATCCAGCACCAGAGTGTCAAGTGATGATTGCAAATGGAGGAACAATAAATTGCTCTGGAAAGTGCCATAATATCAAGCTATCCATGGGAGAATATGTATTGACTAGCCCAATGCTTTCCATTCCAATGGGAGGTGCTGATGTTGTACTAGGAGTCCAATGGCTACAATCCCTGGGTACAATAGCTTTTAATTTTCAAGAAATTTTCATCAAATTTTCTATGGAAGGAAAGGAAGTTGAATTAAGGGGTATTGCAGGGAAACCAAGAAAGATAATCAGCTCTAATGGTATGACAAAGCTTCTAAAAAAGGAGCAAAGAGGTGTAATTGCACAATTATGCTCACTAGATGTTTCCACATTGGAATCATCTATTTCTCCAGATCTCCAAAAAGTCCTGGACAATCATTCCAAGGTATTTGAGACTCCCAAAGGTCTCCCACCTATGCGTGATCATGATCATGCTATTCATCTGATTCCAGGAAGTGTTCCTCCAAACATCAGGCCGTACAGATATCCCTATGTCCAAAAGAGTGAAATTGAACGTATGGTTGCAGAAATGCTAGAGGCTGGTATAATTTAACCGAGTCAAAGTTATTTCTCTGCTCTAGTAGTATTGGTGCACAAGAAGGATGGATCATGGCGCATGTGTCTAGATTATAGGGAGCTCAACAAGCTCACTATTAAAGATAAGTTCCCCATTCCTGTCATTGATGAATTACTGGATGAATTGCATGGATCAATTTACTTCACCAAGTTGGATCTTCGTTCAGGATATCATCAAATCAGAATGAAGACTGAAGACATTCCGAAAACAACATTTAGAACTCATGAGGGTCATTATGAATTTTTGGTCATGCCTTTTGGCCTTACCAATGCACCTTCAACATTTCAAGGTTTGATGAATTCAATTTTCAAACCATTCCTTAGAAAATTTGTGTTAGTATTTTTTGATGATATACTAATCTACAACAAGTCTTGGAAGGATCATGTTGAACATGTTGACAAGGTGCTACAACTATTGAAGGAGAAACAATTATATGCAAAAAGATCCAAATGTTTCTTTGGAGTCCAGGAGGTGGAATATTTGGGTCATATTGTATCTCATGAAGGAGTTAAGGTAGACCCTAGCAAAATTAAAGCCATTAAGGAATGGAAAATCCCCACATCCATAAAGCATCTGCGAGGATTTCTTGGGTTGACAGGGTATTATCGCAAGTTTGTTAAGAATTATGGGAGAATAGCAGCACCTCTAACAACATTATTGAAGAAAGATGCATTTTCATGGACTCCGGAAGCAACAAAGGCCTTTGAACATCTTAAAGAGGCAATGTGCCAAGCACTGGTCTTAGCTACACCAGACTTCACAAAAACCTTTATTGTGGAATGTGATGCTTCAGGAAATGGAATTGGTGTTGTTCTAATGCAAGATGAAAGACCCATTGCTTTTGAAAGTCGTCCAATCAAGGGAAAGTTTTTAAGCAAAGCTATTTATGAGAAGGAAATGTTGGCAATACTCCATGCACTTAAGAAATGGCGACCCTACCTAATGGGAAGACACTTCAAGGTAAAAACGGATCATGATAGCCTAAATACTTTTTAGAACAAAGATTATCCTCTGAAGAGCAACAAAAGTGGGTCACAAAGATGTTGGGTTATGACTTTGAAATCATCTACAAAAAAGGGAAGCAAAATGTGGTGGCAGATGCACTCTCAAGAAAGGATGAGGATGTGGAAGCATTGTTGTGTGCCATTTCTATTATCCAACCAGATTGGATAAACGAAGCAAGGGAGGAATGGAAGAATGACGAAGAAGTGCGGGCACTTATTCGAAAGTTACAACAAGATTCCAGTACGTCTAGTACATTTAGCTGGAAAAATGATTCATTATGGTACAAAGATTGCTTATACCTCTGTAAGAATTCCCAGCTAAAACAAAAGATTCTTATGGAATTGCACACTTCTCCCTTAGGGGGGCACTTAGGATTCTTAAAAACTTACCACAGGGTTAAGAAGGAATTTTTTTGGGATGGCCTTAAATTAGATATTCAAAAGTTTGTGGCTGAATGTTTGGTTTGCCAACAAAATAAAGTTGAAACAATTAAGACACCAGGTCTATTACAACCTTTATCCATTCCAAGCCAACGTTGGGAGGAGGTTTCAATGGATTTTATCACAGGTTTACCCAAGTCTGAGGGAAAGAGTGTCATCATGGTGGTAGTTGACAGACTTACCAAGTATGCACACTTTTGTGCATTATCACATCCATTTAAAGCCAGTACAGTTTCTACTACATTTATGGAAACTATTCAAAAGCTACATGGAAACCCAAAGATTATTGTAAGTGACAAAGATCCCATTTTCACTGGAAATTTTTGGACAAAATTATTTTCTTGTCTTGGTACTCAGTTAGCTCATAGCTCATCTTATCATCCTCAATCTGATGGGCAAACTGAGATAGTAAACAAATGTTTGGAAGGATATCTTCGTTGCT
Organism: Pinus tabuliformis; assembly: GCA_031772625.1. Taxonomy (NCBI): domain Eukaryota; kingdom Viridiplantae; phylum Streptophyta; class Pinopsida; order Pinales; family Pinaceae; genus Pinus; species Pinus tabuliformis. The sequence goes on along the minus strand of CM062810.1, from coordinate 990,475,753 downwards.
TTGTATCTGATAAAAAGACACAATGGGTCAAATGGTTGCCTCTGGCTGAATGGTGGTATAACACTTCCTTCCATACAACAACAAAAATGACCCCATTTATGGCACTTTATGGGTATCAACCACCATCCATCACATCATATTTAAGAGAAAATTCTAAGGTTCAGGCAGTGGAACATCACATCGAACATCAACAACAAGTCCTCCAACTCTTAAAGGATAACCTCGTGTTGGCATAGAATAGAATGAAACAACAGGCAGATCAACATCGCAGTGAAAGAAGTTTTGATGTAGGTGATTGGGTATTCCTACGGCTACAACCATATAAGCAAATGTCCCTCAAGCAAGCTAAGAAGGATAATAAATTATCACCAAAGTATTATGGTCCGTACAAGGTGTTGCAAAAGATTGGTACTATGGCATACAAATTGGAGCTTCCTGCAGCTTCTCGATTGCACCCAGTTTTCCATGTTTCATGTTTAAACAAGGTTATAAGCGACAAGCTCCCAGTTCAAACAATATTGCCAGAACTTGACGAGGAAGGAAAAATTATATTGGAACCGGAATCAGTCACAGAAACAAGAACTCAACAGCTAAGAAATTGTTCAATTTCAGAGTATCTTATCAAGTGGAAGAACTTATCCACTGAAGATTCCACATGGGAGGATGAGAATTTTATGCAGAAGTATCCAGAACTACTCAACCATTGAGGACAACACTTTTTTGAAGGAGAGGGGCACGTTGGATCCCTATAATACTAGTGATTACCCCATTACTATTGTAGTTATACCCCTTATTAATATTGTTGTGCCCCTATTTCCCCCATATTGTTATTACTGTGCCCCATAGAATCCATCTATTGTTATTTTTGTGGCTTTATATTATTATTGTTAGGTCGGCTGGATTATGTTGTGACTCCTTAGATTCCTATATATAGAAAGGAGGTTTTGTCATTTGAATCATCCAAGAATTGTTCATTTATGTAATGTAAAGGAGGTTGCCCCCTCGAAGAGGCTGAATTCTAAGGCATTGATCTATCTTTTCTTGAGCTGGTTTCATAACATTACCAGTTGTGGAAGCCTTGGTTGGAACAAACGTGATGGTGGTCTGGGTGCAGGAAGGAGTGTTAATCTCCCAAACTATGAGATTATATCTTCTACTTCTATTTCTGGATGTAATTGCTGGTTCAATGGGCTCTCTGTCATCCACTGATAACCTTAGAGCTTCCACTAAATTAGCAAACTCCTCTAAAACCACAGAGTTCCGCTAAACCTCCACTAGTCCAGACCCGACGGTAACACAAGCCATAGTTTAATAAGATTTGAAGTTCGCCTTCTACAAACTTGTCGACACTTCTTCACCATTGATCTGTTCAAGATCCAACAATCACCTCACTTCCCGACCTCGAACTTGCTCCTCGCCTGTCAACCGTTGATCTTGTTCCACCAGATCTAACGGCTCAAATGAATATCGCCTGGTTAACTTGCACACTTTAAACCCGCCCGATAAGCGGTTTCTCCCTCTCTCCTCTCTGCTACGTGTCATGATGTATATGGAATCAGAGCCAATCGAAAAATACCACTTATGACATTCCTTCCACTCGAAATCCACTTGTGGGTTTCTCCAACCGCTTCGACTCGTTAAGTGTCAGTTGACTTCTGCGCCTGAACACCGTTGATCTGCCTTGACCGAGATCTAGCAGTCCAAATTAAATCTTCACGCACTGTGTCTGTAGTCTTCCTCCACTGATCTTGACCATCTGCTCCACACTCAGAATTTACGAAAAACTCAGTCAAAAAGAAAACACGGAATTTAACACAGTCAACACAATTTCATTCAATCTTACAGAACACCAATTAAACTTCAAATTTTACAATAACACAGAGATTTCGAAGGAGATTATCCTTCAGGATTTGACAGAGAATTTCTCATCCACATACATAGAAACTAAATTTTCCCACTTTACTAGATTCGCTCCAGGAAAGCCAAATTTCTTCAACAGTCAAAATCCCCTTACAATAGTGTGAAAATTACATAAGTACTGGTTCATCCTAACAACCAGATCCTAATTCAAAGGTTAAAATTTATTAACCCTATTTTTCCTGCGAGGCATTCTCCTCAAGAATCTCCACTACAACTAACTAACTAAAATTTATTACATCACGATCAAATCCTATATTCTAGTTCTATGCTTAATTAGAAAAACATGGAAATTAATGCCTAAAATATCCCACTCCTTTGCCTATAATATTTTTTTGTATTTTTGGAATAATTCTTCAAATTTGTCTTCAAGCCTTATGCTCCTGCATCAGACTCCTGAGGACAAAATTCTTCATGGGCTCTTGTCCATGAGCTCTTGTATAGAATTACCCAATTTCTGTAGCATGTTTTCTGTTATCCAAGTAGCTTCAACAATTGACTAATCCTTCCATTTGACCAAATACTGAAAGTACTCCTATCCTATGGTTTTCTTGAACACTTTCTTATCTAAAATCCTTTCTGACTATAATTCCTTTGTTGTAGGTAACTATTTTACCCAGTCAATTTCTTGTATCTCTTGGTCTTCTTCTATATCATTTGCAATTTCACCTTCATACTTGTACAAATCAACAACATTGAAAATTGGAGATATTCCAACATCAGGGAGTAATTCAATTTCATATGCATTTGCAAAAAATTCCTTAATACTCTGCATGGTCCAATTTTCTTGAACTTCAATTTGTTATACTCCCTCTTTGGAAATCTTTCCTTCCTTAGGTGTGCTAAAACCAAATCCCCAACCTCAAAGTTCACTTCTCTTCTTCTCATGTTTGCTCCATTTTTGTAATTGATTTTGCTATCATGTAGCCGTTGTTTCACCTATTCATGTATTACCTGTATTTCTGAAACAAAATATTCTCCCTCTGCACTTCTCATCCCATATGTTCCCAAGTTTCTTACCTCATATACTCCTCTTGGATGCATTCCATAAACTATATGGAATGGACTCTGCCCTATACTCATGTTAGGTGAGTCATTATATGCATATTCAACCTATGCCAATACATGATCCCACTGCTTTGGATTTTCTGCAGTAAGACTCCTTAAAATATTACCCAAACTCCTGTTCACAACTTCAGTCTGTCCATCAGTCTGTCGATGATAGGCAAAACTGAAACTCAGTTTAGTTCCCAGCTTCTTCCATAGTGTCCTCCAGAAATGTCCAACAAATTTGGAATCCCTGTCCAAGACAAATACTCTTAGGCAACCCATGCAATTTTACAATATCCTTGAAAAACAAATTAGCAATGTGAGTAGCATCACTAGTTTTATAACATGGAATAGAATGTGCCATTTTTGAAAATTTGTCCACTACAACAAAAATTGAATCATTTCCTCTCTGAGTCTTTGGTAAGCCCAAAACAAAATCCATACTTACCATATCCCAAGGCCTATCCAGAATTGGTAATGGAACATACAAACATGTGTTTTGGCTTCTTCCCTTTGCATATTGACAGACTTTGCAATTTTTCACATACTTTTCCACTTCAGATCTCATTTTCAGCCAAAAGTAAAATCTGTTCAACTGTTCATAAGTCTTATCTATACCAAAATTTCTTGCAAGTCCACCACTATGTTTCTCTTTGATTAAGTTCTCCCTCATAGAACAATTTGGTGTGCACAACTGATTTCTATTAAACAACAATCCATCTTGTAAAAAATAATCCAACCATTTATTCCTATCCATCAAAACAAGCTTCTTACAAGCTTCAAATTCCTCTTTCAAATCTAAATCTATCTCATACAATTCTTTAATAAAATCAAAACCCAACACTTAAATTTGAATCTCTTGAAATAATGTATTTCTCCTACTTAAAGCATCTACAACTTTGTTTGATTGGTCATTTATATGCTTCAAGACAAAATGGAAGCCCTGAAGATACTCCACCCATTTGGCATGTTTCTGGTTAAGCTTTGGCTGCTGCATAATATACTGTAATGCATGGTTATCTAAATAAAGCATGAACTCTTTTGACATTAGATAATGTCTCCACTTCTTCAATGACTGCACAATTGCATAAAACTCTTCATCATAAGAAGAATACTTCTCCTTTGAATCATTCAACTTTTCACTAAAATAAGCTATAGGTCCATCTTCTTGACTTAAAACACCTCCAATAGCTTCTCCACTGGCATCACATTTCACTTGGAAAGGTTTATTAAAATCAGGTAGAACCAAAATAGGTTTTCAGTGATCTTCTTCTTCAACAGCTGAAAATTCTTTTTTGCTTCAGTAGTCCATCTAAATGGTTGTTTATCCTTATTTATAGTCTCAGCAATAGGAGCATTGATCTTACTAGAATTCTTTATGAATTTCGTATAAAAACTTGCAAGACCATGAAAACTTCTTACCTCAAACATACTTTTAGTGAAGGCCACTCCATGATTACCTTGATCTTCTCTAGATCCATCTTCAAGCCTTCAACGGAAATAACAAAACCCAAATACTCTAATTCCTCTTTCATGAATGAACATTTCTTCAAATTCAGCAATAATTTCTCTTGCCATAACCTTTGCAAGACATAATTCAGATGTCTCATGTGCTCCTCCTTAGACTTGTTATAAACTAATATATCGTCCAGATATACTATTAAAAATTTACCAATAAACTCCTTAATAACTTCATTCATGAGTCCCATAAATGTACTTGGTGCATTTGACAACCCAAAAGGGATTACTCTCCATTCATACAATCCTTCATTTGTCTTAAAAGTAGTTTTCCACTCATCCCCTTATCTTATCCTTATCTGATGATACCCACTCTTAAGATCTAGTTTTGTAAAATACTTTGCTCCACTCAAACAATCCATCAAATCTTCAATTCTTGGTAAAGGAAATCTGTACCGGATTGTGATTTTATTGATGGCTCTTGAATCAGTACACATTCTCCAGCCTCTATCTTTCTTTGGACTCAAAACTGTTAGTATTGCACAAGGACTCAAACTTTCTCTAATCAGTCCTTTGTCAAGCAGTTCCTGAACCTGCTTTCTAACATGTTCATTTTCTGTGGGAGTAATTCTGTAAGCTTCTTTGTTTGGTAGATTTGCTCCAGGAATCAAATCTATCTGATGGCTAATTCTTCTAATGGGTGGTAACTCATTAGGCAAATCATCAACAATGATATCAAAATAGTTTTCCAACATTTCTTGAATTTCAATCGGTAAATTAGAAACTTTAGTAGAATTCATTATTATCTCGGGCTTGCAAATTATAGCAAAATTTACCACATTTTCTTCAATCTGCTGTAAGTATTCCTTTCCTCCTAGTAATAGAGTTTTGGGATCAGTCTTCTTTCTGGATGCATCCTCTTCTCCCATAGGCAGCAATGTATGATTAACACCATCTTTACCAAACTTGTAGGTGTTTCTTTTTCCATCATGCATAGCTCCTCTGTTATATTGCCAAGGTCTCCCAAGAAATATGTGACACACATCCATAGCCATCACATCACATACAATTTTATCCTTATATTTGCCCAACTGCAACTCCACTTCAAACTATCCATTCATTAACAACTGATGTCCCTTTTGTAACCACGACACCTTGTAAAGTGTTGGATGTCTCATTGTCTTCAACTTCAATTTCTCTACCACTTTTGTAGAGACCAAATTATCAGTGCTGCCACTATCAATAATCATCTGAGAACATTTACCTTAACCTCACACACTATTCTAAACAAAGTTTTTCTTTGTGATGGTTCAACTATCTCCTTTGCTAGCTTGAGCAAAACTTTATTGACTACCAAAGATTCTCCTCTCACTGGTACATTTTCTTCTTCTGTCACTACTGCTGCTTCTTCCTCAACTTGAGAAACAATTGCATTCCTCTAAATTATTCATACATTCTCTGGGCATTCAAAAGCTTTGTGTCCCAGTTTGTTACATATGTAACATCTTACTTCTCTTGCTCTACCTCTACCTCCTCTTCCTCTAGAAAAACTCCCTTTGCCACCTGCATCACCTTCTATGCTTGCATGTTGGGTTGAGCTACTGCTAGCTCCATCTCTAGGTGCTGTAGATCTTCCTCTACCACCTTGAATTCCTTTTCCTCGGAAAGTATCTCTTCCTTTGGCAGACTGCTTCCTCATGAGTTTTTCTTCAGCTTTCAGTACCACCTGATAAGCTTCTTCTATTGTTTTAGGAGACAATATACTTATATCATCTTGAATGTCAGACCATTCACATATCTAGCCACCTTCTCATCTGTATCCTGAGTTTGTCCAGCTCTTATACTTACCTTATAGAATTCCTCTGTATATTCTCTCACTGTCATAGACCTCTGTCTAAGATTCTGCATCTTTCTAAATAAGGTTTACTGATAATTACTTGGTAGAAACTTACCTCTTAGCTTTGCTACCATCCTATTCCAATCCCTGATTGCTTTCTTGCCAAGACTCTTTCTTTCTGCCTGCAATCCATCCCACCAAAGTGCTGCATGTCCTTTTAGCTTGGTGACAAGAAACTTTACTTTCTTCTCATCTTCTATTTCTTCATAATCAAAGAATTTCTCCATGACATTAATCTAGTCTATCAATTCTTCTGGATTCAATCCTCCTGCATATATTGAAACCTCAGTTTTTGGCCTAGGTGTGGATCTCAACACTGATTGGAAGAATCTCATCACAATAGTAACTGCTATAGCTTCCTCCTCTTCTCCAGTTTCAACCTCAGGCTCACTGACATCTCCATCATCTATATTTCTCCCTGCTATCAATGCTTCTAATTTAGCCTGCATCTATTGCATAGCTTCCATCACCTCATCATTTCCAACTAGTCATCCTCTTCTACCAGGTCCTCATCCTCTTCCAACTGTGAAAGCCATATTGGACTTCCTTCTCTTGCTTCTGAGATTGAATTCAGTGTCAACAAGTTGCTCTGATACCACTAATGATGGCGGTCTAGGTGTAGGAAGGAGTGTTAATCTCGGAAACTGTGAGATTATATCTTCTACTTCTATTTCCGGATGTAATTGTTGGTTCAATGGGCTCTCTGTTATCCATTGATAACCTTAGAGCTTCCACTAAATTAGCAAACTCCTCTAAAACCATAAAGTTCCACTAAACCTCCATTATTCCGGACTCGATGGTAACACAAGCCATAGTTTAATAAGATTTGAAGTTTGCCTTCTACAAACTTGTCAGCACTTCTTCACCATTGATCTGTTCAAGATCCAACAATCACCTCACTTCCTGAACTCGAACTTGCTCCTCGCCTGTCAACCATTGATCTTGCTCCACTAGATCTAACGGCTCAAACGAATATTGCCCGATTAACTTACACACTTTAAGCCTACCTGATAAGCGGTTTCTCCCTCTCTCTTCTCTGCTACGTGTCACGATGTATATGGAATTAGAGCCAATCAGAAAATACCTCTTACGACATTCCTTCCACCCAAAATCCACTTGTGGGGTTCTCCAACTGCTTCGATTTGTTAAGTGTCGGTTGACTTCTGCACCCGAACATCGTTGATTTGCCTCGACAGAGATCTAATAGTCCAAATTAAATCTTCACACACTGCATCCGTAGTATTCCTGTGCTAATCTCGACTGTCTGCTCCACACTCATAATTCACGAGAAACTTAGTTAAAAAGAAACCACAAAATTTAACACAGTCAACACAATTTCATTCAATCTTACAGAACACCAATTAAACTTCAAATTTCATAATAACACAAAGACTTCGAAGGATATTATCCATTGGTATTTTATAGAGAATTTCCCATCCACATACATAGAAACTAAATTTTCTCACTTTACTAGATTCGCTCTAGGAAAGCCAAATTTCTTCAACAGTCAAAATCCCCTTACAATAGTGTGAAAATTACATAAGTACTGGTTCATCCTAACAACCAGATCCTAATTCAAAGGCTAAAATTTATTAACCCTATCTGTCCTACAAGGCATTCTCCTTGAGAATCTCCACTACAACTAACTAACTAAAATTTCTTACATTATGATCAAATCCTATATTCTAGCTCTATGCTTAACTAGAAGAACATGGAAATTGATGCCTAAAATATCCCACTCCTTTTCCTGTAATATTTTTTTGTATTTTTGGAATAATTGCTCAAATTTGTCTTCAAGCCTTATGCTCCTGCATCAAAATGCTCTGGAAGCCTGGGAAAACTTGGCTTGAGACCAATCTGATGATGGTTTTTTGTTATGTCCGACCATGAGGTGGAATCATTGTTTGATGGGTTGAGGTGGATGGCCTCTGGAAGCCTTGGATGGTTTTGGATTGATGTGTTTTATGAGATCCCACATTCATGCTTGGAATATGGCACAAGGGTGAATGATTGAAGAGAGATTTGGCTCAACGATTCTATGGTCGAGTGGAACGTGGAAGTCCCATCCCGAATTTTGATTTTTCATCGTCAATATGAGATTATTTCTCATTGTATTTCTATGAGTATTATACTCATTTATATGTGGATCATATGGCTATTATTTCATTTGTATTTCTATTGCTATTATGATGGTATATGTTTTATGACAGTAGCTATGTATGGCTCTTGTCATGCTTTTATTGGTAAATGAATGAAAAATGTATCTATGACCCAATGGATGAAATGGCAGTTGATGTGTTGAGACACCAATGTTCCTTAGTGATTCTCAACTAAGTATGAGACCCCTATGCTCAGTATGTTTGATGAAATGCCTGTCATGGCTAGTAGGGGTCCAGTCAAGGTCTCATTCAAGTGTTTTCCTTTATACTGTCATTTCCTTGTTATTTCACTGTTATGAAGATGTAATTCAATATTGGGAAGTGTCCTGGGCTTTGGGCTTGAAAAAGTGGCTAAAATCCCGGGAAAATGGTATATAATTGTTCAAAAAAAGTCTTTGGACAATGGCTTGTAGGTCTGTGAGAGCATCCAAAGGTCCTTCGATGTTGACATGCCCATCGCATGAGCGAATCTAGAGGTCAAGTGGTCCAAATGCTCAGTGGGACCCAGGGGCTGGTTAGTAGAAAGGTTGGATTGGTTCTTGAGGGTTCTAATGCTGATGTTGAATGTCTGTATGGTTTGTTTCCATTGGTTCCACTTCCTTAACATGACTTGGGAGGTCAAATCATATCATAGTGGCCTATCGTCGCATGTTTAACCTGGCTATCCAGTTGCTTGGGTAGATGTGGGAGGGGTCTGTTACAAAGTGGTATCAGAGCATGGTCACCCCTCAAACTGGATGGCCTGTGTGTTGGTCATGGATGCATATCAGTTACATGCATGTATCTTACACTTGCATTCCATGTACTTGTTGCATTTGCATGATGTTGATCATGGTTGTAGTGATGTCGCCATGTGGAATTTGATGTTTTTATTGTGGGATGCATCGTCTTGAGTGTATGATTGGTTACATGTTCTTATATGTTGGTTACATGTATCATTTTTTTACACTCAGTTACACTCTTGTATTCTTCGTTTCATGTATAATTCTTGTAGGTTTGGTTATAAGTATGGTCTATTTATGCTTGATTACACATGTTTATGCATGTGTGTGATTGGTTATGTACTGCTTATGCATGTTCATGTTTGCATGTGGTCAAGTGTATAGTGATGTAATGGTTATCATCATGCATGAGGTTGTGGTATGCTTTGTTAATAAGGTCATGCATTGTTGATGGAACCCTAGCTAGAATTATGGTTGCATGGTTTTATACTTAAGTGTTATGTTTCTATATGTTGTCATGATTATGTTATACATGTATCATGCTGATTTTTTGATCTTGCAGAAAAGGTATCCTCCTCAAGCTATATAAAGACTCTCCCTATGAATTAAAAGAGAAGTATGGTGTTGGGAATTCTTCCGATTTGGGAGATACACTGAGAATCTTAAAGGAAGAAATAAGGAGTTGTAAGGAAGATAATGACAGAATCATGCAGGAATAGGAGAAACAAGCAGAGGTAAATGTAGCGATACTTAAGAGTTTGTCAGAGTTGCAGCGATAAGGACCATGTTAGATTAGCTATGAGCAGGAGGACTGAACTACTGGGGTATATGGTAGTAGATCGCATGGTGGTCATAGGTCAGATAGAGATGACACAATTAGAGATGGAATATTTGTCGGACACTTCGAAGAGTAGAAGGGATATACACATGTGCCATTCTAGTTTTGATTCAAATAGGCACTATGATCGTCATCATTATCATCCTTATAGGAGGAGTGATAGGGGATAATTTCCAGATGATTTTAAGAAAGAAAAGCCACCTACTTTTGATGGAGAGATGAAGAAACCACATGATGCAGAGGCATGGTTTCTTGGCATGAGGAAGTTCTTCAGGTTACATGACTATTTAGAGAACATGAAAGTCAAAGTAGCTACATTTAGTCTCAAAGGTAAAGCAAACATTTGGTGGGAAGATTTGAAGAATGTCAGATGTATTCATGAGGAAGACCTGACTTGGAGTGAGTTTGAATGGTTATTCAAGAAGAAGTATTTGTCGGATAGATGCTTTTATGATAGGGAAAAATAATTCTATGAGATAAAGATGGGATCAATGACAAATGAGGATTAAACTAGTAGGTTCTTAGAGTTACTGAGGTATGTGCCTTACCTCAAAGAGGAAAAGGCCAAGATTAAGAGGTTCATTAATAGATTAATGGTTGCATTCAAAGAGATGATTGAGTTTGATGAGCTTAGATAATTGGAGGAGCCCATTCGAAAGTTAAGGCATTGTTAAGAGCAGTCAAAGTGCAGATCTAAGACTAAGGCAAATTGGAAAGGTAATACAACGAACAAGGGAAAATGGGGTAGAAAGCGAGAAATACCTCAAGGTACAGGTAATAAAGAGAATGCAATGCCATCTAAGAAGTTCAATGCATCAGATAGAGGACAGGGACATCAATATGAGGAGAAAAATAAGGATCCAAGATGGAAGCCTTTAGAGTGTTGGACTTGTGTAAAAGATCATTGCAGGAGAGAATGTACGCATAATCAGGGTGGTAGGACTCAAATATATAGTTCAAATGATGCAAAAACTATTGGTGATATTGGTTAGAGAGTTCCTCATATTTATGCAACATTTGATAAAAATAGGCAGACCATTAGGAATTTATCATTGAGATGGACTGTAAGCTTTATGATCAAGTTATTTATATTTTATTTGACCCTGGATCTAATTATAGCTATGTTAGTCCTGACTTTGTGGATACATGTGGTTTGAGTAAGGAATTACATGCAGAATATTGGTTAGTGAAGCTGGCTATAGGTAAAAAGAAGCGAGTTCACCATTGGGTAAAGGATTATGCATCTGATTTGAATGATATGCCTACTGCAACACATTTGAATGTATTACCATTGGGATCATACAATATGTTGTTAGGTATGGATTGGTTGTATCTTCATAGGACTAAGATAGATTTTTATGACAAAGCAATTGAGTGTGTAGATGACAATGGGGAACCAAGAGTCTTGCAGGGAAAGAAGAAAATCACATCAGTTAGGATCGTAAAAACTATGCATGCAAAGCGTAGTTGCAGAAAAGGGTGTGTGTTATTTGTATCACACTTTTCTGGTGACAAGGGTAAGGAAGTTGAGGATGCAGATGTGTTGAGTAGGTACCTAGTTTTATAGCAGTTTAAGGATGTATTTCCTAAGGACATTATAGAGTTTCCACCTCATAGGGAAGTAGACTTTTCTATTGAGTTGGTGCCATGGGAAACTCTAGCATCAAAAGCACCTTACAGGATGAGCACACACAAGTTGGTAGAATTGAAGCTATAGTTGAAGGAAATGTTGGACAAGGGATACATTAGGACAAGTGTATCACCTTGGGACGCATTGGTATTTTTTGTAAAGAAGAAAGATGGTACTCTTAGATTATGCATTGACTACAAGAAGTTAAACAAAGTGACCATCAAGAACAGGCATCTGTTACCGAGGATTGATGACTTATTCGATTAGTTGAAGGGAGTAGCAAGGTTATCGAAGATTGATTTGGGATTCAGATATCATCAGGTATGCATCAAAGAGGAGGACATTTACAAGACGAATTTCCAGACCATGTATGGGCATTAGGAGTTTGTTGTAGTACCATTCAATTTGACTAATTATCCATCTACATTTATGTGCTTGATGAATAGTATGTTGCATCTATATTTGGAGAAGTTTGTTATTGTGTTCATTGATGGCATATTTGTATATTATAAAAATGGGGAAGATCATGTCAAGAATTTAGCAACAATGTTGAAGTTGTTGAAAGAGAATCAGTTGTATGCTAAGCTCATAAAGTGTATTTTATTTTAGACTGAGGTACACTACTTGGGACATGTTGTCTCCAAGGAGAGCATTACAGTAGATCCAAAAAAGATAAGGGCCATCATGGAGTGGGTAGCTCCTAAGAATGTAGATGAGGTGATATATTTCATGGGATTGACATGCTATTACATGAGGTTCATTAGGAACTTCTCACAGATTTCTTATCCTATTGCATCATTGTAGAGGAAAGGTAATAAGTTTGAATGGACAAGGAGTATGAGGCTAGCTTTTAGGAGCTTAAGTAGTTGTTGACACATGCACTAGTTTTAAAGATTGCATATCCAGACAAAGATTTTGTGGTATGTGCAAATGCTTGCAAGGACAGACTTCGTGGATTCCTTATGCATGATGGATAGGTGGTATGCTATGAGTCACAGAAACTGAATGAGCACGAGAAAAACTACCCAACACATGATCTTGAGTTGGTAACGATTATACATGCGTTGAATATGTGGAGACACTATCTTCTGGGCAAGAGGTTTACATTGATGAGTAATCATAGTGGTTTGCAGTATCTATTTGACCAACCAAATCTAAATGGTAGGTAGGCTCGATGGTTGGCTATAATCAGTGAGTTTAATTTTGAGATCAGATATATCAAAGGCAAAGAGAATAGAGTGGAAAATGCTCTTAGCAGGCAGATACAGGTAAATCACTTAGAATCTATGAGCTCCTATGAGATAGAATTACATGATAGGATCTTACAGGCAGGTTAGTAGGATATCAGATATATGGAGATTAGGCATAGGTTGCAACCAAATATTGATACAGGTGATAGTACAGGTACACGTGATAGTATAGGTACATGTATAAGTAGCGGTATAGGTACAGGTGCATGTTCACATGATGTTGACATCGAGATAAACAACTACAACAATATTTGTTTATAGGTACAAAGTTGCATGTATGTTTCGTCACTAGTTTTGACATGCATGACATATGCATGTGATTTTTTGGTTGTGATCTATCACTAGCATGGAGGATTGCCTCGATTGAAAATGGATTGTTTAGTCTTGCCATTTCCTGGATAGCCATGGAGATTTTGGGTTTATTTCCTTGTTTTGTTTTGGTTGGTTCTCATGTTTCCTTAGCTTGGATTGAGTTATTAATTCCTGAAAGACCTGATTTGAAAAATTCTCTAGAAGCTCTATAACAACTTAGGTTGAGTTACTAGTCTTGGAAGCCTTGGTTGGACAATGCTCTGGAAACCATTGGTGGGTTGAGTTACTAGTCCTGAAAGCCTTGGTTGGAAAAATTCTCTAGAAGCCTGATGCCAATTGTGGGTTGAGTTACTAGTCATGGAAACCTTGGTTGGACCAAATTCTTTAGAAGCCATGGAAGGCTTGGATGGAGATGAATCTGATGATAGTTTTTGTGATGTCCAATCGTGAGGTGGAATCACTGTTTGATGGGTTGAGGTGGATGGCCTCTGGAAGCCTTTGATGGTTTTGGATTGATGTGTTCTATGAGATCCCACATTCATGCTTGGAATATGATACAGGGGTGAATGAATGAAGATAGATTTCGCTCAACCATTCTATGGTCTTGTGGAACATGGAAGTTCCATCCCAGGTTTAGATTTTGCATCATCAATATGAGGTTATTTCTCCTTGTGTTTATATGAGTATTATTTTGGTTTATATGTGGATCATATGGTTGTGATTTCATTGGTATTTCTATTGCTATTATGCTGGCTCTCATCATATATATGTTCTTTGATAATATCTATGTATGGCTCTCATCATGATTTTACTAGTAAATGAATGAATAATGTATCTATGACCTAATGGATGAAATGGAAGTTGATGTGTTGAGGCATAAATGTTTCTTATCAATTCCCAGCTAAGTTTGAGACCCCTATGCTCAAATATGTTATTTACACATGTAGATTATATATTCATTATATGTTTGACAAAATGTCTATCATGGCTAGTAGGGGTCTAGTCAAGGTCTCATTCAAGTGATTGCATTTATACTATCATTTCCTTGTTATTTTATTGTTCTAAAGATTTCATTCAATTCTTGGCAGTCACCTAGGCTTTGGGCCTGAAAAGGTGTCTCAAATCCTGGGGACACTAGCACAACATTGTGAAAAAAAAGTCACTAGATGCTAGTTTGTAGGCCTGTGAGAGCGTCCAGAGGTCCCTTGATGCTGGCATGCCCATAACATGAGAGTGTCTAGAGGTCAAGTTGTCCAAAAGCTCAGTGGGACCTAAAGGTTGGTTGGTAGAAAAGTTGGATTGGTTCTCGAGGGTCCTAATGCTAATGTTTGAATGTCTGTATGGTGTGTTTCCGTCGGTTCTAATTCCTTAACATGACATAGTGGCCTCTTGTCGCATGTTTACCCCAGTTGGCCAATTTCTTGGGTAGACGTGGGAGAAGGGTTTTACATGTTCCAGGGATCTAAAGAATTTATTTCAACCCATGACCATAGGAAACATGAGAACCAATAAACCCACTACACCATGGCTATCTAGGAAATGGCAAGGAAGGGCTAAAACCACTGTCATTCTAGGAAAATTTCTATTCCAATGAAAAGACATAACCAAGGAACCACATGCATATAACATGCATCTTAAAACCAAGAAGGAGATGACACATGCAATTTGTTACCTACAAAGTAAGGCTATTGTAGCTGCTGGTCCAACTGTCGTCTTGTACTTGCTTGCTTTCCTTGCTTACCTTCTCAAAATCCAAGTGAATGCCAGAGTGCTCTAGAAATGATCCAAAAATGCTCTAAGCATGCAAGAGTATAAGAGATCCAAATGATAAGCTGACAGAAGATATCAACGGTTTCTCTGATGCCTTTTTGTTATTGATGTCTCCCTTTTCTTCATTTTCCTTTATTTTTCCTCTAATTTCCCTTGCATGCAAATTTGTGTCTTTTCACCTTCCTTTTCTCCTATTTTCCTTTATTTTCATAATTAAATGTCATTTATTGCCTCGTTTTTAAATTAATTATGACTAGCTCAGTAAAATTCACACCCAACCCTCATTCTTAATTATTTTTCAATGATCTCGTTTGGAAGTGATTTTAATTTTAATTTGAAGCATTCATTTACTTCTAGTTTCCTAATTTTGAATTTAAGAAATCGTGTTGTGTAAATACACTATAAAATTACCTTCTAAATGTGAAATGCCTGCTTAGTTGACCAAAATGCAAGCACACATTCTATCGTTGGATATTTTTATGTGATTTCGGTTGTAAAAAATATGTTTCTACCTCCAATGGTCTTAAAAAAGTCCATTTTTGTCTTATAATATTTGCATGAAGTCCATAATTACTTTACAATTTGTCATATAACTATAAAAATGGGCTTATAGAAATTTCGACTATGACCTTTATAGAGCCATTTTTAAAGCATAAGAGCATACACCTAAAGATATATATCTATATATATATATATATATATATATATATATATATATATATATCCTCCTTCATAATTCTAATACTCTTTATAAGTTGTGTACAACATTGTTATTCCTCAAATTTTAACTAAATTTGACTAGTTTAGTGAAATGCATCCCCAACTCTCATCCAGTATTTTTGAGTGATTTCGATAGGAAATTATTTTCTTTTAGTTTGACACATTCCTTTACTTTTGTTTTTCTAATTTTCAATTTAAACAATCATGTTGTGTAAATACATTACAAAGTTACCTTGTAAATGTGAAAGTCCCACTGAGTTGACCAAAATGCAAGCCTAAGTTCTATCCTTGGTTATTTTTAAGTGATTTTAGTTGTATAGAATATTTTTCCTCCTCTCATTGTCTTAAACAAGTCCATATTTGTCTTATAACATTTGCATGAAGTCCATAACTTTATAGATTTGGTTGATAACTATAAAAATGGGCTTAGAAAAATGCCATCCATGAACTCTATATATGACTTTTTTAAAACATAAGAGAATATACCTAAAGGTACATATTAGACAAAAACCTCCTTCGTAATTTTGAAAATCATTATAAGTTGTCTATAGAAGTGTTTTCAACATTGGTATTCCTCATTTTTAACTGAATTTGATTAGTTAAGTAAAATGCATTCCCAACCCTCATTCTTGAGTATTTTTGAGTGATCCGAGTAGGAATGATTTTTATTGCAATTTGACACATTCTTTTACTTCTAGTTTCCTAATTTTTGGATTTAAAAAATATTGCTATGTAAATACTCTCAAGGTTACCTTATAAATATGAAATTCCCATTTAGTTGACCAAAATCAAATCATGAGTTCTATCCTTAGGTATTTTTAAGTGCTTTATATTGTAGAGAATATGTTTCTTCCTACCATGGTCTTAATGTTAGGTTCCTATAATACTAGTAATTCCCGCATTACTATTGTCGTTGTAGCCCCTTATTGTTATTGTTTTGCCCCTGTTGTCCCCATATTATTATTATTATTGTGCCCCATAGAAGCTCATTATTGTTATTGTTGTGCCCTTATATTATTATTGTTATGTTGGATCTAATTATATTTTGACCCTTAGACTCCTATATATAGAAAGAAGGTTTTGTCATTTGAATCATCCAAGAATTTTTCATTTATGTAATGTAAAGGAGATTTCCCCATCAAAGAGGCTTATTTTGAAACCATTGGTCTATCTTTTCATCTATTTTGTGAGTTGGTTGCATAAAATTTGGTTTCAGAAGTTTGGATTCTAGGGTTTCCCTGCTTCAAATAGCTCATCGTGGAAGTTTTGCTGTAACGCTTTTTATATGAAGCTTCAGAAGCTGAAAAAAATCCCATTTCAGAAAACATCACAATGAATGACGTGGACTAATTTCAGACTATGGCTATATTTTCAAAGATATGAACCGAGGAACTCAGGATGTTTTCAAAATCCCATATTCCATATCAAACAGTTGGCCTTGGGAAAATAATCATAACTTTCTCTCTGAGCATCAGATTCAATTTTTTTGAAATGTGATAGAAAGAGGATAGATGGTAGTTTTTTGGGTATCATTTTCAGGGCCTAAGGTTGAAAAAGTGACATGCGGAACTTCGTACAAGTTCGCTCTACTGAACCAATCTATAATTAGATCATTGTGGGAGATTGGGCATAGCTCTTTCTTGGAAATTCCAATCTTTATAAGACTTGTGGTGTTGGAAAGAGGACTCAAAAGGCTACTGCAGGACAGAATTTGAGACCTTGGAAATCTGAAATTATAAAGATATAATAGATTCAACATCGAGCTCCTACAAAGCAAAAAAAGGTGTGTAGTGTTTTTAAAAATTTGCATAAGTTTTGTTTGAAAAATTATTTTGAAGTGATTAAAAGGGAATAGTGAAGAAAATTATCAATAGTTTATGCCCCAAAGAAAGAAAATGGCAACACCTAGGAAAACTCTACTATGATGCATGAAGAAGAGGAAGAAATGCAACACGATATGAGACCAAGTGCAACAAATTTTGCTCTGAAAAAAAGTAACAAAAGCTAAGATGGATGGTTTGAAGAATGGCATCAATGGTATGAAAGGCAACATTGAATATTTGAAGAAAGACAAGGAAGGTTGGGAGGAAGATTTGACAAAGTCGCTACAAGAAATGCTTCCTAATGGTGAAAAGGTAGTAGGGGAAACTCATGATGACAACAAAAGGAATGTTAATCATGATTTGAAGAATAAAAACATTGAAGATTTGAAGAAATATGTGGAAGGTTTAAAGGAAGATTTGACAAAGTTGCTACAAGAAAGGCTTCCTAATGGCAAAAAGGTAGTAGAGGAAATTCATGATGAGAAAAAAAGAAATGTTAATCATGATTTCATAGACTCTAACATTGGAATGAAGACCCACCATGTTCAAAAGATCGATATGAGGAAGTTTGATGGCAAGGATCCCATAACATGGATACTACAGATGGAATAATATTTCGATCTCCATAATGTGAAAAAATACACAAGGTACACATTGCAACTTTATATTTGGAACCCAATCACTTTGTCTGGTATCGATGGCTTTGGTCTCTTAAAAAAATTGTCACTTGGTCAATTTTTACAGAGGAAATGATAGCACTTTATGAGGATACAAAGAGCAACACCTTCTTTAGCCAATTGATAAATCTCAAACAAAAAGGTTCAATGGTGGAGCACATTGAGGACTTCCAAAAATTTAATATAAGGGTAAATGATATTCCAGATGAGCATAGGATTGATGTGTTCATAGGGACTTTAAAGGATAACATCCAACAAAAAGTTTGCTTTTGGGAACCTGATTCATTGGAGAAGGAATTCAGATTGGAAAGAAAATTTGAAAGAAAAATTATGGCAACAAGGAATCCTACCACTCACAACTATAAAGATGGAAGTGTTGCTGCCCCTAGCCTTCAACAATGCACAAGGTTAACACCACAACAATTGGAAGAAAAAAGAGAAAAAGGGCTTTGTTACAGTTGTGATAGAAAATACACTAAAGGTCATAAGTTTGCCAAGAAGAAATTATTTTAAATATATTGTGAAGAGGAGGAAGAAAAGGAATAAGAAATGTCAAAAAAAGAGGATGTACACCAGGAATCAACCCTAGAGAAAGAAGACATGAATCCGACCATATCTTGTAATGCATTGACAAGAATTACCACTCCTCAAACTCTCAAGATAGAAGGACATATCAAGAAGAAAAAGGTAATAGTGTTGATTGATTCAGGTAGTACCCATAATTTTATTCAATATAAGATAACCAATGAGTTCAATTGCTTCCTATATCCAACACCAGAGTGTCAAGTGATGGTTGCAAATGGAGGAACCATCAATTTCTTTGGAAAGTGCCATAATATCAAGCTATCCATAGGAGAATATAGTCCTATGCATTCTATTCCAATGGGTGGTGTTGATGTTGTACTAGGAGTCTAATGACTACAATATTTGGGTATAATAGCTTTTAATTTTCAAGAACTTTTCTTGAATTTTTTTTGGGAAGGAAAGGAAGTGGACTCAAGGGGTATCGCATGGAAAACGAGAAATATAATCAGCTCTAACGACATGAAAAAGATTTGAAAGAAAGAACAACGGGGCATAATTTTACAGTTATGTTCACTCGAAGTTGCCACATTGAAATAATGTATTTCTCCATATCTCCAAAAAGTCTTGTACAATCATTGCAAGGTGTTTGAGACTCTCAAAGGCCTCCTACCTATTTGTGATCATGGTCATGATATTCATTTGATTCCAAGAAGTGTTCCTCCAAACATCAGGCCTTAAAGATATCCCTATGCCCAAAAGAGTGAAATTGAACATATGGTTGCAGAAATGCTAAAGGCTAGTATAATTCAACCTAGTTCAAGTTATTTCTCTACTCCAGTAGTATTGGTGCACAAGAAGGATGGATCATGGTGCATATGTTTAGATTATAGGGAGCTCAACAAGATCACTATTAAAGATAAATTTCACATTCCCATCATTGATGAATTATTGGATGAATTACATGGAGATATTTAATTCACCAAGTTGGATCTTCGTTCAGGATATCATCAAATCAAAATGAAGACTTAGTCATTCCAAAAAAACATTTAGAACTCATGAGAGTCATGAATTTTTGGTCATGCCTTTTTTCCTTACCAATGGACCTTCTACATTTCAAGGTTTGATGAATTCCATCTTTAAAACCTTCCTTAGAAAAATTGTGTTAGTATTTTTTGATGATACACTAATCTACAACAAGTCTTGGAAGGATCATGTTCAACATGTTGACAGGGTGCCCAAACTATTGGAGGAGAAACATTTATATCGAAAAACCTCCAAATGTTTCTTTGGAGTACAAGAGGTGGAATATCCGGGTCATATTGTATCTCATGAAGGTGTTATGGTAGACCCTAGAAAAATTAAAGCCATTAAGGAATGGAAAATCCCCACATCCATAAAGCATATACGAGGATTTGTTGGGTTGACAGTGTATTATCGAAAGTTTGTTAAGAATTATGGGAAAATAGTAGCACCTCTAGCAACATTACTGAAGAAAGATGCATTTTCTTAGACTATAGAAGGAATGAAGGCCTTTGAACACCTTAAAGAGGTAATTTTCCAAGCACTGGTCTTAGCTATGCCAAAGTTCACAAAAACATTTATTATGGAATGGCTGCTTCAGGAAATGGAATTGGTGTTGTTTTAATGCAAGAAGGAAGACCCGATAATCACACTACTTTATTTCATGTGGTAGTTAATAACAAGAGATCACTCATGCACACTTTCCATATGAACATTTTTTGTGACATGGAATTCATTAGGTAACATTGTTATATCAGCCAAAACATATGTTCCCATAGTGGTCTGCAACTAAACCCTAACGGCGGGCGAAGCCAGATGCGGCCATGGAAGCCAAGGACAGGGTTTTCCCGCGGAGTTAGATCAGCTTAGTGAAGACCCATCTCTGTGCGACTTCGAATGCAGACAAATAGGGATTCCACTGGCAGTGTTAGCATAGATTGAAAGAAGGAAACAGTGCGTGCAGGGAGGCGGAGAGCTGGTTATTGTAGTAAGCATGTGGGTCCGCATTTTTGAGAATGCTTTGACAGATTTCTGTCTTGAATATTAATGGTGGACCCAGGAAGTGGTGCTCATCACGAGATGGCTCATGAGTTTGAGACCATCGATATAGACCCAGCACCAGAGGACCTTCTTGCCTACTGGGGTCTTGACTTCTTCAAGAAAAACCTAATACATTTCTTCCCGAATAAAACAGGGTACCCTCGGTCTCCTGACAAGGTGATGGGAGGAGGGAGTTTGAAGTCAGGAGGCCAGAAACAGGCATCTACTATAAAACCTGCATTGGAAGATCCGGCTACCATCTTGACCAAAGACCCCTCTAATAAATAAAAGGGAAGGGAGCTAACAGGTATCAGAAAAGAGGATCTAGTGAGAAGATTACCTCTTATCCCAGGGGCTCGGATAAAAAGGCCGGTTGCGGAGGAGGAAAAAGAAAACAGAGACTATGTTGCTAATAATCCTGAGCTGAATGAGGCAGATAAGGCAGTTGATCCTGCCATTAAGAAGACAGGAACGGGAGAAGCCAGGAAGGTCGGTGGGGATGGAAAGAGGAAAAAGATCAGTCCCATCATAATGAAGGAGGAGCGTCCTAGCTGTGTGTTTGGAGTGGATATTCTCATTGACCAGGCTATGGAAGCCTCAGAAACTTTATTAGTCGGTAGAGTCCGAGGAAGAAAGTTCTCGGTAGGTTACATAAAAGACTGGACTTAGCTGGAATGGAAAGAGGCACCGGGACAACCAGAACAAATCAAAAACTTGGACAGAGGTTGGTTTTGTGTTCGATTCGAACAAAAGGAGCACGCTGACTGGGTGATGGGAAAAAACTGGAGCTTCGGTAAGAGGCCAATCCTCTTCAAAAGATGGATGCCCCTGTTTGATGCCCAGAAAGAAAAAGAGGTGGAGTCCCCAGTTTGGGTCAAACTTCCGAGCCTCCCTATGCAATTCTGGACCGATTCTGCCTTCACCTCTATTGGTAACACTCTGGGGAAGTTTCTTGACATTGATAGAACATACCTTCGAACACATGAATGGGGAGTCGCCCGTATTCTGGTTAGTCTAAACCCTAGGGCGGGATTGGCAGACGCTATGAACCTGAAGTATCGTGGTCTGGAGTTCGTTCAGGTCTTGGACTATGAAAATATCCCTTTCAGATGCCACCGATGTTATCAATATGGTCATCTGGCCCGGGAATGTCTGCTTGGATACCGTCGACGTAGAGGACAAAGGAGAAGCAGAAACACCCAGAAGGCAAACCAGAAGGTGATCTCTCAAGAAACAGAGGCTCTGACAATGGAAAGCGATCCCATGGCATCTTCCCAGGGTTTGGTCTTGGAGCAAAGAAAGATAGATTTCCAGGATCTTCCGGGGTCAGCAGCAAATGAATACATCTCTTATCCGATGTTCTCCCAGGGACCCTCACTAATCTCTGAAATGGCAGGTGAGGATCAGGCGAGTTTGATTCTTTCCCCTCCCTCCTCTTTATGTCCTTCTAATGCTCCATCTATGCCTTGTTGTAATGAGGCTGGTCCATTAAGACAGCTCTCGATTGAATCGCTGGAATTGAGGAAGGGGAAAACCTCCTCTAACAACATTATTATGACCATCCCCTCCTCCCCTCTGCCGACCTCTTCTCCCTTCGAGATTGTCTTCTCTACCCCTCCTTCTATCCGAAGTCCTGAGCCCCCATATAACGTCAGACCTTTGGCCAATAGAAAAGGAAAGGGGCTCGCTATGAGTGGATTGGAGCTGCATATGGAGACTTCTGGACTGAGGAACGAAAGAGGAAGGAAAACTGATCTGTCGAAGGCTCAGTTAAAGGCAGTCATAGATATTGCAGATGGGAAGCAACTATCTATCCCAGGGGTGCTTAGAGCAAAGCGGACACCCTCAGCAAGTTTACGATGATCATTTTATCCTACAACTGTAGGGGTCTAGCTAGCCAACCCAAAAAGCTAGCTCTGAAGGAATTGGTCACGTCCAATAAACCTGACATTATTTTACTCCAAGAAACTTTGGGAAAAGGAGAAGAAGTCACAGGCTGTCTCAATAAGCTTCTTCCGGGCTGGAGTTTTCATGTCTTAGATGCCAATGGCCACTCAGGAGGGGTGGCATTGGGTTTCAATTCGAAGGTTCTTAGAGAGATCTCTTCGTGGGGATGGGAAAATGTTCTGGCTGTGGAACTATTCTCCAGCGAACTATGCATCCCCTTCCTCATTATCAATGTATACGGTCCTGTCACGGATCGGGAGAGATTTTGGAACCCCTTTTTTGCTAAGTCGTTTATGGCGCACCCTAATCTTGTAATCGGTGGAGACCTCAACTTTTCTCTGGGGATGACAGAGTCCTGGGGGGACAGAGCTCTAGCTGACCCTATCACACATTTCTTTATAAATAAGTTGGCCTCCTCTCCATTGGTGGATGTCACTTCGCTTAAGATGCGTCCATCGTGGAGAAACCGAAGAATAGGTGAAGATTGGGTTGGGAAGAAGCTCGACAGATTCCTAATTTGTGATCTGCTGTCCGAAAAACTACAGGTTTTCAGACACTGGGTTGGAGAAGGAGGTCTCTCGGATCATTTCCCTGTTTTCCGCGAAGTGAAGGGTGCCTTCCCAAAACCGGGCACTCTGTTCAAATTTAATGCTTCCTAGCTTATGGACGCATCCTATATCAGCCTCTTCCACAGCACGTGGATTAATGATAACCTCAGCGAAGATGAAAGTCATGGCAAGGCTTTCATGGAAAATCTCACAAGGATGAAGGCCACCTCCAAGAATTGGGCTCACCAGAAGAAACTAAATGAAGAAAAATCTCTGGAAAATGTCAATGCGGAAATAGTCCTTCTTGAAGATACAGGAGGTATTGGCTATAGAAATGAAGGGTCTTGGGACAGACTCAAAGATCTGGAGTTGGAAAGGAAGCGGATTCTTCAGGCCAGGGAAGAGAGCTGGCGCTTAAAAAGTAGAGCGATCTGGTTGCAGGCGAGGGACGAAAACACCAAGTTTTTCCAGAACTACGCAAAAAGGAGAAAAAGTTCCAACACCATTTGGGAATTGAAAAAAGCCAATGGTGATAGGGCTCTTTCTTTTGAAGAGCTAGCTTCTCTAGGGAACTCCTATTTTAAGAATCTTTTTAAAGAACCGGAGGAAGCAACTATCGCTGAAGTCATAAGAGTTGCTCATTTTTTCCCTCAGTTCATAGAGGAGGAAGGCAACGATTCCATCATGGCCCCTGTTTCTAAGGAAGAGGTAGAGGACATTCTCAAATCCATGCAAAAGGACAAAAGCCCTGGCCCGGACGGCTGGACTGTCGAATTCTTCCAACACTTTTTTGAGTTCATTGGTGATGAGCTTGTGGCAGTTGTAGAAGAGTCAAGGTGCACGAGATCAATTTTCCATCCCTTCAACTCCACTTTCCTCGCTCTTATCCCCAAATCTGACCTCCCGGGCTCTTTTGCAGATTTCAGACCCATATCTTTGTGCACCTGTGTTTACAAAATCATAGCTAAAGTCATTGCCTCCAGATTAAAATCCTTTCTCTCCCGAAACATATCCCCTGAGCAATTTGGCTTCCTTGACGGCAGACAAATCCATGAAGCGGTTGGATTTGCTCAAGAAACTCTCCATAGTCTCAAAATCGGGAAAAAAAAAGGAGTTGTAGTGAAAATTGATTTGTCAAAGGCTTTTGACAGAATTAGCTAGCTGTTTCTCAGGCTACTGCTAACTCATCTGGGTTTCAGGTATGACTTTGTGAAATGGATTATGAGTTGTATTTCTTCCTCTTCCATAGCTGTTTTGATTAATGGAGCGGCTTCCAGTTTTTTCAACCCTAAACACAGCTTGCGTCAAAGCTGTCCGCTCTCTCCTCTTTTGTTTTTGTTGGTTGCAGAGGGAATCATCCTTATGATCCATGATGCTAAAAGACAAGGAACTCTCAAAGGCATTGAAGCAGCTAAAAATCTCTGGGTTACCCACCTTCTATTCGTGGACGACATAATTCTGTTCAGTAATGGCAGCCTGGGGGATTGTAAGACGCTCGAAAGGATCATGGACCTTTTCCTGAAGGCGACTAGACTCTGTATAAACGAGAAGAAATCCTCTCTTACGTGTTCAGGTTTGTCCAGAGATATGGTGCACAACGTGAAGATGGTATTAAACTTCGATGTCAAAGCGCTGGAGGATACCTTCAAATACTTGGGCTTTCTTCTCAAACCGGACAACTACAGGAACAAAGATTGGACCTGGATTCTTGCCAAAATCGAATCCAAGCTGAAACACTGGAGCTTCAGATGGCTTTCCAGGGCGGGAAGGCTTGTGTTAATAAAATCTGTGCTTATGGCTGTGCCTGTCTACTGGGCTAGCCTGACTTGGGTTCCTAAAGGAGTCCTTTCCCAAATCGATAAACTTTGTAGCATGTTTCTATGGGCAGGTTCCAAGTCAGAAAAGGTCACTCCGTGGATCGCTTGGGATAAAGTGGCTCGTCCCAAAGAGTGGGGAGGATGGGGGATCAAAAACCTTCAATGATTCTCCCAATCTTTAGCAGCAAAACTAGCTTGGAGGCTAATTTCTTTTGACAATTTGTGGACTACTGTTACTAAGAGAAAATACATCGACCCTCTATCAATGATAGATTGGATCAGACTGCCATCAAAGGCCTGCAAACACTCATCGGTGGTCTGGAAAGCCGTGGTTGCCTCTGTCAACATCATTGAAAAGGGATTGGCTTGGAGCTTGGGAGACGACACTCAAATAAGGCTAGGTAGAGATCCATCGATTGGTTGTTTTGAGCATTTTTCCCTATCTCAGGGGTTGGCTGCGGTGTTAAAAGAGAAGGGTGTCCTCACATTAAACCAGGTGGCCGATCCCCGGACTTCTTCCATATGGAACCAAGGGTGGATGCAAGGAATAGATCTTCAGCTGGATGATGAATGGCTGGAGGAATGAGATTCGTACAGGAATGACCTTCTTGACTCTTTAGTCAAGCTCTCCGACGCGCCAGATGAACTTCGATGGGTTTTTGCTCAGAATGGCATCTACTCTCCAAAGATGGGGTACAAATGGATGATGACCCAGAAAGGGTGGGAAAATCCGACTTGGTGGGCCAAATCTCTATGGAAGTTAAAAGGTCCAGCGAAAACCAGACTTTTTTTCTGGTGTGCTCTACTCCAAAAAGTCCCTACTTGGGATTTTCTTCAAAGACGGGGTAGGATAGGCCCTGGCTGGTGTCCTCTATGCAAAGACAGCGTTGAATCAGTTCAACACCTGTTCCTCTTCTGCCCTTTCAACTCTAGTCTTTGGACTGAAACGTTAAGGTTACTCAAAATCCCTTATAGGTGGGAAGGGCAAGGGATTTCGGAAGCCTGGCAGAAGTGGTGGAAAGAAGCTGCAAATGACAGAGAGAGATCCATCCCGCTCCTCATCACCTGGGGGACGTGGCTGGCTAGGAACCAGGTCATCTTCAAGGACTTTGTCTTCCTGATCACAAGATTGGCCGCTGAAGGAGCTGCAATATTCGATAGTATCCCTGCTCCACATTCTTCTCCTTCTCCCAGGCTGGTTCGACAAGAAACTATAAGACCTTCAATCCTGTGGGCTTACTATGATGGAGCCTCAGACATAAATAGAAGTTGTGGGGCTGGTTTAATAATCCATCTTTCAAAGGATAAGACTGTTAAGGCCTCAGTTGGCCTCGGCCAAGGATCCAATAATTTTGCTGAATTGAAAGCCCTCCACCTTCTTCTCGGTTGGCTTGTCCTGCGGAACGTGCATGAGGTTCAGATCTTTGGGGACTCTATGAACACTGTGCGTTGGTTCAATGGGACGCAGTTATGCAACAATTTCACCCTGCTTCCCTTGCTCAGAGAAGTTTCTCGACTAAAAAATCATTTCACGGAGCTCTCCCTTAGTCACATCTACAGGGAAAGAAATTCTGATGCCGATCATCTCTCCAAAGAAGGTGTTAATCAAATGATGGGGTCGTGGATTGTCCTAGAAGAAGAAAATGGGGTGGCTCGACCTCTTGAGTAGCCCATTTTCACTTAGATTTCTTTTCTGAGTTTCTCTTTCCTATGCTCTGTACATATATCCTTTGTTTCTCTTGTTATTTCTTTCCTGCTTCATTACTCCTTCTCAGGTCTCTCGGGCTGCTTTCCTTGTAAAAGGAGGCTCGCTTCGACCTGGTCACTATTTCTCTCTTCCTTTTCTCCAGAATCTTGGTCGTGTTTACATAGGATTTCTTCCTGGACGATGGGTGCTCCTTCCTTGTGCGAAATCTTTGTTTTTCTGCATATGTAATACTCTTCGTCAGACTGCCTTCTTTCGGGCCCCAGGGAGGTGTGTTATATGCCTCTCTTCATTTGTTTTGTTTTTCGGCGCACGATTTCTCCATTTTGAATGTAAATCATATGGGATCTCTACGCTGGTTCATTGCCTCCCGGGTGAGCTTGACGGTGCTGATCTCTTTTTCTTTCAGCCACGACTCCTTTCTTTCCCCTGCCTCATGGCAAAGAACGAGTCCTCTTGCAATGCATTGCATTTGCTGTGTAACTACCTATTATTTTTAATAGATGGTTTGCTTTTTTCTGTGGAAAAAAATGCAAGAAGGAAGACCCATTTCTTTTAAAAGTCGTCCAATCAAAGGAAAGTATTTACACAAAGCTATTTATGAGAAGGAAATGTTGTCAATATTACATGCACTTAAGGAATGGCTACCTTACCTAATTGGAAGACACTTCAAGGTAAAAATAGATCATCATAGTCTTAAATACCTTTTGGAAAAAATATTATCTTTAGAAGAGTAGAAAAAATAGGTCAAAAAGATGTTGGGTTATGACTTTGAAATCATCTACAAAAAATGGAAGTAAAATGTTGTTGCAGATGCACTCTCAAGAAAGGATGAGGACGTGAAATAATTTCTTTCTTCCATCTCTATATTCCAACAAGATTTGATAAACAAAGCAAGGGATGAATGAAAGAATGATGAAGAAATGTGGGAACTGATTCAAAAGTTGCAACAAAATCCCAGTACATTTGATACATTTAGCTGGAAAAATGATTCATTATGGTACAAAGATTGCTTATACCTATGTAATAATTCCAAAATCAAGCAAAAGATTCTTTTGGAATTGAAAACCTCTCCCTTAGGAGGGCACTCAGGATTCTTAAAAACTTACCATAGGGTTAAGAAGGAATTTTTTGGGATGACCTTAAATCTGATATTCAAATGTTTGTGGCGGAATTTTTGGTTTGCAAACAAAATAAATTTGAGACAATTAAGACCTTGAGTGTGTTACAACCTTTATCGATTTCAAGTCAACATTGGGAGGAGGTTTCAATGGATTTTATCACAGGTTTACTCAAGTCTGAAGGAAAGAATGTCATCATGGAGGTTGTTGATAGACTTACCAAGTATGCACACTTTTGTGCAATATCTCATCCATTTAAAGCCAGTATAGTTGCTACCACATTTATGGAAACAATTCAAAAGCTACATGGAAAACCAAAGACTATTGTAAGCGACAAAGATCCCATTTTCACTGGAAATTTTTGGATCGAATTATTTTCTTGTCTAGGTACTCAGTTAGCTCATATATCATCTTATCATCCTCAATCTGATGGGAAAACTGAGACAGTGAATTTTTTTTGGAAGGATATCTTTGTTGATTTTTATTTGATAAATAAACATAATGGGTCAAGTGGTTGTTGCTGACAGAATGGTGGTATAACACTTCCTTCCATACTGCAGCAAAATTAACCCCATTTATGGCACTTTATGGATATCATCCACCGTCCATGACAACATATTTAAGAGAAAATTATAAGGTTCAAGCAGTGGAATATCACATCGATCATCAACAAGATGTTCTCCAACTCTTAAAGGATAACCTTACTTTGGCACATAATAAAATGAAGCAACAGGAAAATCAACATCGCAGCGAAAGAACTTTTGATGTAGGTGACTGGTTCTTTCTATGACTAAAACCATACAAACAAATTTCTCTCAAGTAAGCTAAAAAGGATAATAAATTATCACCAAAGTATTATGGTTCATACAAGGTGTTGCAAAATATCGGTGCTATGACATACAAATTGTAGCTTCCTGCATCTTCTCGAGTGCACCTAGTTTTCCATGTTTCATGCTCAAAGAATGTTATAGGTGAAAAGCTACGAGTTCAAACAATATTTCAAGAACTTGATGAGGAAGGAAAAATCATATTGGAACTTGAAGAAATCACATAAACAAGAACTTGACGACTATGAAATCAATGAATTTCAGAGTATCTCATCAAGTGGAAGAACTTACCCCTTGAAGATTCCACATGGGAGGATGAGAATTTTATACAGAAGCATCCACAATTACACAAGCATTGAGGAAAACACTTTTTAAAGGATATGGTCATGTTAGGTCCCTATAATACTAGTGATTCCGCCATTACTATTGTCATTGTAGCCCCTTATTGTTATTGTTGTGCCCTTATATTATTATTGTTATTTCGTCTCTGATTATATTGTGACCCTTAGACTCCTATATATATAAAGGAGGTTTTTTCATTTGAATCATCCAAAAATTGTTCATTTGTGTAATGTAAAGGAGGTTTCCCCCTCAAAGAGGCTTATTTTGAAGTCATTGATCTATTGTTTCTTCTATTTTGTGAGTTGTTGTGTAAATACACTACAAGGTTACCGTTTAAGTGTGAAATACCTGCTTGGTTGACCAAAATGCAAACCTGAGTTCTATCCTTGGGTATTTTTAACTGCTTTGAGTTGTAGAAAAGATGTTTTTTCTTCCCATGGTCTTATAAAAATCCATATTTGTCTTATAACATTTGCATGAAGTCCATATATGTGTCTTAATAGTTGCATGAGGATTCTGTAGCAGTCCCATTACATCATGATTTATGTATACTTATCCATAAAATACAAGCAACATTATCAGAATTGAAAAGAATGTCTAAAATCCTACATTTATTATTTAAAAAAAGAGTAAAATTATGAAAATGGGCTTGGAAAGAATTATACTAGGAGCTTTATAGAGGCATTTTTTAAAACATAAGAGCATTTACCTAGAGGTATATATATATATATATATATATATATATATATATATATATATATATATATATATATATATGACAAAAAAAACCTTCAATAGTTTGAAAATCATTCTAATTTGTATGCAGGATTGTTCTCAAAAATTATATTCCTCACTTTTTAACTGAATTTGACTAGTTTAGTAAGATGCATTCCCAACTGTCATGCTTAATTATTTTTGAGTGATCCCAATAGGAAATCATTTTTATTTTAATTTGACATTTGTTTACTTCTATTTTAGTAATTTTGGATTCAAAAAGAATTGATGTCTAAATACACTACAATGTTACCTTCTAAAAGTGAAATGTCTACTTTGTTGTACAAGATCCAAGCTTGAGTTATATCATTGGATATTTTTAAGTTCTTTTAGTTTTAGGAATATGTTTCTTCCTCCCATTGTCTTAAAAAAGTCCATATTTGTCTTATAACATTTGCATAAAGTGTGTAACTTTATAGATTTATCTTATAACTATGAAAATAGGTGGTGAGCTCGAGTATTGTAGCAATGATGCTGCAACTTTTGAGACTCCCTTCTTTACTTTTATCAACCCGGTAGTTCGTAACAAACTTGGAAGCGACAATGCTATATGCACAAGTACTAGCTCTTACTGCAGGTTGTCACTTGATCAACCGGCACAAGTTCGCTAGGAGCTTAAGCCAAATTCTATGAGTTCTTAGAAGGAGCTTTTAACTGTGATGGATGAAAGCTAACTCAAAAGAGGCTAGTCTATTTGCAGAAGGAAGATAAAAGCTGAAAGGAAATGCAAACCCTAGCAAACCCTAGTTTTACCGACTAACCCTACTTGTGCAAGAAAAGAGATGCAAGCTACTGAAAGGGATGCCATTGACTATTGTAAAGTTAAAATGCATGTGTTTAAGCTACTTCTGAAGGAAAATATGGAAACATCACCTTTTTGTATTTTTGAGCAATTTTTATGCAGAATTATTATGCATGTGTTTTAACTATTTTTGACTGTGCAGAGGTTTATTGGCGAAAGAAAATGGAGTGGGTGTTTGCAGGAGGTTGGGAAGGTGTGGAGAGGACCTAAGGGGTCCCTAGCACCATTCTGAAGATTTCTACCATGCTCAAATCTCGAAAAATCTCTTGCGTGAACTTCTACAAGAGGCTGCAAGGGATCTACAGGAAATTCTACAGGAAGTTCTACAGGAATAGGCCGAAAGTGGTTTTTAGAGGGTTGATGGTGGAGAAATGGTGGGAATGTGGAAATGAAGGATGGATAGGGATGTTAAGGGATCTAGGGCCTGGTGAATGAAGCTCAGGAGTGATGAAGATGGTTGGATTTGTTCAAGGATGAAGAAAGCAATGTTGCACAAAAATGTAGAAATTAGGGCATGTTGGGAAAGTGTGGCGAATGAGTGAAGGAGGTCTTGAGCAAGGGGCTGGAACAGGTTGTATGATGGAGGAAGGATAGGCTGGAGTGTCTTACAGGTGTTCTGCACACTACTTTCCAAAACTAATCCAAGCAAAGATTTAAAAAACATAGTTTTATCTATTTTGACCTAATTCTGACCTAGAAACTAGAAACACGATGAAAAGAAGTTTATAGATAGGAAATCATGCAAGAAAGCTATGGAAACTAAGAAAGAACAGATTTAAGCATGAACACACAACTGATATCAACTTTTCCAACTTAAAATATAACACTAACAATTGCATTGGAAGGCAAAAACAATGATTTTGTGGCAGCAAGTGTGCCTTGGTCTCAGTTCATGGTCCCAAGGAGGGAGAAATGAGATCAAGGACTGCTTGGTAGCCTTTTTGTGGATCTTTTCTATTACCAAACTGTCAAATCAACTTGAAGTAAGAACAACTATCTTAGTCATCAAAAACAACCTAAGTAACAAAGCAAGATTTAACCTATATAACATAAATTATTCTATGAATGAAGTAAAAACACATAAAAGTACACAAAGGAGGTACTGGGCACTTGGGTTGGGCCCAACCCCAAGAGCTACAGCCTCCTAAGAAAGTTCAAAGCTGGTTCAAAGCTGGAGTCATCTTCGTTGATAAAAAAAATAATAGTTACATCACAAAAACTGTCTGTAAGAAGAACTCGAAAATGTGCTGATTACAAGGCTGCACTAAAGTGAAAAAAATAGACTATCAAATGGCTAGACTACTAAGGCTTGAAGCCTTCCCATTTATGCCCACGAGGACTCCCAATAGTCCTTCTTAACTTTAGGAGCTTGGCTACCCAAAACTGCAGTTAACAGCCACTTCACTAGACTTGCTCGGTTGCCCCTTGAAATCATCTTTGGTGGGTTGTTGAACTCTGATCTAATGGTGGAGAACTTGAGCAAGGGTCATTTAGTGCAGGAGACACCCCTCCTATAAATCATCAGCCTTGTTTCTTCGACTTTGGCTGCCAATCTGCTTATAAATGCTTGATCTTGGTCCAAAAATGTCCAAAAATCTGCAATAAGTATGTATTAGACTTTATGGTAAAGTGACTATTCCCATTCCCTCAGTTAACATAAATATATTCAAAAGCATGCATAAAACTATGGAGAATGGTGGATTAAATGAGAATAATAGGCAAAATGAACCTATATAGTTACCCATTTCCGAGGCTCATCATCACCTCCCGGCTGAATGTGTTGCTCATCCTCTGAGCAACTAATCCAGTTCATCATCTTTGATTTCTCTAACTACCTCTCTGACATCCCAAGCCTCTGAGGTGATGTCCTCTTCTCTATCATGAAAACCTGCCTTTCTGTCTAGTTCCTCCCATTGTCTTTGCTCTTCTTCTTCCTTGACCCCTTCTAACAGCCCTAGCAGTAGTGGAGGGATGAACTTAAGGCCAATCCAATTGGCTTGCAAGTTCTGCATTGATTGTTTGTATAGGGTTACTCTTCTCATAGCCTCCCTCATTCTGGTTGGGGAGTGGTACTCTCTTATTTTTAGACTATGGGGCAGTGTATTCCATCTCCTTGCGCAAGCATGAATGCAGTTATCACCAAACAATGTTTCCATATCTTCAAAGTGAGCAATGGCCTCAGCTTGCCTTTCAACATAGTCAGGTGCAATGTGAGGGTTGTCTGCAAGGTGCCGATGGGAATATATGAGAGTTGAGGGATCTTCTGGTTCTCACCTTATCATGAGTGGCTCACCTAGTTCCCTAGTCATAATCTTCTGAATCTCTATTGCCCTCTTTTCCTCATGGCTTAACCAAGAAGCCATGGCCATGAGTTGTAGATCTCCTAGTGCAGTGTTGGGGTCCCATAGATTTATGTTAGGAAGTGCCAAGTTGTGTAAATAGAATTCTACTAACTTGGCCTTATCTTCAACTGAGCTACCGTCACACAAATGCATAAACTGATTGTAATTCTGGAATGGGATGGTGCCCCTTTGGGCCAATGTGTTAATTTTAAATTGCAACCATTGGTCTTTAAGATATAATGCATAGGATTTAGCAGGTTTCCTACATTGTAAGGCTTCTATTGCCTAGCTGGCCATGCATGCCAGTTGGGCTTCTTTTTCTTGCAACTGCTGTTTTAACCCCTGCACTTCTTCTGCTGCCTGAGACTCCCTTTCTTGCAACAGTTTTGTTAACATCTCAACATCAGCTTGTGGCTCTCCCTCTTTCTGTTGTTTCTCGGTTGTTTCCTTGTCTGTTAGAGGGCCTTCTTACTATTGCTGCCCTCCCAAAATGGACAGCCTTTCTCCCTTATGAACTTCTTGTAGCTGCAACTGCTTTTTCAGCAGTGCATTCTCCTCTTGTAGCTGGGCTCTTTCACTGCTTTCTATGTGCCTCACCATGGACAACATCCCTCTTAATTCCTTTAGCTTGTCCTCCATGTGGACTATGCCCTCAACTCCTCTAGATTTGGTGATTTGCATCCATGTGTGGGTTCTCACCCTCTCTTTTTCCAATTCAAATAATAAAGGTACAAAAAATTTCAGTGGGATGATTTTCCCACCCTCTAGTAGATTATAATATGAGCCCAAATTAGGCTGAGGGGTTGGTTCAAGTATTTCTTTGGCCTTGTTCTCCCCTTGTGACTCTTTGGCTGCCTTCTCCTCCAATTTCTCAGTTTCTTTTAACTTGGCTAGAGTTTCCTATAGAGATGTTTCAGCTTCCTGTAGAACTGCCTTTGAGTCCATCAACCTGATTCTCTCTTTCCATGTGGAGGTTTTTGGGCTTTCTCTTTCATAGGTGATAGATATCTTGGAAGGAGACTCTTCCTTCTTTTTAGTGGTTATGTACTCAATGACAATTGGTTCCTTTGATGGTGGCTGGGGTTTGCCCACTTTGATCCTTGTGCTTCTTCTGGCTTTAAAGTACATGGAGGTTTGCCTTTTTCTCTTTCCCTTTTGTTTTGTAGGTGTGCTTAATGTAGCAAGCATAGCTACTACTTCCCTTGCCAACATTTTAGGGGATGTTTCTTTCTGTTGTTCTTTTACTGCACTTCCTGTAGAAACCTTCCTATAGAAGTCACCCGGCTCCTGTAGAATGAAACTGTGCTCCTGTGGAGCCCGATAAGTAGGATATTTTTGAAAAACTGGTAGAAAACTGGCAGAGGACGACGCGTTAGCTGCTCTGGAAGTGGTAGGTGCGTACTCCAGTCGTGAACGTCGTGAATGCAAAATGAATAAAGGGTGGTGAATGCCTTAACTAAGTTGTCTTTTAACTGCGGGTGTGATTTGTGGTGAGGAGATGAGGTGGCCGGACCGGACTGTTAATCCTACGTCATGGTCATAATATTTCTGCATGCGATCTGACCGCCATCACCTCCCTGACTCTTGTTATCTGCTGCTACCACTACCAGTCTTGGATGTTTTTTCCTGAATGGACATACCACACGTGCTGGCTGCGTATTTGATCATCAATTTTGAATTTGACGGGGCTTGTTTGAATTCCACGAGGATGTGTAACTGAACGAGGGTGGCTAGTTAACTGGCCACCAATTCCATTCAATTAGAACCATTCCCATAGTCATGTAGCCTTGAAATATGATTCATGTAATTGAGTAATAGGTTTAGACACTTACCTGCTCAGTCGCGGCCGTGTTATGCATATTTCAGATTTTGGAACCCATTTCTTCATTGCTGTTGCTGCTTGTGCTCTGCATGCTCGGCCTTGGGCTTTTGTTGATGTTCTTACGTTCAAATAGAGCTCGTTACATGTTTCATATGCCCTTCTTTACTGACCCTGCCTCTAGAGTATGCGTTTCAGAGGGATCAATGGCTACAGGAATCCTGTAGGATTTCTTGTCGCTGCTTCTCCTTTTGAAATTCAAGCTAATAAATGAGTAGGGCTACAACTGCTGACGAGGGTATCGGATGATAAGGAATCATAGATGGAAGGTATCAGGTATGGTGAGTGAAAAAGGCTGCTGCTTTGATTTGTCATTAAAATTTTCGTTTGTGTTTGTAGTATGAAGGAAACATAATTTTTGTGTGTGACTGTGCAGGGAGATAAAAACGAGTGTAATGAAGGTGTACAAAGATGGAAAAGGTGACATACGGTGATGGATGGAGGTAGGGAGGTTCATAGGCCTCATAAACAGATTTCCAACCCTCAGGTCCTCTTCTGAGATCAATTTTGGCTTTTTTGTAGATTCTACAGGATCCTCCTGTAGAAGATACATAGTTTCCTGTAGGAGGTGAAATTTCAGACCAAATGAGACCAAATCTTGGGAAAGGGTAATGGTGATGGAGGAATGGACTGTGAGGGGTGCATGTAGCCTGGTCATGTCCTCTGTCATTGTCTTGCGCGATCCTCCTAAAAACTATAATGACCTTCTTGCAACCTACAATTTATTCAATGGAAATTAGGTTTATTTTTTTTCTCTTTTTTCTTCTCTTTCTTTTCCTTTTTCTTTTTAGTCTGAGACAGCTGGGGTGCCTCTAGGAGGTTTTCACCTAAGGATCTTTTATTCCTTTTCTCTTTTTTTCTGTGTTTTTTTTGTTTTCTCGTGTTTTGCTCATGGTGTAGGTGGAGTGGAGACAGGGACCTGCTCCACTACCAATACTGATTTACAAAGACTCTCATTGAACTCCTGCTTGGAAAGGGGCTTCCTGTAGATATTCAATATATGCCCATTGATGAGCATGGGGATGGCTTGTTCATCAATGGTTCGAATAAGGACTGAACCATTGTCATTGCATGTTTCCACTGTATATGGTCCCAACCATCTTGTCCTTAGCTTGCCCTTGAAATCCTTGTATCTTGAATCATATAGCAGCGCCCAATCTCTTGGATGAAATTGCTTTTCTTTGAGGTGTCGGTCATGCCATATCTTTCTTTGAAGTTGGACTACCTCTGAGTGGAGAAGGGCTTGCATTCTCTATTCATCTAATCCATTCAGCTGAAGTAATCTTTCCTATTGTGCATGGCTGAGATCTAGGTCCAGCTGAGCTGCCAACCTCAATGTGTTATATTCAAATTCTATGGATAGCAAAGCCTTCTTCCCATAGACCAGCTCATAGGGTGTGAAACTTGTTGTAGTTTTCCAAGTAGTGTTATAGGCCCAGGTGGCCTCAACCAAGCAATCTGCCCAATATTTTCTGTTGCTGCTCACTACCTTAGTCAAAATCCCTTCCAAAGCTCTATTAGTAACTTCCACCTATCCATTTGCTTGTGGATGATAAGGGGTGGAAGTTCTGTGTTTAATCTTGTGATGAGTGAGCAGGTATTCAATCAGGTTAGAGGTAAACTGACTTCCTTGATCTGTGACTAATTCTCTTGGGTAGCCAAATTTGTAGAAGATATTTTCCCTCAAAAATTCAGTTGCTTTTTCTTCTGTTGCTGCTTTGATTGCCTTTGTTTCCACTCATTTTGTTAGGTAATCCGTGCACACAATGATGTAGGACTTCTGTTTTGAAGGAGGGTTGATAGGACCCACAAAGTCCATGCCCCACTTCTCAAATGGCTTGAAAGTCACTTGAGGCTACAAGGGAATCTCATCCTTTGGAGTAGGTTTCCCCATCCTTTGACATCTATCACATTGGCTGATGTATCTCCTGACATCTTGATGAAGAGTGGGCCAATAGTACCCTGCCTGTAGAATTTTGAAGGCAGTTCTCTTTGCTGCAAAGTGGCCCCCACAAGGCCCATCATGACAGGTTAGGAGGATGTCAAAAACTTCCTTCTCCCTGACACATCACCTCAAAATCTGATCTGGGCCAAGTTTAAAAAGATTTCCCCCAATCCAGGTGAATGGGGCACTTTTCCTCACAATCTTGCTCTTCTCTTTTGAGGACAGGTACGGTGGAAACTGTGCTGAAACCAAATAATTTGCTATATCAACAAACAATGGAGAGAGTACTGAAATAGCAAACAGGTGTTCATATGGCATTTGATTATCCACCATCCCTTCTTCACGTGCAGGTAGATCTAGTCTAGACAGAAAATCAACAACAACATTTTCTTTACCTGGTTTGTCAACAATGGTCAAATCAAATTGCTGCAATAAAAGTAACCATCTAATGGTACGAGCATTTACATCAGTTTTATTCATCAAATACCTAATTGCAGCATGATCAGTGTGTATGAATGTTTGATAACCAGTGATGTAGTGTCTGAGCTTGTTTAGGGAATGGACTATAGCTAGGAGCTCTTTTTCGGTTACCGTGTAGTTTAATTCTGCCTTGGACAGGTTTTTACTGACAAAATATATGGCATATGGTAGCTTCTCCTCAACTTGTCCTAGGGCTGCTCCTATAGCTTTGTTTGAGGCATCTGTGTGAATGTGGAAAGGTAGGGCCCAATTTTGACCTCTCAAGATTGGGGCAGTTATCAACTTACTTTTCAAAGCATCCAGAGCCTCTTGACAATTGTCAGTCCATATGAACTCAGCATCTTTTCCCAAAAGACCAAACAATGGAGAGGCTAGCTTGCTAAAATCCTTAATGAACCTTCTATAATACCCTGCTAAGCCTAGAAAACTCTAAACATCTCTTACCTTTTGAGGAGTTGGAACCCTTTGGATGATAGCAATCTTGTTGGGATCCACCTATAATCCTTGCTGAGAAATTGTATGCCCTATCACGGCCCCTTCAGTCATTAGGAATTCATATTTATTAGGACTGAGTGATAGGTTCATTTCACTACACTTGGCTAAAAATTTCCTCAGGTTAGTCAATGCTTCTTGGAAGTTAGAACCATAAGGGGTAAAGTCATCCATATAGATTTCCACTAAATCATGAACCATCTCGGTGAATATACTCAGTACTGCTCTCTGGAAAGTGGTAGGAGCGTTGCACAATGCAAAGGGAAGGACACAATAGGCAAAAGTACCCCATGGACAAGTGAAAGTGGTCTTATCTTGGTCTTTCGGGCTGATTTGGATCTGGTTGTACCTGCTAAAACCATCTAGGAAGGAAAAGAACTTCTTCCCTTCCAGAACATCTAACACTTGATCTATGAAAGGAAAAGGAAATGGTCCTTCTTGGTGGCTTTGTTAAGTTCTTGATAATCTACATAGATTCTCCACTTCCCGTTTTTCTTGGGCACAAGCACCAAAGGAGAAACCCACTCACTGTCATAGATGGGGTAGATGAACCCTGCATCCAGCAAATTTTGCAGTTCTTCGTTGACAATGTCCTTAAGGGCTGGATTCATCCTCCTTTGAGGCTACATAACTGGTTTACAATCCTCCTTAATGTAAATGTGATGGGTACAGACTGAAGGGTGAACTCCTTTCATCTCTTTGTAGCTCCAAGCAAAAGCATCCAAATGGCTGTTCAATAAGCTACACAGCTCTTTCTCCTGAGAGGTGGATAGGAATGAGTTGATCTTCAAGGTTCTTTCATGGCCAAATTCCACATTCTTAACTTGGAGGGAGGTCGAATCAACCACACAGAGATCAACTAAATCACTGGCTTGGGTTTCTTCCACCAACTCTTCTAATGGCAGCACACTGGGGGGTGAATTTTGAATCAAATTCTCAATAAGATCATCCTCGGTTTGAGGACCTCCCCTCGTGGCTTCCACTGTGCACAGTGGTGCGAAGTAGACTTCATCCTCATCTTCCTCCTCCAATGGGATAGGTAAGTCATGTTTTAGCAGAGGTTGGGCAGGAGGATATAGGACTAGCTGTTTGGACATATGACCATTCTGGATGGTCATGCTCTCAGCTCGACAATTGGTGTAGCATCTGCAGTAGCTAACCAAGGCCTTCCCAAGATGAGGGGGTACCTAGTGACCTTTTCCTTTGGTTGAAGAACCCAGAAGTCAGCAGGGTACTCCCAAGAATCAATGGATACCATGACATCTTCCACAATCCCCTCAGAAGTCACAATGGAGCGGTCTGCCAACTACAATACTATTGAGGTCTTTCTTAGGGAACTCTGAAGGTTGAGTTTAAGCATAGTGTCCCTGGTCATTACGTTAATGGCAACCCCTAGATCAATCAAGGTGTGGGGGATTATGGTGCCATTGATGTGGACATCGACTATAGGACTCCCAGGGTCCAGATATTTTGGATAGATTACCTGTCCCAACATAAGGTCAGACAGTTGTCCTATGACATTGACAGTTGGGGTATCTCTCCTGCGCCTGCCTGGGTTCCTGAAACACTTCTCTTTTATCAACTTGTTGTAGATTGGTACATATTTTATGGCCTAGAGAAGTGGTATTTTCACACATAACTGTTTAAGTTCTCCCAGAAGTTCAACTTCTTCTGGGTTTGGTTGCATGGTTCCAGTTAGTCTCTTAGGAAAGGGTGGAACAAATTTGGGTTCACTTTTTTGTTTTTCTTCCTCATCCTCCTTAGGAGGAGGTTGGCTATCTGGGAGGACCTTCCCAGATCATAGATTGATCTCCTGAATCTCCACAGCATAGGTAGGGCATGTTGTCTCTCCAATATATACTTGTTGGGCCTGTCTTTTATTGGGGTTTGGGTTCGGTTGAGCAGGTATCTGGGGTTTTCTTGGAAGAGCAGGAGGTAATGGTTGTGGTTGAGCAGGTGGTGGAGGCAAAAGAGTGGGATGAGAGATGTATTGGGGCCTCCACCCCTGATGAGGTGGATTCCACTGAGGTTGTGGCTGAGCATGAGAATGAAACGAGTGAGCAGTTGGTTGAGTATGGTATTGAGGAGGATACGACCAAGGAGTGGGTGTGGACTAGGAAGGATGAGCAGGGGTACCCTAAGAGGGCATGGAAGTGGCGTAATTGGGGTTGTAATAAGCCTGGGATGTCCCTTTCATTCCCTGCTGGTAAGGTCTGGGTCCATGTGGCCTCCTTTGGTTCATGAAGTAGAGTGGTTCAGTGGCTCCTTTAGCCCATTGGTACATACCTTTAAATCTAGGTAAGGATGGGCACTGATTTGTAAGATGGTCTTCTTCACAACAAAACACACTTCTACGGAGTGTAATGGACAGTCGTTCCTAGGATGCTTTCTAGTGCATCTGGGACAAAAGATGGCCAAAGCCCTCTCAGCTTCCTCTTGCTTCTTTTGAAGTTTTCCATCTCATCTCATCTCACTTTTGAAGTTTTCCATCTGATTTGTAAATTTGTTTTTGGATAAGGGGGCGCTGGCTAAAAGTTGACTTCCCCTACCTCTTTTTCTGGCTGCCCTAGAATGGTTTCTAAACATAATTTTTATGTCATCCTAAGGTAACTGGTAGATGTCTACCCCAACAAGCAAATGGAGGGTATCTAGAAGGTATTTAGGGACTCCTCGGAGCAGAACCAACTTCAGAGATTCGGGGTCAAGTGTGCACTTGACCCTTTTATAACTGAGTTGAAACCTCTCTTCGTAGTCTTCTAAAGACTCATCACTTCCCATGGTCATCCGAGTTTCCCTTGACCTACAGTAATCCCAGTATTTGTTGTTAAAGGCTTACTGCATCTGAGCCCACGTTGTGATACTCTTTCCAGGTAGCCCCATGAACCAGCGTAGTGCTACATCCTTGAGGATAGAGGGAAAGAGTTTCAACTTTTGCTCGTCTTCTGCATAGTCATAGGTTCGGCAAAGGACAACAAATTCAAACAAGAAAGTATCAGGATCTTTGGTAGTTAGGCCATGGAAGTGAGGTAAGGTTGAAGGACTTATGTTTTTCATTTTTGTGTCCCCATTGGTCTCCCAGAGAGGAAAGGTACCTTCTATTCTTTCCACATTCCCTCTAATGTTTCTGTTTTCAGCCATGGTCTCAGGAGGAATGTTTTCTTGCTCTTCTGTTATAGGATCTTCGTATATCTCTGGAGGTTCACCTATATGATCTTCTGGATCACTGGCACCAAAGAAGAGAGAAGGGTGACTTAATGATGTGTTGGGGGTGTTGGGTACGAATTTTCCTGAATTGTCTCTATTCCTACGAGGCATGAAAGGAGATCTCGGTTTTTTTTGGGTAGCATTTTTTGTTTCCTTTTCTTCTTGTACCTGCAAAAACTGAAATGTATTGAACTAGAACTAACTAAAAACTATCTTGCTGAAATGAAAGTGCAGAATTGAAATGAAAGCAAGAAATGTTAATCTATGCTTGCTGAAATGAAATTGTAGAATATAAATGAAAGTAGGAAATAGCTAATCTACGCTTGTTGAAATGAAATTACAGAATTGAAATGAAAGCAGGAAATGTCTATTCTATTTTTGCAGAATTGAAATGACATAACTACTATACTCTTGCTGAAATAAACTACTTAGCAGAAGATTGCAGTAGAAAGTAGAAGAAAAGCAGTGATCACAAAATACTCTGACGCTTCCCTGGTAGCGGTGCCAAAAAGATGGTGAGATCCAGTATTGCAGTAATGATGCTGCAACTCATGGGACTCCCTTCTTTACTTTTATCAACCTGGTAGTTCGTAACAAACTTGGAAGCGAAGGTGCTATATGCACAAGTACTAGCTCTCACTGCAGGCTGTCACTTGATCAGCTGGCACAAGTTCACTAGGAGCTTAAGCCAACTTCTATGAGTTCTTAGAAGGAGCTTTTAACTGTGATGGATGAAATCTAACTCAAAAGAGGCTATTCTATTTGCAGAAGGAAGATGAAAGATGAAAGGAAACATAAACCCTAGCAAACCCTAGTTTTACCGACTAACCCTAATTTTGCAAGAAAAGAGATGTAAGCTACTGAAATGGATGCAATTGACTATTGCAAAGGTAAAATACATGTGTTTAAGCTACTTCTAAGGGAAAATATGGAAACATCATCTTTTTGTATTTTTGAGCAATTTCAATGCAGAATTATTATGCATGTGTTTTAACTATTTTTTACTGTGCAGAGGTTTATTGGGGAAAGAAAATGGAGTAGGCATTTGTAGGAGGTTGTGAAGGTGAGGAGAGAACCTAAGGGGTCCCTAGCACTCTTCTGGATATTTCCATTGTGCTCAAATCTCGAAAAATCGCTTGC
Organism: Pinus tabuliformis; assembly: GCA_031772625.1. Classification (NCBI taxonomy): domain Eukaryota; kingdom Viridiplantae; phylum Streptophyta; class Pinopsida; order Pinales; family Pinaceae; genus Pinus; species Pinus tabuliformis. Next base: position 990,433,579 of record CM062810.1, on the reverse strand, counting down.
GTGAACTTCTACAGGAGGCTGCAGGGGATCTACAGGAAATTCTACACGAAGTTCTACAGGAACAGGCAGAAAGTGGTTTTTAGAGGGTTGATGGTGGAGAAATGGTGGGAACGTGGAAATGAAGGATGGATAGGGATGTTAAGGGATATAGGGTCTGGTAAATGAAGCTCAGGAGTGATGAAGATGGTTGGATTCATTCAAAGATGAAGAAAGCAATGTTGTGCAAAAATGTAGAAATTAGGGCAAGTTGGGAATGTGTGGAGAATGAGTGAAGGAGGTCTTGAGCAAGGGGCTAGAACATGTTGTATGATGGAGATAAGATAGGCTAGAGTGCCTTATAGGCGTTCTGTACACTACTTTCCAAAACTGATCCAAGCAAAGATTTAAAAAATAGAGATTTATCTATTTTGACCTAATTCTGACCTAGAAACCAGAAATACAATGAACAGAAGTTTATAGACATGAAATGATCCAGGTGGATGTTGGTGGCCACCCACCTATCCCATTTGGACACCCAAAACTCTCTCTTTCAGTCTTTTCAGTTTCCTAAATTGTAGCAGAGTTTACTATTTTTAGCAGTTTTTCGGGTCCTCAACTTTCGGAGTCGTTTTGAGGCCCTAAATGATGTTTTTTTGGAAATTTGGGGCAACATGGATCCATGGACAAATGTTGCCTCCCAAAGTTGTAGTGTTCGGATAGATCTTTATAACGAGCTATTGTACGCGTCAAACAGAGATCGTATGCCAAAGTTACGACCCCGGGAAATTGATGTACCAATTTACCCGAACAGGGCCCACAATTTGGCGTTTCATCTTCTAGGGTTAGATTTCGGAATGTTAAGGGTTTTCCATTGTTTCTCAACAATAAATAGGCCTTCAAGCCTCATTGTAACACAGTTCAGAGGGATGTAGCTACCACATCTCTTCTCAGAGATAAGCTACCATTGCCCTAGCTGGTTTATTTCCATTTCTGTTTGTAAGCATATTTCAGTATTTTACAGTAATGAAATGAAGTATTATTTCCACTGCATATTTGTCTTTATGGTTATCTCTGTATTTTATTGTGTTCCTATTTAAATCTAGATCAGTGGTATCAGAGCGGTCTGTTTTTCTCTATTTTTCTTTGCATGTCCCCAACGAGGTCGGGATATAAGGAGTTAGGGCTTGAACTTGTTGAACCTTTGCAAGACCAGCCTCACAAATCTCGATGACCTCCCATGGCAGACGAGAAGAAAGACGAGGGGGCAGGAGATCCTATCAAAATCTTGCTCGAAGAAGCCCTCGAGCGGCAAAGGAACGCGATGATGGATAGCTTTGTGCAGATCCTTTAGCGGCTACCCAGAGGTGACGCATCGGCTTCCAATAGCTACTCTGGAAACGCCACGCCGTTTAATGTGCAAGTTAATTTTGAAATCCCCATCTTCGAGGGTCAAATAGACACAGATGCCGTAGATAAATGGTTAAATCTGCTAGATGGGTATTTTTCTGTTCATGAATTTTCAAATCGGGAAAAGATTGTTTTCGCTCTTCTCAAAGCAGCCCCCCACGTCAAGGACTGGTGGGAAACCTACTGTGAGCAGAAGGATGAAAGTACATGCTCACTATTTTCAGCTGCACCCACTTGGAATGTCTTTCGGGATGCCATCAAGGAGTAGTACTACCCTGTCAAAAGCTACGAGGACAAATACATCAAATGGACCACACTGCGGCAGGGACGAGACCAAGATGTGTCGGAGTTCACAAACATTTTTCATACCCTTCGCACACAGTTGGGTATCAAAGATTTTGAACTGCATCTGGTACTCAAATACCGTGGCTGCCTGCATAGATACATCCAGGAAGAGATGGTGTTCTTGAACATCTCCTCGCTCGGCACGACGTACCTATATGCTGTCAAAATCTAGCAAAAGTTCAAACAGAAGAAGCGAGACTTTGGATCTGAAAATCCGAAGCCCAAAGGACAAAGCCAAGGCAGGGTGACCCAAGACAACCCGTCAAAGCCGCAAGAAAAGAACGACAGCATGAAGCCGAAGAAGGACACAGGGAAGTGGTGTGAGTTCCACAAGAGTCCCACTCATAACACAAGTGAGTGTCGGACCAAGCAGTCACTGGTGGCTGAGTTGAAGGTTTCCGAATAAGATGCATGTTCCGACCCTGAGCCAGAACCCGACAAGGGGAATGACAAAGGGAAGTAGATTGTTGATGCAGATCCCAGCGCCATTGTTGCCACTGCCAAGAACTAGAAAGATGAGCCCGAAAATCCAGAGGAAGGGGAGAGTCTTTTCCACTCACAGATGTGGGTGAAGGGTTCGCCGCTACAATTCATTGTCGACAGTGGCAGCCAAAAGAACCTCGTTTCAGCAGAGGTTGTGAAGCGGTTGGGCCTACCAACTACACCACACCCAAAGCCGTACAATATCGGGTGACTTCATGAAGGACGAGACCTCAAAGTTCGCCAGCAGTGCCGCCTTCCCTATAGCATCAAGCCCTTCACAGACGAGGTATTGTGTGATGTTACACCTCTGGATGTTTGTGATGTATTATTAGGCCAACCATACTTGTGGAGGCGACATGCTATGTATGAGTCAAGGCCTCGTGCTGTCATTATTTCTTTAAATAATTCATTATACAGGATACCGAAGGTAGCCCCACCTAGTGCCACATCTTTGATCACTACTAAGAAAGGCAGCAAGCTCATCTCCCAAACTAGGAAATTTATCTGTCTGGTTCACTCCCAAAGTAAGGGGAAGATCGTTGCTACATCCATGACCCCTGCAAAGGGTTCCTCCATGCAGCAGCAGCAGCAAAGGGATACGGTCATGACAGAACACAGGAACAACTTCTCCTCACCCACAGAGATACCACACAAGTTTCAAGTGGGTAACAAAGTCTGGTTGCATCTACAGAGAGAACGCCTTACCAGAACCCATTAGAAGCTCAGACCACTCCAACATGGTCCTTACAACCGTACCAAGGTTGTGGGGAACAATGCTTTGAAGCACAACATTCCTCCATTCCTTGGCTTGCACCGAGTGTTCAATGTGGACCATCGTCGACCATGCTTCCCACCATTTCTGGACACATCAGAGATTACAGAACAGCTCACCAGAGACCTAGATCAACAGAAGCTTCCTCATCTCAGGGATGAAATCAACGCAATGGGGACCATTGCTTCCTAAGGGGGCAGGAATGATCCAGGTGGATGTTGGTGGCCACCCACCTATCCCATTTGGACCCCCACAACTGTCTCTTTCAGTCTTTTCAATTTCCTAAATTGTAGCACAATTTACTATTTTTAGCAGTTTTTCGGGTCCTGAACTTCTGGAGCCGTTTTGAGGCCCTAAACAATGTTTTTTGGGAAATCTGGGGCAACACGGGTCCATGGACCAATGTTGCCTCCCAAAGTTGTAGTGCTTGGATAGATCTTTCTAACGAGCTATTGTATGCGTCAAATGGAGATCATATGCCAAAGTTACGACCCCGGGAAATTGATGTACCAATTTACCCAAACGGGGCCCACAATTTGGCGTTTCATCTTCTAGGGTTAGATTTCGGAATGTTAAGGGTTTTCCATTATTTCTCAACAATAAATAGGCCTTCAAGTCTCATTGTAACACAGTTCAGAGGGATGTAGCCGCCACATCTCTTCTTAGAGATAAGCTACCATCGCCCTAGCTGGTTTATTTCCATTTCTGTTTGTAAGCATATTTCAGTATTTTATAGTAATGAAATGAAGTATTATTTCCACTGCATATATGTCTTTATGGTTATCTCTGTATTTTATTGCATTCCTATTTAAATCCGGATCATGAAATCATGCAAGAAAGCTATGGAAACTAAGCAAGAACATATCTAAGCATGAACACACAACTGATATCAACTTTTCCAACTTAAAATCTAACACTAGCAATTGCATTGGAAGGCAAAAACAATGTTTTTGTGGTAGCAAGTGTGCCTTGGTCTCAGTTCATGGTCCCAAGGAGGCAGAAATGAGATCAAGGACTGCTTGGTAGCCCTTTTGTGGATCTTTTCTATTACCAAACTGTCAAATCAACTTGAAGCAAGAACAAATATCTTAATCATAAAAAAAACCTAAGTAACAAAGCAAGATTTAACCTATATAACAAAAACTATTCTATGAATGTAGTAAAAACACATAAAAGTACACAAAGGAGGTACTGGGCACTTGGGTTGGGCCCAACCCCAAGAGCTACAGCCTCCTAAGAAAGCTCAGAGCTGGTTCAAAGCTAGATTCATCTTCATTGATCAAAAAAATAATAGTTACATCAAAAAAACTGTCTGCAAGAAGAACTCGAAAATGTGCTGATTACAAGGCCGCACTAAAGTGCGAAAATATACTATCAAATGGCTAATCTACTAAGGCTTGAAGCCTTCCTATTTATGCCCAAGAGGACTCCCAACAGTCCTCCTTAACTTTAGGAGCTTGGCTGTCCAAAACTGCAGTTAACAACCACTTCACTAGACATGATCGTTTGCCCCTTGAAATCATCTTTGGTGGGATGTTGAACTCCAAGCTGATGGTGGAGAACTCGAGGAAGGGTCATTTAGTGCAGGAGACATCCCTCCTATAAATCCTCAGCCTTGTTTTTCCGAATTTGGCTGCCAATCTACTCATAAATGCCTGATATTGGTCCAAAACTGTCCAAAAATCTACAATAAACACGTATTAGACTTTATGGTAAAGTGACTATTCCCATTCACTCAATTAACATAAATATAGTCAAAAGCATGCATAAAACTATGGAGAATGGTGGACTAAATGAGAATAATAGGAAAAATGAGCCCATATAGTTACCCATTTCCAGGGCTCATCAATAGGCTTAGAAAAAATACAACGACGAGCTTTATAGAGCCATTTAAAAAAACAAGAGCATATCCCTAGAGGTATATGTGTGTGTGTGTGTGTGAGAGAGAGAGAGAGACAAAAGCCTCCATAATTTTGAAACTCTTTCTAAGTTTCTGATTGAATTTGACTAGTTCAATAAAATGCACACCGAACACTCATTCTTGAGTATTTTTGAGTGATTTCGATAGGAAATGATTTTTCGTTTAATTCGACACATTCATTTATTTTTAGTCTTTTAATTTTGGATTTAAATAATCATGTGGTGTAAATACACTACAAGATTACCTTCTAAATGTGAAATGCCTGCTTAGTTCATGAAAATACAAGCCTGAGTTTTATCCTTGGTTATTTTTGAGTGTTTTTAGTTGTATATAATATGTTTCATCCTCCCATGGTCTTAAACACATCCACATTTTTCTTATATCATTTCCATGAAGTCCATAACTTTATATATTTCTCTGATAACTATAAAAATGTGTTTAGAAAAACACCTACAACGATCTTTATAGAGGCATTTTTTAAAACATAAAAGAATATAATTAGAGGTATATATGTATTTGACAAAAACCTCCTTCAGAATTTTGAAAATCATTTTAAGTCTTTTGCAGGAGTGTTTTCAAAAATGATATTCCTTAGTTTTTAACTGAATTTGACTAGTTTTGTAAAATGCACGCCCAACAATCATTCTTGAGTATTTTTGAGTGATCCTAGTGGAAAACACTTATTTATTTATTTATTACTAACTTTTTTTTATTCGAAACGTTCTTCTACTTCTACTTTCCTAAATTTTGGATTTAAAAAATCATGATCTGTAAATACACTAAAGGTTACCCTCTAAATGTGCAATGCCCACTTAGTTGACCAAACCCGAAGGTTGAGTTCTGTTAGGCCCCTATACTACCAGTGTGACCCATTATTGTTATTAGTACAACCCACTTATTATATTTTTGTACCCATGTAGTCCCCCTATTGTTATTATTGTGCCACATAGAAGCCCACTGTTGTTATTATTGTGCCCTTACATTATTATTGTTATGTCGGCTCTGATTATATTATGACCGCTTAGACTCCTATATATAGAAATGAGTTATTTTCATTTGTATCCTATAAGAATTGTTCATTTGTGTAATTTAAAGGAGGTTGCCCCCTTGAAGAGTCTTATTTCTAAGGCGTGCATCTATCTTTTCTATCTTTTTGTGAGCTGGTTTCATAACATTTGGTATCAGAGCTTTGGATTCTAGGGTTGCGCTGCTCCTAAACAGGTCATGGTGGAATTTTGACTATATCATTTTTGCTACAAAGTTTTAGACGCTAAAAAAATAACCCATTTGAGAAGAGATAGGTCTAAACCTTGGGTCCGAATTTCAGAAATTGTCTCGCTAAATTTTCAAATATATGATCTGAGGAATTTAGGGTTTTTGGAAGCTCCAGAACTTCAACTAAAACATGTCATCGTGGGATTTTTGCTATAAATCTTTAGCTAGGAAGCTTTAGAAGCTAAAATAAAAACCCATTTGAGAAGAGATCGGTCTGAACCTCTGCTCCTAATTTCTGATCCTGTCTCTCTATAGCTACAGAGATATAGTCTAAGGAAGTTAGGGTTTTTGCAGACCCCTGAATTACATTTCAAACATGTCACCTTGGGAAAATCGTCATAACTGTCTCTCTGAGCATCAGATTAAAAATTCGTAAGAAGTTACAGAAAGAGGACAGACTGTAGTCTCTTGTGTATATTTTCAGAACCAAAGGTCAAAAAAGTGACACATGTCACTTCATATAAGTTCACTCTTCTGAAAAGATATATAATCAGATCATCTTGGGAGATTGTGCATAATGGTTTCTTGGAGAATCCAATTTTGATCAGACTATTGGCATTGGAAAGAGGACATAGAGGGCTACTGCAAGTTGTAATTTTAGAACTGCAAGAGCCGAAATTACAGAGTTATAGTCATTTCAAGATCAAGCTCCTAAAATAAAGAAAAAGCAATATGAGGAAGTTTGATGACAAGGATCCGTAAATTGGATACTACAGATGGAACAACATTTTGATCTACATGAGGTGCAACTATTACAAAAGGTACGTATTGCATCTTAATATTTAGAACTATATCAATTTTTATGGTATAAAGGGCTTTGTTCTCATAAAGCACTTATTACGTGGTAAATTTTCACGGAGGAAATGATAGCACAATATGAGGATACAAAGAGAAACACCTACTTTAGCCAACTGATAAATCTCAAACAAAAGTATTCAATGGCAGAGCACATTGAGGACTTTCAAAAATTGAATATAAGGGTAAATGAAAAGGATTTATGTCTTCATAGGTACTTTAAAGGATAACATTCAACATGAGGTTCGTCATTGGGAACCTGATTCGTTGGACAAGGCATTTAGGTGGGCAAGAAAAAAAAAAGCGAAATTATGGAAACAAGGAATCCTGCCACTCATGACTATAATTATGGAAGTGTTTCTTCTCCTAGCCTTCCACAACCTACAAAGTTTGCAACACAAAAATTGGAAGAAGAAAGAGAAAAAGGGCTTTGTTACAATTGTGATAACAAATGCACTAAAGGTCATAAGTGTGCTGAGAAGAAATTATTTTACATAGAGTATGAAGAGGAGGTAGAAAAGGAACAAGAAACATCAAAAGAAGAAGATATTCACTAGGACCCAACCCTAGAGAAAGAAGAAATGAATCCGACCATATCTTGTAAAGCATTGGCAAGAATTACGACTCCTCAAACTCTCAAGATAGAAGGACATATCAAGAAGAAAAAGGTTCAAGAAGTGAAATATCACATCGAGAAAGAAGAAATGAATCCAACCATATCTTGTAATGCATTGGCCAGAATTACCACTCCTCAAACTATCAAGATAGAAGGACATATCAAGAAGAAAAATGTTCACGAAGTGAAAGATCACATCAAGCATCAAGAAATGAATCCAACCATATCTTGTAAAGCAATGGAAGAAATTACCACTCCTCAAACTCTCAAGATAGAAGGACATATCAAGAAGAAAAAGGTTCAAGCAATGAAAGATCACATCGAGCATCAACAAGAAGTTCTCCAACTTTTAAAGGATAACGCCACTTTGGTTTAGAATTGAATGAAACAATAGGTAGATCAACATCTCAGTGAAAAATATTTTGATGTAGATGATTAGGTATTTTTACGGCTACATCTCAAGCAAGCTATTTATGAGAAGGAAATTTTGGCAATACTACATGCACTTAAGAAATGATGACCTTACCCAATGGGAAGGCACTTCAAGGTAAAAATGGATCATGATAGTCTTAAATACATTTTAGAACATATTATCTTTAGAAGAAAAAAAATAAAAGGGTCACAAATATGTTGGGTTATGACTTCGACATCATCTACAGAAAAGGGAAGAAAATTTTTGTTGCAGCTGCACTCTCAAGAAAGGATGAGGATGTGGAAGCATTGTTTTGTGCTATTTCTACTATCCAACCAGATTGGATAAATGAAGCAAGGGATGAATGGAAGAAGGAAAAAGAAGTGTGGTCACTCATTCAAAAGTTGCAGAATATCCCAATTCAAACAATATTGCCAGAACTTGAAGAGGAAGGAAAACTCATATTGGAACCTAGAACAGTCACAGAAACAAGAACCTGACAGCGATGAAATCGATCAATTTCAGAGTATCTCATCAAGTGGAAGAACTCACCTGCTGAAGATTAGACATGGGAGGACAACAATTTTATACAAAAGCATCAAGAGCTACTCAAGCGTTGGGGACAACACTTTTTGAAGGGGAGGGGCATGCTAGGCTCCTATACTACCAGTATAACCCCTTATTGTTATTACTACAACCCCCTTATTATATTGTTGTAACCATATAGTCCCCATATTGTTATTATTGTGCCCCATAGAAGCCTACTATTGTTATTATTGTGCCCTTACATTATTATTGTTATGTCCGCTCTAATTATATTATGACCCCTTAAACTCCTATATATAGAAAGGAGGTATTGTCATTTGTATCATCCAAGAATTGTTCATTTGTGTAATGTAAAGGAGGTTGCCCTTCAAAGAGGCTTATTTCTAAGGTGTGCATCTATCTTTTCTATCTTTTTGTGAGCTGGTTTCATAACAAGTTCTATCCTTGGGTATTTTTAAGTGTTTTTAGTTGTGGAGAATATGTTTCTTCCTCCCATGGCCTTAAAAAGTCCATATTTTTCTTATAACATTTGCATGAAGTCCATAACAAAATAGATTTGTCTTATAATGATAAAAATGGGCTTAGAAAAATGTTAGGCCATGAAGCTTATAGAGGCATTTTTTTAAAACATAAGAGCATATATATATATATATATATATATATATATATATATATATATATATATATATATATATATATATATATATATATATATATATATATATATATATGAAAAAAACCTGCTTCATAATTTTAAAATTCATTTTAAGTTGTGTATAACATTGTTCTGAAAATGGTATTACTCAGTTTTTAATTGAATATGAATAGTTCAGTAAAATACATGACCAACCATCATTCTTGAGTATTTTTGAGTGATTTTGATGGGAAATTATTTTTCTTTTAATTTGACACATTTGTTTATTTTTAGTTTTCTAATTTTGGATTTAAAAAATCACGTTGTCTAAATACACTACAGTATTACCTTCTAAATGTGAAATGCTCTCTTAGTTGACCAAAATACAAGCTTGATTTATATCCTTGGGTATTTTTAAGTGCTTTCAGTTGTAGAGAATATGTTTTCACCTCCCATGGTCTGAAACATGTCCATATTTGTCTTATAACATTTTCATGAAGTCCATAACTTTATAGATTTTTCAGATAATGATAAAAATGAGCTTATAAAAATACTAGTTGTGAGTTTATAAAGACATTTTTAAAACATAATATCATATACCTATAGGTATATATGTATTTGACAAACACCTCCTTTAGAATTTTGAAAATCATTCTAAGTTGTTTGCAGGAGTGTTTTCAAAATTTGTATTCCTCAGTTTTCAAATTAATTTGAATACTTCAGTAAAATGCACAACCAACTTTCATTGTTGAGTATTTTTTAGTAATCCCAATGGGAAATGCCTCTTTTTAGTTTATTTACACATTCTTTTACTTCTAGTTTCCTAAATTTTTGGATTTCAAAAATTTTATTGTGTAAATACATTAAAATGTTACCTTCTAAATGTGAAATGTCAGCTTAGTTGACCAAAATACAAGACTAAGTTCTATCCTTGGATATTTTTAAGTTCTTTTAGTTGTAGAGAATATGTTTCTTCCTCCCATGGTTTTACACAAGTCCAAATTTTTCTTATAGTATTTGCATGAAGTCCATATATGTTTGCTAACATTTACATGAGGATTTTGTAGCATACTCACAACATCATGATGGCATCATAATTATGGATAAATTATAAGAAATATTTTCATAATTGAAAAGAATGGCTAAAATCCTATGTTTCTTAGGAAAAAATATAGTAAAACTTAATTGACAGACTCCGAAAAATTCTCGCCACCAAGTTTATGGAGGCATTTTTTAAAAGTTAAAACGTTATACTAGGATATATATATATATATATATATATATATATATATATATATATATATATATATATATATATATATATTACAAATAAATCCTTCCAAGTATTGAAATTATTTCTTTCTATCTATCATTATTTTTTGTCTATGTGTACTTCCTCCTTATATTCTTCATAGAACATGTATCCAACTTGTTTCTAGATACCTTTTTCCAAAATTTGATCTGTTACAGTGTTCAATTCTCTGAATATATTATTAGAATTAATCCTCCTAAAGGATTCAATTAAAGTTTCAATTCTTTGCTTCGAATTGAACAAAGAAACAATATTTTATTCTACTTCAAAGTTTATTATTTCATAAAAAGAAATTCTAGATAATTTTATTTATAAATTTCTTTATGATAACAATTCAATATTTTTTTTTGTAAAGCACTGAGGGTTTTTCTTTAGTAAGGAAAAAATAGCCACATTATATTTATAATGAGTTTCATAAGTTACAGAAAATCATATCCACCATCAAATTCTATGTTCATGTTCCATCATCTCCCATAACAAGACATATTAACATCAAAATTACAAAAAAAAAATAAAAAATACTAAGAGTTGTATTATAACATTTTTTTCCTACTAGAATAATAAGTGAATGTCATTGTATGTATAGTAGAGGCTACATCTGACTAGACATACTTAAAAAATAATAATAAAAAGAAAAATTACATGCAATTTAACTAGAGATAGAAATACTCTGAATAAGAGCTTGAAAATCTCAATAGCAAAAGTAAACATTAACCAACTTCAATAGACATGATTAGAAAGAAACCAACAAAATGACTAAGATATGCATACTAGCGCATCCCTTAGTTTTACGGTAGTTTCTCCTTCCCTTAGATGACAGGAGTTCCTTCGAAATCCATGTCATATATAGAATAAATTACACTAGTTTTAAATAAATTACAAAATATTTGCGAAAATTAAGACTTGAAATATGGAAACAATTAAATTAATGATTCATTTATAGCTCGAAAAATGGGATATGACCATCAACTCTACTTTGACTGCGAAAAAATAAAATAGTTACTCCCAACCTTTTGGAGTAGAAGGTTGACATTGAATAGGAATTTTGTTTCCATATTGGGTAATAAAAATGCGTGACATTCCTCTGGTCAACAAATCAAAATCTATGTGATATCCATAGAAAAAAGGGAAGGAATTTGATAATGTGTCTATGAATATAAAGGACGTTGAAATCATTTCCCACTAGATCATAAATAGTTTGAGCCTTTAATGGAGAAGTATGTTTTTGAAAGCTAGAATGATCTTGACGCCTCTCCATCAATTTATTTTGATATTTAGATTTTGGAATAAAATTTCATTTCTCATCCCAAAATGAAGGAAACCTTTTTTGAAAATATCTTCAAATATTTTCTTGAAATCAACCTCTCTTTTAAACAAGTGATTAGCTTTTTCTTCAACTTTCTTAAGCATTGTTTCTTTATTTTTCACGTTTCTAGCTTGCAAAATAAAATCCACTATGTTTATGACTCGTATGAATTTGAGTTCATTCTTTGATTTATGTTCCAAATACTATATAGAATTTTTTAATTAGATCACATTTCTCTAGAGAATCTACAACTGAATAATTCTCATCTTCCAACTAAGCCACAATATTCCTTCAATTTCTTGATCTCAAGCATGATAAAATCCCAAAGAAGTTTCCTAATTTCTTCCATGGTAGATACGATAGCCAATTTGATCCTCAAATCCACAATTTCATTATGCAACTTACTATTTGTTGAAACAAGATTTTCTAGATTCTCATTTTTGGACTCAAACATTTATCCCTTTTTGGCTTCAATTTTCTTTAGATCGCTGCACCCTCCTTGGATCTTTCTCCATCCATCTTTAAATTGGCTGCATCAGTTGAACCTTCCTTTGTTTGTGGATGTCCTCCATGTTTAAGAAACATTATTTTAAGCTTTAATTATGCAATTTCATTATGTAATCCTACTATTGTTTCTCTAGAATTTGTTAAGCTATCTTCTAATTCTCCATTGTCTTTTTGAATTGTTATAATTTCAGGAGTTTGAGGATTCTCTATAATGGGCATATTAATTTTTTCTTTTAAAATCTTTATCTAAAATTCATTTTCGTACAACAAAGACTATAAAGGAACATGATTAGTGGGACCTTAACCTAGTTCTTATATATTCTTCAATAGATCTTGATTCTCAAACTGTAATGCTTTGTTCTCCACATGTAACTTTATCTTTTGGCTTTCTGAATTTAATTGTCTTTGTTGAAGCTTTTCTCTACTCATGAACACTTTAATCTAGCCTAAAAATACCATTTCATTAGTTTTCTTGTGCATGTCCATCACATATGGCATACTAAATCTATCCATTTGAATATTTATTTGCGCAGCTTTATAGTCTTCATAAGGTCTAGCACGCTTATTAATTGGCTCCAAAACTTCTAAATTCAAGAACTTATCACTATGTTTAAAAGTTGATGCTAACATAAGTTAACATTTATTCCATAGTTGTAGACATTCCCATTAGATATTTTTTGAGGTCTAGAATGTGGCTCCTAAGGAATATTATAATATAATAGTCGAAATAATAAAATAAGATTATATTGCATCATCAAATTTTAGAGGGAGTAAAGAAAAAACTATTTTTTTCAACTTGTATTTTCAACGTATCTCCCTACGGTTTTACTCAAATTTCAAGCATGAGCACTCATTGGATGTAGAATTTAATTCCTCATCCAATGAGTGTCCATACTGCATACTTTCGATGGATTTTACTACATGAAAAATCAATAATACATGAAAAACATGATTGCAATCACACGTTTTCATGTATTTCTCATTTTTCATCTAACAAAGTCCATCAAACGTATGCAACATGGGTACTCCTTGGATGAAGAATTAAATTATTGTTGGGTTGTGTTATATTCTTTCCACGACTAGCCCACATAGTTAACCAGGGGGTTAGAGGCGGGGCAAAGGCCTCTTTTGTTGTGCCGATTGTGTAGCGGGGGGCGGTCACAGGGTGTTTGAGGCATACCCGTAACCCCACTTTATGGGGTTCAGGGCAACGCCCCAGAAAATTTTGGTTTTGGACCCTATGTAAGGATGGGCGAACCCACCTATTGTTTTGTGCATGATTTTCATACATGTTTTTAGACGCGATGGTTTTCGGTGCATGGTATTCGATGCTTCGGCATGTATAAATATGTATTATAACATTGAAAGGAAAATAATAAAAAATCAAGCTGGTAGTCCCAGTTTTGGGATCCAGGGGAAATCTCTGTGTATATGTTTTTTATGTGTTATGCTCTCGCATTATTTATTTTCTGCGTTTTATAATTTGTATGCAGGTAATTTTTGTACGTGGTTAAAACCTACATTTGGTATCATAGTTGTTTTTGGCTTCGAGGGGACACCTTTGTTGCTGAGGGGTTTCGCTTGGGCTTGTGGTAGACCCTGTTCAATGGAAGATCTTCAAGATAAATTCTAGTGGTGAAAGAATATGGCGAGCAGTGGAAAGATAAAGATCGATAAATTTAATGGTTAGAGTTTTGAGTTGTGGAAACTCAAGATGAAGGATCTGTTGGTGGATAAAGATTAGTGGATCACGGTAGATTCGGGTACTAAACCAACAGGAGTGTCCGATGAAGAATGGAAGAAGTTGGATCAGAAGGAAAAGAGCACAATACGATTGTGTGTCTCAGATTTGGTATTGCTGAATGTATCAGGGGAAGCTACGACAAAGGCTAGTGGAACAAGTTAGGGAATTTGTACCAATCTAAGTCTTCGGTGAATAAATTGTTCCTGCGGAAAAAGCTGTATAACCTGAGGATGAAATATGGAGACTCAGTGACGGAGCATCTAAATGCATTTAATATTGTGGTAAGTCAGTTAGCGTCTGTTGATATTAAAATTTCAGATGAAGGTAAGTGCATTAGTTTGTTGTGTTCTCTACCAAATTCATGGGATAGTCTGGTTATTGGAATAGGTAGCAATGCAACTGCCTTGTAGTTTGATGAAATAGTCTCATCTTTGCTAACAGAGGAGATGAGACGGAAAAATATGGAGAGCTAGAATGGTGATGCCTTGTCTCTACGAGGATGGTCCCAGAACATAAACAAAAATAAGTCATCGAGTGGGAGATCTAAGTCTAGAGGGATATCTAAATCTCCAGGAAAACCTGTAAAGGTGGTGTGTTGGAAATGCGGAAAGGAAGAGCACTACAAAAGGGATTGTAAATCTAAAGCTCCTGATAAAGGAAAGGTATTTGATGATGCTCCTTCTGCAGAGGTGAAAACCACCTCAGATGAAGGTGGGAATGTGTACTTGTCTTCTTTAAGTACACATGTAAATCATAAGGCATGGTTGATTGACTCAGGTGTATCCTTTCACTTCAATCCCCATAGAGAGTGGTTTCGGGAGTATGAGAAATACGATGGTGGTGATGTCTTCTTAGGGGATGATAGGAAGGCTAGAATCATTGGCCATAGAAAATTAAAGTTGAAGTTGCAAGGTGGAAGGGTTAGAACACTTTTGGGTATTCTGGATATTCCTGCATGGCCAGAAATCTGATTTCTGTAAGCAAGCTAGATGATGCAAGTGTAAAAACAGTGTTCAAGAAGGATACCTGCAAAATGGTTCAGGGAGCACTAGTATTGATACGGGGAGTTCAAATTGGAACTCTGTACAAGCTGCAAGGTAGCACTGTTATTGATAGGTGCAACAGTTCTGTGGTTCTTGAAAGTGGAGCAGAAAATTTAGTGGTCTCTGGAGAAAAGACCATGTTGTGGCATCAAAGGCTTAGACATATTGGAGAGAAGGGCCTTTGAATACTTCATGGTAAAGGTATGGTAGAAGGTATGAGTAATAACTCTCTGGATTTTGATTTATGTGAAAATTATGTATATGGGAAGTAGAATCGGGTGAGTTTCCCCTCTGGTAGTAAGAGGGCAAAACAAATATTAGAACTTGTGCAAAGTGATGTGTTTGGACTTGTGAAGGTTCCATAACTGGGTAAGTCTGTGTACTATGTATCATTTATAGATGACTTCTCAAGGAATACATGGATATATTTCCTTAAGAAGAAATCTGAAGCCTTTGGCAGGTATAAAGAATTTAAGGCTCTTGTGGAAATTCAGACAGAGAAGAAGATAAAAGTGCTGAAGACAGATAATGGTGGAGAGTTTTGCAGCAAGGAATTTGAAGAATTCTGTAAGAAGTGTAGTATAGCATGACATAAGACTACTCCATATACACCTCAGCAAAATGGAGTTGTAGAAAGAATGAAGAAGACATTGATGGAAAGGGCAAGAAGCATGCTCAGTGGTGTTAGGTTAGGACAGGAATTCTGGGTAGAGGCGGTGGATACTACATGTTACCTAGTCAATAGGTCACCTTCATCAATGTTGGAGGATAAGACTCCACAAGAGGTATGGATTGGTAAGAAACCATCTCTTTCACATCTGAGGGTATTTGGATGTGATGCATATGTACATGTTCCACAGAAGAAATGAGTCAAGTTGGATAGTAAATATGAAAAGTGCATCTTTATTGGGTAAAAGGATGGTTTAAAGGGTTATACGCTTTGGAACCCAGTCACACGGAAGGTTGTGTACAAATGAGATGTGGTGTTCAGAGAGCTAAAATATGTTATTAAACATGAATTACAACCAAGGGAACTTGAGAAGATAGAGTTTGAGCTTAAGGAGGAGGAATCAAACTCTACAGCAGAGGATGAAGCAAAAGATGAAGAATCGCAAACTCCAAGTGTGAGAAGATCAGTTTGAGAAAGAAGGCATCCAGAAAGGTATAGTCCATCTACTTTCTGTTCAAATTTTGCTTTATCTATTACTAACGGTGATCCTAGAACTGTGAAGGAAGCAGTAGATTCAGAGGATGGAAAATTCTGGAAAGAGGCCATGGTTGATGAAATGGCATCTTTGCACAAAAATGAGGCTTGGGATCTAGTGGAATTGCCAGTTGGAAGGAAACACATTGGCAGCAAATGGGTGTTCAAGAAGAATACAAATGCAAAAAGAAAGGTGGAGAAATACAAAGTTTGGTTGGTAGCAAAAGGTTATTCCCAGGTGTCAGGAATTGATTTTGGTGATATTTTTTCTCCTGTTTCCAAGGTAACTTCTATTAGATTACTTTTATCTATTGTTGTTGCTTTTGATTTTGAGGTAGAATAGATGGATGTGAAGAAAACATTTCTTCATAGGGATCTAGAAGAGGAAATATACATGAAGCAACCTGAAGGCTTTGTGGTGAAGGATAAGAAAGAACTGGTATGCAAGTTAAAGAAGTCTCTGTATGGGTTAAAACTGTCACCAAGGATGTGGTATCAGAAATTGGATACAATTATACGGGGACTTGGCTTCACCAGAAGAAAAGCAGATCACTGTGTGTATTTTAAATTAATTGGTGACAATGTTACTTATCTGGTCTTGTATGTGGATGATATGTTGCTAGTTGGAAATGACAAAGAAATTATCTAGGATTTGAAGACCCAATTGTCCTCAAATTCGACATGAAAGATCTTGGTGCTCTAAACTATATTTTGGGCATGGAAATTAAAAGAAATTAGGAAAAGAGGAAGCTTTGGTTAAATCAGAGGAAGTATGTCGAGACAATACTGCAGAGGTTTAATATGCAAGATAGTAATCCAGTGAAGGTTCCTATTCTTGTAGGTGTGAGGTTATCTGCTAAACCATGTCCCACGGCACAAGAAGAGGAAGAAGACATGTCCCATGTTCCATATGCAAGTGTAGTCAGTAGCTTGATGAATGCAATGGTCTGTACTAGACCAAACATTGCACATGCAGTGGAAGTATTGAGCAGGTTTATGTCAAAACCATGGAAGGAGCACTGGACAACAGTGAAGCGGGTTTTCAGGTATTTTCGTGGCACTAGTGATTATGGTTTTTGCTACCAAGGAAGACCAAGATTGGATAGAATGTTGGATATTCATGGATTTGTTGATGCCGAATGGGCTGGAGATTTGGATCAGATAAGATCTACAAGTGGGTATGTGTTTAACCTATTTGGAGGTGTAGTCAGTTGGATGAGTAAGAAACAATCTGTAGTGGAACTATGAACTACAGAGGTAGAATACATGGTAGCCACTCATGCAATCAAGGAAGCAGTTTAGTTGCAGAGATTGTGTTCAAGTATGGGGTTAGTAAAGGGAGCTATAAGGATAGACCGTGACAGCCAAAGTTCAATTTTCTTGGTAAAGAATGCCACATATGATTCAAAGACAAAGCACATTGATGTTCAATATTACTTTGTGAGGGATATGATAGAAGACAAAAAGGTGTTGCTGGTAAAGGTGGACACTTTGAAGAATACTGCAGATGCATTGAAAAAATCTGTGAGCTCTGAGAAGTTCTCTTGGTGTAGAGAGACAATGGGCATTTTAGGGCTGGAAAAATGACTAAGCTCTCTTGTGGCCCCCTGTGGAAAGAAAACAACAAGTGGGAGAATGTTGGGTTGTGTTATATTCTTTCCACGACTAGCCCACGTAGTTAACCAGGGGGTTAAAGTAGGGGTGGAGCCCCCCTTCATTGCGCCGATTGTGTAGGGGGGGGGGGTGTCACAGGGGTTTGCGGCGTACTCGTAACCCCATTTTATGGGGTCCAGGGCAACGCCCCGGAAAATTTTGGTTTTGGACCCTATGTTAGGATGGGCGGACCCACCTATGGTTTTGTACATGATTTTTGCACATGTTTTTGGACACGATGGGTTTCGGTCCATGGTATTCGATGCTTCGACATGTATAAATATGTATTATAACATTGAAAGGAAAATAATGAAAAATCAAGCTGGTAATCCCGATTTTGGGATCCAGGAGAAATCTCTGTGTATATGTGTTTTATGTGTTATGCTCTCGCATTTTTTTATTTTCTGTGTTTTAGAATTTGTATGCAGGTAATTTTTGTATAGGGTTAAAACCTACAATTATGCATCTAGCGAGTTCTCCCACTTGAAATTTGAGTAAAACCAGAGGGAGATAAGTTGAAAATAAGAGCTAATTTTTTTTTTTAATCTTTTATCTTTTTTACTCCAAAAATGGTGAATCATCCCCCATAGTTGACATCATCATATTCAATCATATTGGTTCTTAGAAAGTTGATTTTGGTTGTACATTTTTTTAAGGCCCATTTTAGACCTTAAAATTTCTCTAATTCTTATGTCTTTCAGTGTTGGGTTGTGCTTTTATCTAACTAAACTGATTGACAATTCCAATAGTAGGAACACTTTGCCCAGATTTAACATTTGTAATTTTAGCTAAAGGTAAATATTTAGTCTCTATAATAGGCTCACTTGACACATATTTCTTAGAAATGGGTTGGCTTGAGGAAGAGGCTACAAAATTTATTTCATTAATATAAACCGATTTAACCCATTTTCCTTCTAAATCTAATTAAATTTTTTGATCTACCTCAAGGTCAATTATCATTTCAGAAGAAAGTATTTCACTACCAGTTTCTTTCTTTGCAGGTACTGAAATCACATCTATATTTGTTTCCAAGGATGTTTCTACTAATTATTTTCTATTGATAATCTTCCATGATCCCTTGTTAGACATTTGCACTTGTTCTAGCCCACCTCGATGTTCATATTCTGATAGATAATGATTCCTTCTGTTTCTTGTAATGATCTTATAACGGTCATACTGAAAGGCCTCTAAAACTTCACATTTCAAACAGGTTAACATATCTTCAATAATTTTGACAACATGGAGCAATCTTCTTAGGATGTTTTAAATACAAAGGGAGATTTTTTTTTTTTGCAAACTTTGTTTTGGTCTAAATTTACCCTTTGTCTCATGCATTCCAAGGAAAATATTCTCATTGTTAGAAATGCTGGCAATTTTTAGGATTGAACCTTAGCACCATATAACATAAGAATTGTATAATCTTCATGTAGTAACCAATCACCCACCCTAGTCTGAGGTTTGGTTTGTAAACTTTTCTTGAACTTTGTGTCCATTATTCAGGGGGACTCCTCCAAAATCAAATCATACACTTTTGACATGAATTTGTTGACAAATTGGAAAACAAATATTGATTTGTTTCTTACAAAAGATTCTCTATGAATGGTAGACTCTATCCCAAAATATGTGGATTGAACTTAATCCAGTAGTTCCTGAAACTCATAAGTTAAATTTTTGAGAAATAGATACATAAGGTGTGATTGATATCTAAAAGTTTTAACCTTTTTTTAATTGACCAACTGATCATGGATAGTCTCAATACGAAATTTAGGGAAATTAAGTCTCATAGAATCAAAAAATAACATTAGAAAACTTAAGAAATTTTCATCTATCAGTTGATCATGACTATATCTTAGAATATGATTTAACATAGAAAAGATCAATTGAACATCTAATTTGAAAATAATATATATGAGTGGGAAATATAGCCTTTCAACATATGCTTCCAGATCGATATATTTGTTGACAAATTCAATCTGTTGTAGAGATAGAGAAGATTTGAATTTGGAAATTAATTATTCCTCAACTAGGCTAAATGTAGGATAGGTGGAATTAATCGAAGACCCAAATAGACCCAACATTTTAGAAACTGACTCCTCATTCACAAAAAATAAAACCCTAGAATCCTTTGTAAACAAAACAATCTTAACATCTGGAGAATAATTGTTGGAACACATGAATGTGTAGTCCTTTGTTGACAATTCCTGGCTACGGAAATGTGTCAAAGAATGTATGTGATGGATTAAGTAGACAAACCTTTCCCTTATAAAGGCTAACCAAATTGTTGATTTTCGACATTAATAATATACAATCTTTTAAAGACATTAATAGAAAAATGAAGGATATATTAGAAAATTCATATACCCATTTTTAATATTTAACTATCCAATAAGAACCGAAAGCATGTAGAAGAATCTCGTATAGCCTAATCATTAATACAAGTAGAAATCTTATTAAAACCTTTCCCATTCATCTGCACCAACATAAATGTATGAAGAAAGATATAATGAAAAACAATATGAATTCACATATGAAACAATATTGTTATAAGTTAAAACTAGTACTCCTTGATTAGCTTTGAAAATACTCAGGTATAACAAAATTACAATGTCTTTGGTCCAAGAATCAACCCTTTCCATATCAAAATTTCCAATATATAGTGCTTATAAAGAACTCAATTGCTAAAAATTACAATGAAATAAAAGTTTATCCAAAAACAACAACTCAAACTACAATGAAGATATTTAGGCTAATACCTTGGAACAACCCACAATCTGCTCCTCACAATCTGGACCTATCAGGATTCTGTGTTTGAGTATAGCATGCCTTGAAAGATCCTATCATAGAATGTCAAAAAAATTATCCTAGTCTACACTACCTAGATAGAGAAAGAAATAAACTTTAGACATTGTTCATCCAACTTAGCATATTTTTGATGAATTGGATTTATTACAAAATTATGTTTAATCTCATAGAAAATCAATAAATCATGAGATAACTTTTCAAGTAGTTTTGACCACCTAGAGCTCCTATCAAACCAAAAAAATTTGATTTATTATTTGCACACTCATTCAACAACCTTTGATACTTATTCTTAGACATAAGTCTACCCTGTGAATTTTTAAATGATGGCAATCCTTTTTCTTGGAGAAGATCAAATTTTATGTAAAATATATCAATATCACTTTTCATTAATCTTTTTGAATATTTCATGTGTCTTTGCAAATTCATATTAGTAAAAAAAAAGTTGATCTCCATGATGGCATCAATTCTATCAATAATACCTATTTCTTCTAACTCTAACTTTGATTTGCTGTTTGAGAGTTTGATAAACTTACTAGCTTGAATTGATTTATTTCCCAATTCTCTTCCAATTTCAATTACTGAGTCTTTAGCTTGTTCCAACAATTCTTTCTCTCCATCAATAATTTCAATTAAAGGCCATATTTCAAATACATAAGACCTAATATCCACCCACAAATTAGTTTTAGCCTAAATTAAACATTGAGATGGATTGGCTTGACTCATATACCATTCTAGCTGCTATTGCAACCAGGCACTTCTCTAAAGTTCAGTAATCAAACAATTGTCCTTCTTAATTTTTTCATCATGAGTTTTCTCTAAAGCTTTCTTAAAATCATCAATCTCTTGATTCTTCAGGCTTAGAGATGACAATGCAATTTTTAAATATTCTAATGTATCTTTTTCTACTGAACTTAATTAAGATGAAGAAACAACTGTATCTTTTACCTATTTTCTTTTCTTCAGTATTTTCATAGCTTGTGATTCTAGGATACTCATTTGTTTCTTCTTTTCAATAATCATTGGGAGGAGGATTTCCTTTTCTTTCTACATTTCCCCAATCTTTTGTGTCTATGGATGTTCAGTTGCTATCAATTTTAGCTTTTTGCGAAGTGACCAAATATGTGCATTCATGTTATTTATTAATTCTTGGTTAGATTTAGAATCATTGGGATCACTTCCAAATATGATAATTATGTCCTCCAAATATTTGATTCTTATATTGTTAGCCAAAGAAAATTTTCTTTCCATATTCAATTTAGTAATTGTTTTGTATGATATATTTTGCAAATTGGATAAATTAATAGTTGAACTGGTTAGGGTGGAATATATTATCTCCCCTGTTTGTCTATGAAGATAAATATGATCTCTTGGATGAATTTTTCTTTGTATTGAAATAAAATACTGAAGTTTTATATTCCTCTGCTAACTTGGCACCTTGTACATTAGGCTCTAGGAATGCCAACAGAAACTGCCACTTCTCAGCATCCAAAGATGAGAGTATCTATTCTCTTTGAAGAACTTTTCTTTCAAAATTGACTATAAGCTAGAGTCTTGAAGACTCATTTCTCCTTTTATTTTCCATGAATTGAGAAAATATATTTTGACTGGAAGAGGTGGATGAAGAAGATTGTCTTGTAGATGTTTCTAACTATTGAAGACTATACATAGGCTCGATTGACATACCAACTGTTAAAGGTGTAGAAATCCATATTGGCACAGTTTTAGACATTGATTCTTTCATTTATGTCACCTTTTATCTCTTATATAATTTAAATTTTCCTCTCTATAAATCTCAAGTTGATTCTGGGATATATTCAATAACCCTTTTGAGTTCTTTTTCTTTCTGTTGTGGAGTAGACAAAACATTGAGTTTTATAGATTCCTCTATTTGTTGCTCTCCTGGTATCTCCACTCGTGTACCTTCTTCACATGCTTCTCTATTATGATATTTTTAAATTTCTAGTTTTGATGAATGTACATGTGGGGTGGAAACCTGTTGAATCCTTAGGGATGTAATATTTCCAATTATATCATAACACCAACTCCAACTTTCTACAAATTCCATTCGTTGTAAAAAAACATAGTCTCCTTATCTATAGCCCTGGTATTTACAATAAAAGATCTTATTTCTACCTTAAGCTTAAAAATGGCTTCTTTCTTCCTTGGTAAAAAAAGCAGTTGATCAATATTTAAACTTTAACTTATGAACTCAAGTGGCAAAATCCTTACTAGAAGAGAAATTGGTAAATGGTAAGGAGGAAGTTCACACCCATACAATCCTATTTTAGTAAACATTTGATATAAATAATTCCCCTATCTTTATTTGTTCACTCAATTGTAATATGTGTTTCACTTCTAGTAAAAACTTGGCGACTTCAACACTATTCAAAAGATTGTAACAAATTGATAAAAATTGCTTCACAAAATCTAAAAAAGAAAACTCTTAGAATCTCTTCTAACCAGGGATGTCCAATGTAACAATGACAATTAATTCCCACTAAAATAATTCTTATAGAACTCTATTTGAGAAAAGTTGTTTGATAGATGAAACAACATTATATATACCAAAACTGAGTGATGCTAAAAATATCTTCAAATTTCGAAATTCATTAACTGCTCATGAATTTAATCGAAAAGATACTAACTAAAATTGAAATAAATAGAAGATTCCTTTCTCGAATAGATCGTAGATGGAAAAATCTAAAACTACTTCATCCACAACTTCATCTTTCTCATACCATAATAAACAATAAACCATAGATATAATCTTCCTAGAAATTTATGGAAAAAGGTTGGAAGGGTAAGGACAGTTATGTTGAGGGATGTTGGCTCCTTCTGTAAAACGGATTCAAGTAGAGAACATTTTCCTAGAGGGTTAACCTTTGAAAAGTTTCCTACAACACTTCGTTAGAGAATGATTTGACTAGAGTAGGAATATAAACATGCAGGGCTTCCAAAATTGAATTTGACATAATGTAAAACAAGGGGATTTCATTTTTGGTGATTATCACTCTTTTATTTGGTAGATACCTTTATGAGAACTAGATAATAAACTCAAGGTAATGATGAATTTGAGGGGAAAAAAATAGGGAATAAAATATTCCTAGAGGGAAATTTCATCACTATGATATTTGAATCTTTGAAAAGCCTAATTCCTAGGTTCATATAGGTCAAATTCACACTTGGTTTTGATAATTTTGGCATCTCTATCAATTAATGGCATTTCATCTATTTTTACAGAGGTAGTAGGAAGAGGGGTTTTGGACTAAGATTTACTAGATTGACTCTTTTTTTGACTCATGTTTAAGCAAAGGAGAGAGAAGAAGGATAAAGATTACCTAAAAATAATATTGGTTGAATTGTTGATTGGTGCGTTGTATCTCCTATATTTGATTGTCCTTGAACATGTCAAGAAACAAATATCAAAAACCTTTTGTTTAAAACTTAAAAAGAAACTACTTTAAAGCATCATCAAATGACTATATAACATTAGCTGACATGCGCAAAATTAGAGCCTGAATAGTGGGAGGGCGTGGGGGGTGTGGGGGCATGGAGGGTGGGGGGTGGTTATCTCTAGTTTCGTACTTGGGGGGGTTTACCTTTACCCTGTAGTTTCCATGTACCCATTTGGATATTTCAATAAAACAACAAATAGTGGACCCACCCTTTGCTAAACATCATATTATCAAAGGGGTCTACTTTTCATCGTGGACCATTGATCTTTGCATGCACATCTGCACCGTAAATAATATAATGCACCATAAAAAAAGGCACTTTATTATATTTAAAATGACCTTTATTTTTTATTTTATTTAATATATAATGTATTATTATATATAATCTATATATTAACATTACGAAGTATATATATAAAAAAATTATAATATATTTTGGAAAACAAAATTGACAATAAAATGTTACAAGAAAATGGATCATTCAAACCAATAATATCAACAAAATGTTCATCGAAGAAGACATCGATGCAAAGAAATAGAAATTCCTAATATTCTAATTCTAGCACCACATCAATTTTTCCTTCAAAAGAGTTGCTAACCATGTTTCTCATCAACAATGTTAAGAATTTCCATATCAGAACTACACACCACAAAATAATGTCATGAATTTCCCTCAAGCAACATGCAATAATGAATTTGCAAACCAGAGCTACATCCCACAATAGTATATAATGATTTCCCATCAAACAACATGCAATAATGCAACAAAAGTTGGAACTCAATGCCCACTATGTAAGAAAATTGTAGACAACACAAATGTTGTTGAACAACTAAGGAAACCTTTGTCTCCTATAATAGTTTAAGGGGATGAAATTGTAGTCCTACCTAATGGAAAACAATTTCAACAAGCATCAAATGAGAATGTTGATGTAACTACAGGTCACAAATAGTAGAAATAATTAGTACCTTTCATGATCAAATGGATAGAAATACACATACATAAAATCCAAATTCTATAATGAACAAGCTTTGGGATAAATCCATGAAGGTTGTTCAACAAATCAAACTACATGTCATGAAAAAGTGGAAATAACTAGCACCTTTCATGATCAAATGGATATAAAAACACCTACAAGAAAATTCATATTCTACAAATGAATAAGATTTAGGAGAAATCCATGAAGGTTGTTCAACAAATCAAACTATAGGTCATGAAACAATGGAAACAACTACTAACTTTCATGATGAAACATCTAGAAATGCACCTACATAAAATCAAATTTCTACAAATGAACAAGCTTTGGGAGCAACTCCTGAAGTTTGTTCAATGTATCAAACTACATGTTATACAATAAGGCCACCAAGAAACCAGTTGAGGACATCTTTATTGAGTCTTAATAAGTGCCCATGATGGTTTAAACATAAAGTAGTCAAGGGGAATAATTAATTTAGGAAAATTGGTTGATGGTTCCCTAGCAAGTGACTTCAATATGTAGAAGAAAATGAAATTATTGCTAGAATTGGGCACTTCATGAGGAAAACGTAAAATAGACAGTCCAAAATTGAGGATGCTATTGAACATCTAGATGGAGTACTTGAAAAAAACCATTCACTTACTATGAAAGAGATTCATAAGGATTTTATGGGTAGAAATATGTCTTGTGTATTTATTGAATCAAGCATGACCTATAAGGCTTTGGAATGTGTGTAACCACCCCACCCTATATTTACTCACTTTAACCTGCTCACAAGGGTAAACATGAAGATGAAGGTTACTATGCAATACTTGATTGCCTAGATGCACTTATGGAAAATTGGGTCCATATGTCCAAAACTGACTACAACCGCCCAGTCACGCATGATGACATTTTTATTAGCCCAACTTGACCCAAAATTATTTATTTTCAGCTTTTTTCTCCTTAAATTTAACATAACTTTCTATTTTTGTAGTTTTCTCTGGTTCTAAACTCCCGAGGTCATTTTGAGGGCTTAAATGACATTTTCAAGGAAACCATAGAGATTACAAAAGTCTCTCAATAGCTAACTAGTTGTTTTAGGCTTCCTCAAGGAGATATCTTTGAAACAAGGTATTGTGATTGTCAAACAGAGACCATATGCCAAAGTTATGACCCCAGGAAATTGGAGGTTCGAATTACTCATTTATACAAACACTTTGTGTACATAGTACCTATAGGTTATAAATATCTATTTGTTTATTAAATCAATAATCTCACCATAGAAATATAATTGACACAATGACAAAACTAATAATTCAATCTCAACTCAGCAATTGACCTATACTGACCATAACATGCTAGGAATTTCATCAAAGACATTGTGAACATGTAATATAGTGGTCATAAATGCATATCTCAACATAGGAGTTTGATACTTACCTGAGAATTATCAAGAAGGTCTAATGCCCTACCACAATGGTTGTAATAACATCTATTAGGTCATGCATTCAAAACCATTCATTTACCAATCAAAACATGTTAAGAGCCATAACTAGAATCTGTCATGAAACCATGCTTATAACCAACATATAACCAGAATCATAACAATGATAGAATAACCATCAAATACAAAAAGTAACAAATATAAATACTTATGAGATACAATAGGAAAAGAGCTCTTATTAACATATTCAAATCCAACCAAATCAAGGAATTCCACGTACGACCTGACGTTAGATTGGGCTGAACCAAATATCTCTTTTAGCCAATCAGCATTGTACCATATTCTAAGCATGAATATGGGATATCATTGAAAAAACCAACCAAAACCAAACCAAAGCTTCTATAGGCCAAACCACCTCAACCCTCAACCAGCGATTCCACCTCACAGCTAGAAATCATTAAGCATCACCATATCAATCTCTACCCAAGCTATCCGGGGCTCCAGATAAATTTTTCTAACCCGAATCCAAGACTAGTAACACAACCCATAGCTGTTGTAGGGATCTAGAGTGCTTTTCAAGGCTCCAAGACTTGTAACTCAACCCACCAAGGGCTCTAGAGTGTTTGTCCAACCAAGGTTCTAGGCATTAGGGGAATTTTTAGGTCTAAAATGGGCCTCCTAAGGAAATTATAAAATAATAGTGGAAATAATAAAATAATATTAAATTACATCATCAAATTTTAGAAGGAAAAAAGAAAAACTATTTTTGCAACTCATATTTTCAACTTATCTCGCTATGGGTTTACTTAAATTTCGAGCGGAAACACTCGTTGGATGCAAAATGTGATTCCTCATTCAAAGAGTACCCATGTTGCATATTTTTGATGGACCCTTCTACACAAAAAATGATAAATACATGAAAAACGTGATTTGAATAATGTTTTATCATGTATTTCTATTTATTTGTGTAGAAAGGTCCATCGAAAGTATGAAACATGGGTACTCCTTGGATGAAGAATTAAATTTTTTATCCAACGAGTACTCCTCAAAATTTGAGTAAAAACATAGGGATATAAGTTGAAAATACGAGTTGATGAAGTAGTTTTGTTATTTTATTATTTTTTAATATTTTACTTTTTTACTCCAAAAATGGTGAATCATACCCCATGCTTGACATCGTCATCTTGAATCTTATTGGTTGTTATAAAGTTTATTTTAGTTGTACATATTTCTTAGGATGCCCATTTTAGACCTCAAAATTCCCCTAATGAGAGCATTTGTCTAACCAAGGCTCCAAGAACTAGTAACTCAACCCACATCCATAAGGAACAAGAGCACCAATAAAAAAAATAAATTAGAAAACCCACAACACCATGGTTATCCCCGAAATAGAAAGGCTAGACAAAAACCATTGTGAATCTAGGAAATCCTCCATGCCAATGGCATATTAACTACTTAACCACATGCATGCCAAAAATAACATGGAAATCATACATGCAACTCAATACCTACAAAGAAAACCCATTGTAGCTACCAATCCTGCTATCCCATTGTGCTTTCCTGTTTTTCCTTTGTCTTCTTCATCCAAATCCAAAGTATTCCACAATACTCCAAGAAACTCTAAGTGTGCAATAGTGTGTGTGAGACAGAATATAAGAGAGCTACAAGCTAAAACTTACAAAAGTTTGATAAATGATTCTTAGAAGCCTTTTTATCATCTAGGCCTCTATTTTCTTCATTTTCCTTTATTTTTCCCTCAATTTTCCTCATGCAAGTTTGTGACCTTTCATCTTCATTTTCTCCTATTTCCCTTTATTTCATAAATAAATTGCCAATAAATTCTTCTTTTCCTTTGTCATTTCCTTTTCCAATCTCCATAGCCATAAATTAATCATAAGTGATACCCATCATTATGTTTTTGTGCAACATTTAGCTTTGAATATGTGTCCCATGGCATTGGTCTTATTTCGCCTTTATAAACTTTATTACTTGGAATTTTAACTGGGGCTATTACAGAACCCTCCCCCTTGGGTGAACACCATCCTCAGTGTTCAATGAAACTTATAAACCAAAAAACACATGCTTCTGTTGGGAACAGGATCCCCCAAGGATAGTTTTGGGGAAAAAGCCCATGTTTTGGGTCAAATTTTGTAATAAACTTGTAATGTCTCCACATTTTGTGGCCATGGAGTGCGAAGGTGTCAAGATTCATAAAGGGTTGTCCACCCTTATTTTTGTAAATTAAAGTCAGCTGTAAAATATCTACCCATGGTCCGTGGACCATGGGATTGTATAAAAAGAGCTAAGTAAGTAAGTTCTAAGTAGTAGTAATGAGTTCAGATAAGAGTCAGATAGTCATAGCTTTGAAGTAAGAAGTCTAAGTTCAGGTCATAGCCAAGGTAGAGGCTCTATAACCAATTGCGCAGAGGTAAAGGGTGGAAGTCCACTGCTAAGTGTACAGACCCCTGCAGCTGTGTGTGCAGGGTGGAGAGCGTCTATAATCACTTGAAGGTATCAATAAAGAGAAGTATTTTGCAAATTATGTGTCTTTGTTTCGGTTAATGTATCTTGTTGTATTGTGCATGAATTTTATTTATAATGCTTATATTATACGTGAATGCATGTAATTACGTTGGTTAAGTAAACGCAAGTAAGAACATATATTTACACGGTGCTAACTATGACTGTTTAATAAGATAAGTAAGACACTTAAACTAGTTTGGGAATCTGCACGGTACGCTGGACCTAGCAGTGCGAAGGTACCTGAGCCACAGGTTAGGGTTGCATGAAGGTCATTCATACCTTTTCGTGGAGGTATTGAAGGGTGAAATAGAGGGCTAGTTTGGCAAGCCTTAGAGCTAAGTCACCTGTGTGAAGGTAGGAATAGAAGGAATAATTCGACTTCACGACCATCTCAGGGTACAGAAACTTGGTTCTAGCATCCCCCCATACTACTTCGGGTGAGGCTTTGGTTCGCGCTCCATGGGATGATGCTGAAAGGGCTATTAGTGTAGGGATTTGATTGGCTAGACAATGCTGAACCTAGGTTAGGCCCCCTCAAGCCAACAAATGGTTCCATTGTCGGGACCGGAATCTGCATAAGAGATGTGTGATGTCGTATCACTAGAATCCAACTAAGAAAGAGATTGAAGATTGGTTGGATAGGAAGATCCACGAATTTGTGAAACAGGAGAACAAGAACCTACGGCTGACAAAGGAATAGTGGCGGGACAGGTACCTACATACAGAGATCCACGAGATATTTTTCTATTCCTTTCTAGTTGAGCTATATGAGTGGATCGCGAAGCTAGTAAATAGCCAAGGAAGGTGGAAACTTGATGGTCCTATTGTTTGCACCCCAGAGCTAGTACAGAAATTGGAAGTATCTTAGGATAAGATCACCCATGCTATTGATCATTGGCTCAATCGCATCATAGGAGGACTTGCGACTGATTTCATGGTAAGTACTTGAAATATTTGCATACCTGGATTAAAATGTTATTATGAAAAAAGCAGGTTATGCAGCTACCTTGATGTTTGGAGCTACGCGAAGTGGAAAAACTTATAGGAATGAAGGAAGAAAGGGTCCTGAATATAGTCAATTGATTTCTCCTCCACGAGCTAATGAAGAAGGAGTAGCATAGGCTTCTCCACGAAGTGCTATTCATTTAATAAGACAAGGATTCCCGTGACTGCCACCTCCACCCACACCACCTCCAACTTCACCACCATCGCCTGCGACTTCGTCCATACCACCTCCACCTTCACCGCAGTTCAGTAAAGCTGCCTTTGTTTAAAGGCTTGGGAAATGAGGACTCAGACCAGTTTTAGTTTGTCGTGAAAGCTATATGGGAAGCTCAGGGCGTTATAGATGATCACATGGAGAATGTGACTTTAGTTAGTGCTTTGCAGGATCGCATGCTAACCTGGTATATCAAGTACTCTAATGATAACCCGAATGATGGAGTAGCAGACATGCAAGCAACAACTGAATAGAGAATTCAGTAGGCCTAAATCTGAGGCACAATCGATTGTGGGGTTCAAGGAAATCATGATTCAACCAGGTGAGACACCTTGGGAACTAAATCAGAGGTTGAAGTGTAAAATCCGTGAAGCTAACATGAACTTAACAAATAGACAACATTTTGAGTGGTTTGTGGCTTCGCTACTGCCACACCTAAGTGTTGCATTGTCACAACAGAAGATAACAACTCAGGCAGAGGCCTTGGAGATTGCAATGAGACTGCATGAAACACTGATGCAAGATCCAAATCTAGGGGTTCAGCAGATCCATGCGCAGTTGAAAAATCTTTGCCTTGAGATGCAAAGCTTGAAGTAGGACAAAATAGTTCGACCAGAGGTGTGCGAAGAGGTATGGTGCCTAAAATGCAAGGGTCAAGGGAATGACAAAGACCATTGCCCGGTCTTTGTGAACTACATTGCAGGAGGGGGACCGATGCCTTTGAGGCTAGAAGCTCAAGTAGGACCAAGCATGGGGCTTGCATTGTGGTCTGCTATATGTCAAGTAGCAGGAGAACATGCCACATATAACTGTCATTTGCTGCAGAAGTTTGTACAAACACCACAACAATTGTTTTGCAACTTCTGTAGGTCAGTAGGGAATGATGAGCATAATTGCAAAAGCTATGAACTAATGATGGATAGAACTCCCGCCTATAGGGTTCAGGCAGAAATACGGCGCCCTGACCAGAGCATGGGGATGGTGCAAACACGCTTCCAGGGTCGTAGACGAGGACGAGGCAGAGGAGGACCCGACACAGGTTGGGGACAACTGATCTGCTACAATTGTGGAGGAATAGGACACTATTTCCGCTATTACACTAAGCCAACATGCTTGTCGTGCATATATGTCACTCCATTTGATCACGAAATAGAAGACTATCCTATGATGATAGCAAGGATAAGTGACAAAGGGGCGCTACCACCTTAGTCGACTCAAAATCTGTAGATGATGAAGTTTTGAGCCACGCAAAGAGGATATGAACATGAATATAGTGCTTTGAAGTGGAATCACAATAGGAGATGACAAGGGGAAACAACTTGAAGACAGTACATGGGTTCGCGAAGCTCTGGTGAAGGAGGCTGAGTTTTATTTGGAGCACGCATGTGAAACCTTCATGAAAGCGAAAAAGAGCTTCATTGAGGCCTCCACCTCAGGGAGTAAGGATAAACCTGGTTAGAAGATGGACCCTTCTATGCTTACAACCTTTCTGGAGACCTGTATGAAATTACTGCAGGACAACAAGGCTGTGAAGAGGCTACAGAAGCTTATAAACAGATGGGCCAAAAACACCCTGGGTGAGCCGCACGTAGTATGAAATATTGGTAAGCATAAAACAAGGACAGGATGGGAGATGATATCAGTCGCGCAAATAGGAGAGTATGAAATGGATCAGGCTATTTTGGACCTTGGGTCAGACGTGAACATCCTACAGAAGCAGACTTAGGAACAGATGGGGAGACTCGTACTGCAGTGGTCTTTGATTCAGCAAAGGATGGTGAATCAATAGAAGATCATCCCCATGGGGCAGCTGCAGGGGGTGACTGTAGATATTGAAGGCACGAGCGCACTGGATGACTTCGAGGTAATAGAAATTATGGATGACAACAACCCCTCCCCTGCATTCCTAGGAATTGATTGGGCTACTGATATGAACAGGGTAATCAATATAAAGAAGCGAAATATGATATTTGAGAAGAAATTGCTCCGCATAATAGTACCCCTAGATCTTGCTGAGGGATCGCGCTATATTGAACTAGTCCGTGATTATGAGTGGGATGACGATCTAGACTGTATCTATAATATAACAGCACAAGACCAATATTGGGTGAATCCAACAACGGATGGATGAATTACATGGGATCGCGAGAGTTCTTGCACCCCAAACTCTGATGAAGAATTAGAGCGCTGGCAGATTCGATTACATGGAGTAACGACACTAAGCTGTAACATTATGATCCTGACACTATTTTGTGTGTCACCAGAGGTAAGAAATCTGCCTACTTATGATGGCCTAAATGATGTAGTTATATTTTTGCATGCATTTGAAAGGGAGGTACCAGAAAAGCAGTGTTTCCAGACGTTAGACTGGGCACTGCACGCTACGCCTATAAGGTGGTGGGTATGCACAAGGGAATCTTTGATGATTAGCATGAATGTAGGAGGATGATGAGAACACGCTTTGGGAAACCAAGGGTGCAAATAATGGACAAATATGATGGGAAGGATGATCCACACACGCACTTGGCCAAATGGACTTAGGCTTATGGAGAGAAGCCTCAAGCGGAATGGGTGCACTTACTTTGTCACACCCTGGATGTCATCCCGATGAATTAGTATGTAGAGATAGAGCCTCTCCATGGTACAAGTGAATGTGATATTTTGTACGAGGGATTCATAATGACATTCAACTTTAAAGGCAACTTTGATTGTATTGATGAGGCGCTACAAGAGGTGAAAGCACCAATATTTAGGATATCACAGGATCCCTTGGACTTGATTCAGCCTGAGTGGGCTACTTAGTTGAGTCACACACTAGAATGCTATAACGTGACCACTGAAGAAGAAGATGAGGATTTGCGAAAGATTAACATCCCTAAAATAGAAGGCCACTGTGAGGTTGAAGGACCATAGATTGAGAATCCTAATATAACTGCACTACTGAAAATGAAACAAGTAAAATTGGTAGGGAGGTAGAGCCTAAATTCACGAAGATTGGAGATTACCAGGATGACACAACGATGGATAAGGTCACTGAATTTCTCCGAGAATACTAGGATTTATTCCCTACAAAGTTTACAGATATAAAAGGGATAATGGGAGACCTAGGTGTTATGAAGATCACGTTGATACCCAACGTGGAGCCGGTTAAGAAAATACCTTACCGTCTCAATCTGAAGTATAAGGAGAAGGTCCGCTTAGAGCGAGACAAAATGCTCATGATAGGCATCATTGAGACTATGGAAGAATTTGACTGGGTAAGCCCAATGGTGGTACGAGAGACAAAGTAGAAGGATGAAATGAGGATATGATTGGATATCACAAAGTTGAATGATGCTTGCGTACATGATCCTTTCCTATCTTTGTTCACTGATGAAGTGTTAGACAATGTAGGTGGCCAGGAAGCATATTCATTCACTGATGGGTTCTTTGGGTACCTTCAGATCAAAATTGCACTAGAGGATAGGGGAAAGACAACCTTCGCGACTAAGTGGGGTTGTTTTTAGTACAGTGCCATGCCTTTCGGATTGAAGAATGTGCCTCAATTTTCTCACGTGTAGTCATTGCGACATTCAAGGAATTTATTCATAACTTCCTCGAAGAATACTTTGATGACTAGACTGTGTTTGGGCTGGTGAAGTTCCATGTCACTAGTTTATGCATGATGCTAGATACTTGTCAAAGAAAGCAGATCACGCTCAATTTGAAGAAGTGTCTGTTTTTTGTTCCTTTTGGGAGCCTGCTAGGTCATGTGGTTTGCAGACAAGGACTAATGGTAAATCCCGTGAAGATCATGGTGATACTAAATTTGGAAGTGCCAAGGAGTGCGAAATAGATGCATGCTACCCTAGGACATAAAGGATATTATAGAAAGTTTATCAAAGGCTATGTCCAGATCACCTCACCTATGGAAAAGTTGTTGAAGAAGGATGTCACATTTTATTGGAATGAGGACTGTAAGAAGAGCTTGGATATATTAAAAGAAAAGATGGTCACCGCACCAATTTTATTCTTCCCAGATTGGAAAAAGGAGTTTCATGTACATGTCAACGTGTTGTGTATAGAGATGGGAGCAGTACTGACACAAGCTAGTGGAGGAGACTGGGACCATCCTATCACATTTGAAAGCAAAAGGTTATCTAAGGCTGAGAATAACTATTCCACCACCAAGCGCGAAGGGTTAGCCATGGTGTATGCACTCTAGTAGTTTAGACACTACTTGTTGGGTGGTCATTTTAAAATATATACAGTTCACTCCACACTGAAATACCTGGTGAATAAACCTGTGTTGGGGGGGCGAATCTGCAGGTGGCTGTTATTGTTCCAAGAGTATGATTCTGAAGTTATTTTGAAGCTTGGATGACTGAACAAAGTATCAAACCATCTGTCGCGCATTGAAACAGTGGAAGAGCCCACTAATTTGGAGGAGGGATCTCTTGACGTGCATTTTTTTGCAGTGTGCATTGAGGATGGTCATTTTGAGTATATAATACACTTCCTAATGACAAGAATTGCCCCAAATGGGTACACTATCCAACAGAAAAAGGAGTTAATGGTGTGCGCGGTAGATATTTCTGTCATTGCTGGGCATCTGTACAAAATGGGGTCTGATGAGATATTGCGACGATATGTACCCGAGTTTGAAAGGAGAAGCATCCACAATGACACTCATGGGGGTGCTGTGGGAGGACATTATATAGGGAGAGCGACCACACAGAAGATTCTATGTGTAGGGTTGTGGTGGCCAACCCTCCATCACGATTCAAAAGCTTACTGTAAAGCATGTGATGTGTGTCAAAGGAATAGCAGGCCATCACAGAGATATGATATATCTTTGAATCCACAAATGACATTGCAACCCTTTGAGAAGTGGGCGATGGATTTTGTGGGACCTATTTAGCCCCAAGGAAAGATGGGAGTAAGGAACATTATCACCATGATGGAGTATTTGACTCATTGGGTAGAGGCACAACCTGTGAAGGATTACACAGGCATGACTGTTGCAAAGTTCCTCTTTGAGAATGTACTGACGCAATTTGGTTGTCCAAAGATTTTGCTGAGTGATCGCGGTATGCACTTTTTGAATGAGACGATCAGTGCGCTAATAGAGGAATTTCAGGTATATCACCAAAAGAGAACGCCTTATCACCTGCATGCTAACGGGATGGTGGAAGCATTCAATAAAGTGTTAGAGAACACACTAACCAAGGTTTGAAATGCTCAACGAAGTGATTGGGACCTACGCATACTTGCAGTACTATGGGCTTATCGGACGACATGCAAGAAGTTGACTAGACAAACTCCCTTTAGGCTTGTCTATGGTGTTGAAGTGGTAATGCTTATGGAATATATTTTTCCTAGTCTGTGCATATTGGTGCTCACGTGTATGATGGATCATGGAGCCCTGGAAGAAAGGCTCACACAACTGGCTGAGCTTAAGGAAGAGAGATTTCTGTTGGAAATAATACTAAGAGGGGGGGTGAATCAATATTATCAAATCAATATAACTTTTTCATTTTCATACTCAGATTCATATACGCTTCTTCAGTTAAGGATACTCACCTACATACGCGACTGTGTTTAATGCAACTAGCGTATATCCAATGAACTTATGATTCAATTAGTTGAGTGCATCAGAACATTATTAACCATATTAATAGTAAACAGGTGCAGTAGAACAGAACAGATCATCACACATAAGTAGCACACATGAACACCATGATATAAGGTGGAAACCTAATGTGGGTGAAAACCACCTGTTGCAATTCATCTCTATCTTCCTTTAATAAGAAACTTCTTTTTACAATGTACTGGTGCAATATTACACCAGTACGTAGGCTTCTACCAGCAGAAGGCTACAACCTTCTTAGCTCTTGTACTAGCCGATCCATTTACTAGTATGTAGGCACTAGCCTACTGAAGGCTCCAACCTTCACTCATTTTCCAGCTGCTCCTGGAAGGGAGCTACAACCCCCTGGCTCTTGTACTAGCCGATATGTTTACAAGTACGTAGGTGCCGGCCTACTAAACTTTACGATATTTTAGGGACCATGTTTCATAAATTTTCAGACTGGATCCATAAATACAAAACAATCATCACTGCAATACAATCACCAACTATACTTGCATCATCAATCTCTGAATCACCCAATACTGAAACCTTGTCAACAACACAGTCACCAGAACACAGAACCGACAACATAACTCTGCAACAACAACCAAATCCAACTGCAACTTCAAATATCATACTTCATACTGTATACACTACTCGGACGAACCCAACCTACGTGTATACGCGCTTTTACCAAAGACAACCCGCATACAGATCTGCAAATTCTAACTTATAACTTTGCAGCTATTTTAGACATCAGAACATAACATTTACAAAATGAGCATGCGTCAATGATTTATATCTAGTCTATCCATAATCAAACCATATAATCATAAACATTCAAGCCTTAATATCCTGATCCATCATCCATCACCATCTACATAGGTGCATCCTTGATTCAGATCAAGCTAAGCATCACAAACCCATAACCAGCATACTAGATCTCACACTTCATCAGATATTCATCACCTTCTCCCTTCCCCCCTTGGCCTAATGATCTTCTCCTTATATAGGTTTAGGCTTCTCTCAATACCATGGCCCAAAACCATGTTGAACCAATACCTTGGACCCAATATCTAGGGTCAACACTTCAGACCAAATACCACGGACCAATACCATGGACCAAATACCATGGACCAAATACCATGGACCAAAACTTAGTTTTCCAACATGTACGCACCTTTACTTTTGTGAACCTGCGTGTGTACGTATACGCCCCTTTTTCTCTGCTCATCCACGCGTATACGCACTTTCATCAATTCTAACCTGCGTATACCTTTCTATTGACCTACTGCACTAGATCTATCATCTGTTTAAGTTGCCATCACCTGTATGATACCTTTGAGTGAGTTGCCATCAAGGACAACACTTGTATCATAATACCAACAATCTCCCCCTTTGGACTTGATGGCAACCACCACACCAAGTCACTCTCCCCCTTTGACATCAAGGGCCAAGGGTGGACCAATATATTCTCTTCTTTGATATACATTCTGTTGTCCATACTCCCCCTGAGTACATGTTGAAGTTTCTGATTGAGCTCCCCCTTTGTATATGCCAAGATGTACCAATCCGTCCATGCTCCCCCTCAGCACATGCAAGGTCTGCAAAAGAATAACATGACTCTATACATACATTAATCTCCCAATCAGGTGGGAATATACCATTTTTGACTCATCTACCCAACCAAGTGGGGATATACC
Organism: Pinus tabuliformis; assembly: GCA_031772625.1. Taxonomy (NCBI): domain Eukaryota; kingdom Viridiplantae; phylum Streptophyta; class Pinopsida; order Pinales; family Pinaceae; genus Pinus; species Pinus tabuliformis. Next base: position 990,395,912 of record CM062810.1, on the reverse strand, counting down.
AAATGTTTATACATGACTCATTACATCATCGATCCCATGCATAGTGGGGTAACAAAATGTATCATATGACTCACAAAGACCAAGGACCTAAACAAGACCATGATAGTTATCATCAGCTATCATACACCATATGATCTACATTATAAGCATCTGTCACTAGCATGCAGACTTGTAACCTACAATACATTCTTTTGGTCAAGCAAGATATGTCAATAAGAATCATCACCAAAGACATCTAACCATAATGCCAACAATGCATTATTTGAAGTATATGCTCCCGCTGAACTTGTGCCATGCCATCATCAAAACACTGACTGAACCATACCAGACTTCTATACTGTTTCTTTTCTTCAGAACATCATATACGTGACTGTGCAGCATATAACTCGCGTATATACGCGACTTGTCTTTATGAAACCTGCGTATAAGATTTAGAACACTGATGTTCCACACTTCCAGCTTCCTCTGAATTTGTCATGTCTGTGTACTCTGCTATGCCACATCTTTCTGTTTGTACTTCCTTTTTCTTCCATATCTTCAATTGTGATGATGTTTTCTTCTTTTGGTTTGGTGTCTACAATCTTCTCCAGAATTCTTTCAATATATGTCCAAGCTTGTAGCATGCATAACATCTTACATGTTTCATATTCCTCCTAAAGCAGTCAATGGTTTTGTGACCAAACATATTGCAAGAAAAACAATATCCCTTAAAGTACCTGGAACGTGATGATCTTTCTGTTTGACGGTCTTGAACCATTCTACTTCTACATCTGGCTGCAACATGTCCAAGATTATGACATACATAACATTCAACATTATTCATTGGAGGAAATAATCATCTATAACTTCCAAAGTTAGGAGAAAAAGCTTTTCTTTGAGGAATTCCTTTCCTTGGCTGTTGATGGGGTTGTCTTCTCATCTCCTTGTTGATACTTTTAGATTTCTCATTGGAGTTCCTTGCCTCATCTTGTGAGCTAGATTCACCTTTAGTAGATTCATAAAAACCAAGACCAGTTTTGACAGTAGGTGACCTTTGACTACTAAGAATATCATCCAAAATATTAGTACTATCCTGAAATCGTAATAGTTTATCCTTTTCTTCTATTTTACCTTTCAAGATATTTACCTCAACTTGATGTTGTTCTTCCTTTTCAAGAAATTTCTTCTTCAAAATTTCTTCAGGCTTTCTTCCTTCTTCCACTTGTTGCCTTAGTATGAGAATCTGCTTTTCTTTTTCTTCATTCAACTCCTACATCATTTGACGAACTTTGAAGACATATTCCAGCTGAGCTTTTAAGCTGATAACTTCTTCTTTGAGGGAACTTTCCCTTTTGCTAACTAGATCTTTTTGATCTATTATTTTATCTGATACTTCATTTGCTTGTTCAGCTTCACACTGAGGTGATTCAGAATTTGGATCCTTGCTTCCACTTACCGGCACGATGTCATTGTTCCTTTGAGCTGTCTTCTTCTTTTGACACGCTTTCTTTCCCATTGTTCTACAGATCTCCTTCAAGCGATCAAGCTTCTACCAAAGGACCTGCTCTGATACCAATTATTGGATATAATACTAAGAGGGGGGGGTGAATCAGTATTAAATCAATATAACTTTTTCATTTTCATACTCAGATTCATATACGCTTCTTCAGTTAAGGATACCTGCGTATATACGCGAATGTGTTTAATGCAACTAGCGTATATCCAATAAACTTATGATTCAATTAGTTGAGTGCATCATAACATTATTAACCATATTAACAGTAAACAGGTGCGGTAGAATAGAATAGATCATCACATATAAGGAGAACACATGAAAACCATGATATAAGGTGGAAACCCAATGTGGGTGAAAACCACCTGCTGCAATTCATCTTTATCTTCCTTTAATAAGAAACTTCTTTTTACAATGTACTGGTGCAGTCTTATACTAGTACGCAGGCTTCTACCTGTAGAAGGCTACAACCTTCTTAGCTCTTGTACTAGCCGATCCATTTACTAGTACGTAGGCGCTAGCCTACTGAAGGCTCCAACCTTCACTCGTTTTCCAGCTGCTCCTGGAAGGGAGCTACAACCCCTTGGCTCTTGTACTGGTCGATATGTTTACCAGTACATAGGTGCCGACCTACTGAACTTTATGATCTTCCAAGGACCATGTTTCATAAATTTTCAGACTAGATCCATAAATACAAAACAATCATCATTGCAATACAATCACCAACTATACTTACATTATCAATATCTGAATCACCCAATACTAAAACCCTATCAAAAACACAATCACCAGAACACAGAACAGACAACATAACTCTGCAACAACAAGCAGATCCAACTGCAACTTCAAATATCATACTTCATACTATATACGCTACTTGAACGAACCCAACCTGCGTGTATACGCGTTTTTACCAAAGACAACCCGCGTACAGATCTGCAAATTCTAACTTATAACTTTGTAGCTGTTTCAGACATCAGAACATAACATTTACAGAATGAACATGCGTCAATAATTCAGATCTAGTCTATCCATAATCAAACCATATAATCATAAACATTCAAGCCTTAATATCCTGATCCATCATCCATCATCATCCGCATAGGTGCATCCTTGATTCAGATCAAGCTAAGCATCACAAACCCATAACCAACATACTAGATCTCAAACTTCATCAGATATTCATCACCTTCTCCCTTCCCCCCTTGGCCTAATTATCTTATCCTTATATAGGTTTAGGCTTCTCTCAATACCATGGCCCAAAACTATGTTGAACCAATGCCTTGGACCCAATACCTAGGGTCAACACTTCGGACTATATATCACGGACCAATACCATGGACCAAATACCACAGACCAAAACTTAGTTTTCCAACATGTACGCGCCTTTACTTCTGTGAACCTGCGTGTGTATGTATACGCGCCTTTTGCTCTGCTCATCCACATGTATACGCACTTTCATAAAGTATAACCTATGTATACCTTTCTTTTGACCTACTGCACTAGATCTGTCATCTGATTAAGTTGCCATCACCTGTATCATACCTTTGAGTGAGTTGCCATTAAGGACAACACTTGTATCATAATGCCAACAATTTCTAGCTGGATTTTACCAATAGGTCCAAAAGAAGCACGAAAAAGCATGGCATGATTGGCACATTAAGTTGCACACCTTTAAGGTAAATTACCTGGTTTTATTATATGACAGTAAGTTTGATAAATTTCCAGGGAAATTCAAAATGCACTGGTTAGGGCCCTATGTCATTTAGGAGATTACTGACGGAGGAGCGGTTCAGTTGGTCAAATTGAAGGGAGATCCCTTCGCAGGAAAGGTGAATGGCAGTCGACTGAAGCCATAGACCGGGGATCCGACCATGTGACTAGATGAATGTAGTATCGTCTTAGTGCTCTAGGTAGCTGAGAGGAGGCGCAGGACTATAAAATACACTGCATGGGTTGGAGAGCTGTGCGATTGGAGGGGTCGCGTGAAGCAAGGAAATGTCATAGGGTTCACGACAGCATGAAGGGAGTTGCACTACCCATGGAGAAATCACATAGGTCAGCCAAAAAGTGACCGTTAAAGTCACTATTCATGATTTGGCGGTAGAAATGCGGCCAAATGGGGCGAGCGACTAGCATTTAAGATGAAATTTATGTATCAGATCCTTGAAAATCTACCGCCAATTCGATATTAATGAACCAAATTTGGGGGGAACAATCGGATTTGAATTCAAAATTCCCTATAAATTACAAGATGATGTCCTGCTAAAAACACTTGGCATTTTGAGAATTGACTTGTTGAGCTCTCAGGCACACATGAATCGAGTATTCTTTGAGGCTTTGAAAGAGACTCCAACATTTGCAAACATATCAGAGACATCACGTGCATTGTTGGAAATCATTATGTCGGCACCCATAGAAGCTATAGACCCCAGAGTAGAGGAGTCAGTGCCAGAAGTTGAGGTGGAGGCAGAAGTAGCTACTCTAGAGGTTGCCGAGATACTATCCGAAGTCCCTAAATCACCAAGGACATCAAGACCAAAGCCAACCCCCACTAAGGAGACCACAAAGGATAAAAGGAGCAAGCAACCTACCATACCAATGCACGCATCGCCAAGGAGAAATCCACCAAAACCCACCGCATAGGAGAAAGTCAAGGCCATAAATTTGGAGCCAGAGGAGGAAGAAATTGAAGACATCCTGACAGATGATGAGGATGTGGAAGTTGAAGTGGAGTAGTTTGAAGCCCAGGCTGCTGACCCTATCACTTGACTGCCTGAGTATGTCCCTCCGCGCAATCCCAAGACCAAGGTGTCGAAGGACATCGATGAGAGCAAGACCCCCTTGCAAACCCGAATACTGCTGGATGAGATTGTTTTTTACGAACCATGCTTTGCATTGGTGCCATTGCTAAAACTTGAAGACTGGGACATGGCTGACCACGAAAGGTTCCCACACCTGACAACCGAGTAGTTGATGTGCCGCATCATCGATACAAAAACTAGAATGACCTCATTGGAGCTATAGAGGTGGCTCAGAGGAGTAGACAAGGCAGGGTTGTCAACCTACTTTGGGTGCCGCACTATAGCCACACCCCGGTGACAATATTGGTCATCAAGCAGCTGCTGTGCTTAGTGCATGATGGGTGCCTGTGGCTGAAGGAGCCAATACCCATCATAGATAGACTGATTCACAGAATAACGTGATTGCCGTATATAGGAGAGAATCTAGCCATGATATTTGGCAGAAAAGGTGGTGAACAGGCCCTCATAGAGTCTATGAAGGAAAAGTTTAAACTGGTGAAGAAGCCACAAGAATATGTGTTATCCAGCATCTGTGACCCTCTTGTGAAGGTATCCACACAGATCTTAGCAGGGATGGTGATGAGGAAGTGTCACGCCGATCAAGTGCCAGCACCTGTCATTGCACTAGAAGCCTAGTGTGTCGAAGGAGTCCAGTTCAACTAGTCGGACTACCTTCGTGGAGAGTTCTTAGCAAACTACCACAAAGCACAGGAGCTCATAAAGATGTTCCACTACGTGTGGCTCTTTTTTTCAATTGTGCTAGTAGTGTGGGAGCTGCCAGAGGACAGTCAATTCCCTTTGGTTGCACCAAACCTCCCAGAAGCAATGAAGTATGCTTTGTTGCGGGCCACCAAGGATGCACAATGAGTCAAGGACAGAAATATCTTTTGGATCTTGATGGAGATGAACATACGCATGGACATCAATCACAAACCATGATTGTCACCTACCATGTATGCCAACTTGTAGGGCTACATAGAATTTAAATCAGACTTCCATCATGTGTCCATCAAGGCGCAGAAGGACCCTACTTAGAAATGGTACGACTTTCCTTACCTGGAAACAGATGATGCCATTGATGCGGTACTTGATCAATGGCTGACATAGTGGTGACTACAATAGACTTGGCAGTGTGAGGGAGCATGTATTCCATGTAGAGAAAGGAGGAGGAGGCCAAGCTTAAGATGACTCAGTTGGTGGAAAAGAGAAAGAAGGAAGCCGCTAAAAAGGCCCAGGTGGAGCACGATGCCTCTGAGCAGACAGTGAAGTAGAAAAGTGGGATAGAGTGAGGCTATGACAAAGGCATGAGGTCGCCTTCACCTAAGACAGAGGATGAGATAGATGAACATAACAAACAACATGGCGCGGACCCGCACGAGACATCCAACCGCATCAAGCGCCCAAGGGAGTAGGAGAAAGGAGGGTCCAGGAATAAATCAAAGGGTACCAAGACATCACTGGACCCTATCACACTAATAGAGGGTGATTTGTATGATATTAGTGACACAGTGAGGGATGTCACCGCGGAGGCCCTACAACAGTTTCAACAGCAGTAGTAGATAATCTTGGGGGCTATCCAGACAGGTTTAAAGGAGTTGTAGACCTGCGCGTTGCAGGATAGCACATTATCTACAAGCTTGGCTATCGGCACTTCAGAGGCTGTCGAGATGCTGTGCACGAATTTCTCCAGTGCGATAGTGCTGCCTAATGGAGCATTGACCACAAAGAATGAAGCTGACAAGCTCACTGTCAACACCCTAAAGGGAGTAGGGTTAAATCTGGAAGTGTTCTCGTGTGAAGCAATCCACCTCTTACAGGATGGAGTGATTGCAGAGCTAAGGACCCATGAGCACTACTCCCTCAAGGTGATCATTGAACAAAGGATCAACAACAAGTAGATGGCACTACAACAAGATAATGTGATTGCCGCTAAGACCGAGGTGACCAATTAGAGCAAGTGCATTATGCAAGTCATCGAGGAGGCATGCCTAATGGTCCCAGAGTTGGCCATTCCTAAGGAGGATCTAGTCGAGGTAGGCATCCACAAGCTAGCCACAGGGGTGTGTGATAGTCATGCTGAGATGGCGAAGGTTTAGTTGGCTTTGAACCTTTAAATCACGGAATTATAGTTGAAGGCCCAACTTTCAACTTCGCTAGAAGTGAAGGAATAGCGAGCAACCACTATCACAGAAGTAGTAGCAGTGGTGGATAGTGTAGTAGCAAACTGCACGCAAATTTTTGAGCAGTCGTTTAAGGTCCTGACAAGATTGCAGGAGGACCCCAATGTCCAGAAACTAGAGATGGAAGTGCGTGAGCTACAACAAAACTATGATGAGGTTAAGGGCACAACATGAACTGTCACACTGACAAAAAGACTAACAAAGTTGCAGTAGGCCAAGCAGCTGAAGGAATAGGTGGATGTAGCACTGCACAAGAAACCAATGCTGAAGGCAAGATTGAATCCCTGGCTAGATGAGGCTTACATAATGACAAGTTCTATTGAAGGAAAGCTTGCGACTCTACAAGGCACTCAGCAAAAGCTTCAAGCTGATAGTTACGGAGCAGTGACCAAGCAAATGGTCAAAGACATGAAGTAGGCGGCTGCACAGTGCACAACCGAGGTTGTGGTCAAACGAGTCGAACTAGAAGGTTTCCGTGCAAATATCTCTGTGCCTGCCGAATGACTTGAGGGCGAGTCACGATGTTTGTGTTGGGGGCTTGTTGGGAATGGGATGCCCCAAGGATAGTTTTGGGGCAAAAGCCCATGTTTTGGGTTGAATTTTGTAATAAACTTGTAAAGTCTCCACATTTTGTGGTCGCGGTGCATGAAGGTGTCATGAGTCATAAAGGGTTTCTCGCCCTTATTTTTGTAAAGTAAAGTCGGTTGTATAAGATCTACCCATGGTTCATGGACCATGGGATTGTATAAAAAGAGCTAAGTAAGTAAGTTGTAAGTAGTAGCAATGAGTTCATATAAGAGTCAGATAGTCATAGCTCTAAGGTAAGAATTATAAGTTTCAGGTCATAGCTTAGGTAGAGGCTATGTAGCTAAGTGCGTAGAGGCCTAGGGTAGAAGTTCCACAGCTATGTGCGCAGGGTGGATAGAGTCTGTAATCACTTGAATATATCAATAAAGATAAGTATTCTACAAATTTTGTGTCTTTGTTCCGGTTAATGCATCTTGTTGTATTGTGTATGAATTTCATTTATAATTCTTATATGATGTGTGAATGTATTTAATTACGCTGGTTAATTAAATGCAAGTATGGACATCTGTTTATGCAGTGCTAACTATGATTGTTTAAGAAGATAAGTAAGACACTTAAACTAGTTTGGGAACTTGCACGGTACGTTTCCCTAGCAACGCGAAAGTACTTGAGCCGCAGGTTAGGGCTGCGCAAATGTTAATCAAAAATTTTCGTAGAGGTACTGAAGGGTGGAATAGAGGGCTAGTCTGGAAATCCCTAGAGCTAAGTCACCTACGTGAAGGTAGGAATATAAGGAATAATTTGACATCACGACCATCTCAGGGTGCGGAAACTTGGTTTTAACATCCCCCCATACTGCTTTGGGTGATAGTTCTGTACTCGCTCCATGGGCTGATGCCGAAAGGGTCAGTAGTGTAGGGATTTGTTTGGCTAAACAACGTGGAACATGGGTCAGGCCCCCTCAAGCCAACACTTCTCATGGAGTTTTATAACATAACTTGATGTAACATTTACATCATATCAGTCTGCTGAAGCACAAACAACATATCATGAACACCATACCACTTACTAGAGCTTTATAACACAACACGACGTGTTATTTACAACATACATATGAATATATACATAACCAAAACACAACATCAAAACATATATCAAAAGACATCTATGCAACCAATGAATAAAGAAGGATATATAGCCTGCATCTAATCAACCATCTCCCATGGAGCTTCGTTAGGCCTAAAGTGCTTCCATTGGACTTTAACTTGCTCAATTACTCAATTCTGGAGCATGGGCATCTTTTTCTAGAAAATTCACTAAGGTTTCTGTTGGAATTCTCCTTCTGGTTCCACCTACAATACAGACAAGTCAATCACATGATTAGAATCTTTCACATACTTCTTAAGCAATAACACATGTATAACATCATGGAATTTCACTGTCGTAGGTAGTGCAAGTCAGTAGGCTACTAGTCCAATCCTCTCAAGAAGCTTGAAATGTCCACAATATCGAGGTGCCAACTTGGCACATGATCCAATCCTAAAGGAGCTCTTCTTGGGCTTGATGCGTAAGTACACTTGTTCCCTAATATGAAACTCCTTAAACATCTTGCGTTGATCTGCATAACTCTTTTGTCTATCCTATGTTTCCTTTAGATTCTTCTTTATAGCATGAATTTCTTATTCCATCTCTACCAACATATCCGTTCCAATAAACATCCAGTTCACTGTATCACTCGAACTGATGGGAGTATTACACCACTTCCAATAAAGTGACTTAAATAGACTCATACTCAAATATTCCTAATACCCATTATTATACGAAAACTCCACCAGCGGAAGATATTCTTCCCACTTTTTCTACTAATGCATGACATGCATTCTCAACATGTCCTCCAAAACCTTGTTGACCCTCTCTATTTTTCCATCATTTTATGGATGATAAGTTGTACTGAAGGCCAACTCTATCCCCAAACCTACAAATTACCCTTTTCGAAACCTGGTATTGAACTTGGCATCTCTTCCTAACAAAATCTTCCTAGGAATACCATGTCACCTCACTAGATCTTTGATGAAGACCCATGCTACCTCACTAACTGAATAAATATATTTCACTAGAATAAAGTAAGTTACCTTTGTCAACTTGTCAACAACAACCATAATAAAATCATGTTTTCTAGATGTCCTTGGCAAACCTGTAATGAAGTCCATGGAAATGACCTCACATTTCCACTCTGGAATCATAATTGGTTGTAGTAATTGACCTGGATGCTTACACTTTTCTTTAACTTATTGATAATCCAAGCATCTCGCAACAAACTTTGCCACCTCTTTCTTCAAATTCGGCCAATGGTAAAATTGCTTAATCATTTTCATTGTCTTCTTATATCCACAGTGACTTGAATAAAATTTAACATGAAATTCCCTCACTATAAGCTTCGTAAGCTCACTGTTGTCTGATACATAGATTTTTTCGCTAAATCTGACCAAACCATCTACTATGGGATGATAGTCCACATCTGGTTCAACTATAACCTACTACTATAACCTGTGCTTAAGTTACTAGTACTTGTCACGCTGTTTTCCTGCCTATAAGATTTGATCATATAAATCTATCCCATATGAAATCATAGCTGTGTTAAAAAATTATATATTAAAGAGCAATGGAACGCATAAAACATTGTAGAAATATAAACACATAAAATGCATAAAACAAGAGAGACACAGATATATGTGGTTCACCCAGTTTGGGCTACTTTAACAGAGAAACAACCAATCCTTCTTTTATTATATTATCCAGCAAATTGAATAGATACAACCTACAATAGATCCACTGTAACTCCCTCTTCACTATTAATCTCCTCTCTTTTCCTCACTCCAAATACAGATATACATAGACGCAATACAATTCCCTCATATATAGCAAGGGTTGCCTTCTAGGGCAAAAAACCCTAAATCAAACATAACTTCTATCATCAGATCATCTGCCTGATGAATGGCCCGATTGACTAAAAATTACTATACTTTTACAAGGAAATTTTACATCTATTTTTAGCTTCGGGGGTGCTGCCCCCAAACCCCTGCCGGGGGACTGCTGGTCCTTGAACCCCCCAGATGGGGGGGGATTAGCCCCCCAAGACCCCCATGGGGGATACAAGTACCCCCTGCGTAGAGGGGTGTATAGTCTTCCTGGGGTATACATCTGACTAAAAGCCTTTGAATACAGAAGATAATCAGGCTCCACACCCAACAATATCCCACTTGGATACTGATTATAACAACTCCACCGCTGCTTCATTTACTAGACAATGACTCCACTTTGGACCTCGCTGTTTCTCATCTTCTTCATCATACTTGAAGACCAATTGAAACTGAGCAGATTCTCAGTTTCTCCCTGGTTACAACTTTTGTTAACATATCTGTAGGATTCTGGCTAGTGTGTATCTTTTCCAGCTTCAACTGTCCATCTTCCAATACTGACCGTATGAATGATACTTGAGTTGTATATGTTTAGTTTTGGAATGAAATACAGAGTTCTTTGCAAGATGTATGGCACTCTGGATGTCACTATATAATCTTCCCAACTCCATCTTTTTACCCAATTCATCCAGAAACCTTTGTAACCAAATCATTTCTTTACTAGCCTCTGTAGCAGCAACATACTCTGCTTCTGTTGTTGAAAGTGCAACAACACTTTGGATTTTTGAAACCCAACCGACAGCTATTCCACCTACAGTAAATACATATCCTGTAGTGCTCCTCTTGTTATCTCTGTCACCTGCCACATATGCATCAACATATCGCTATAGAGCAATGTTTGAACCACCAAAGCATAATGCTTGATATGTGGCACCTCTCAAATACCTGAGAATCCACTTCACTGCCATCCAATGTTCTTTTCCTAGATTGTTCTTGTACTTGATTACAACTCCCACTGCATGTGCAATATCAGGCCTTGTGTAGACCATTGCATACATAAAGCTTCCAACTGCTGATGCATATGGAACTTTAGACATATGAGCCATTTCTTCCTGAGTCTTGGGACACACCTCCTTACTTAATTTGAAATGGCTACCCAAAGGTATAGCAACTAGTTTTTCATTCTGCATATTAAACCTTTTCAACACCTTTTCTATGTACTCACTTTGAGACAATGTTAATTTGCGATCCTTCTTGTCTCTAGTTATTCTCATACCAAGGATTTGTTTTTCAGCACCCAAATCCTTCATTGCAAATTAGTTTTCTAATTTCCTTTTGAGCACATTTATTTCCTGCATTTTAGAACCTGCAACAAGCATGTCATCTACATACAATAACAATATAATATAGCTACCATGATTTTGCCTTTTGAGATAAACACAATGGTCAGAGTGACATCTAGTATAACCTTATTCAGACATAAACCTATCAAATTTTAGTTACCACTGCCTTGGAGCCTGTTTTAAGCCATACAAGCTCTTCTTCAACTTGCACACTAGTTTCTCCTTCCCTTTTACCTCATATCCTTGTGGTTGCTGCATATATATCTCTTCCTCCAAATCCCCATGGAGAAAGGCTGTGTTTACATCTAACTGCTCAAGATGTAAATCTTTAGTAGCTACTAGACTTAGAATAGTTCTAATTGAAGTCATTTTCATAACAGGAGAAAATATCTCATCAAATTCTATACCCTTTTTCTATGCAAACCCTTTCACCACAAGTCTAGCTTTATACCTTTTTCTACCTCCATCTTCTTCCTTCAACTTGTAAACCCATTTATTCTACAATGTTGTTTTACCTACAGACAACCTGACTAAGTCCCAAGTCTGGTTATGTGTGAAGGAGTCTATCTCTTCTTTCATGGCTTGCTCCCACTTCTTCCTGGTTTCTACCTGCACTGCTTCTTCATAACATTCTAGTTCACTAGAATTAGTCAACAATACATAATATAATGAAGGAGAGTACCGTTCAGGGGTCTACTTATCCTGGTAGATCTTCTAACACCACTTTCAGGTGTTTGACGTGCTTGTTGCTGTTGTGGTTGTTTTTCTATCTATTGATCGTTATGATTTTCAGGCACCATCACTTTTCCTGTGATATCATCAAGCACTATGTATTCTCTGTTTTCTTTTTCCTGTTTCTTTTCCCACAACTGATTCTTATACAAGACCTTTTCATTGAATATTACATCTCTGCTCCTAATGATTTTGTGATTTTCATAATCATATAAGTGATAACCAAAATCATTAACACCATATCCAATAATGGTACATTTCTTTTATTTTTCCTCAAGCTTTGTTCTATTTTCTTTATTAATGTGGACAAAGGTTTCACAACCAAAAGTCTTTAAAAATGAGTAGTTTACCTTTTTACCCGTCCATGCCTCCTCTGGAATACCACCATCCAAGGAACTTGAAGGCCCTCTGTTTATTAGATAAACATCAGTGTCTACAACATCTGCCCAAAATTGTAAAGGCAATCATGCATGCAATCTCATGCACCTTGCACGCTCCATGATTATCATGTTCATCCTTTTTGACACACCATTTTCTTGTGGTGTTCCTAGAACTATCTTCTATCTACGAATTCCATTCTCTGAACAGTACCTATCAAACTCTTTGCTGCAATATTCACCCCCATTATCTGATCTGAGACACTTCAACCTTTTCCCTGTCTCATTTTCAACCAAAGCTTTACATTTCTTGAAAGTATCAAATACGTTAGATTTATTTCGATTACAATAAATCCAGGTTTTTCTGGTTGCATCATCAATAAAAGTAACATAATAACGAGAGCCACCAAGGGATTATACCTGAGTAGGTCCCCATACATCTGTATGCACAAGCTCTAATTTTTCGCTCTTCTTTTTTTTCCCAACTGTAAGGAATCTGAATCCCTTTTGTTTTCCATAAACACAATTTTCACAGAATTTTAAATCAACATGCTTCAAACCTGGCAACAAATTTCTTGAGTGAAGAATCTGCATCCCCTTCTCACTCATGTGCCTGAGCCTATGATGCCACAATGCCATATCTTCTTCTGTAGAGGTTAAAGCATTAACATAATTAGAAATACCATTGCATAAATACAATGTACCAACCTTTCCTCCTTTCGCTATTACCAAGGATCCGTTAGTGACCTTCTAGGTTTTATTTGTGAAATTACTTATGCAACCTTCACCTCCCAACTGCCCTATTGAAATCAGATTTTTCTTCAGATCTGGAACATGCCTTACCTCCTTCAATAGCCATTGACTTCCATTCTGTTGTTTTATGAAAACTGTATCCATTCCAACGATTTTACAGGGTTTATCATCAGCCAATCGAACCTATCCAAAATCTCCTTGAACATAATCATGAAAATGTTGCTTATTAGGTGTGGCATGGAATGAGGCCCCTGAATCTACCACCCAGACATCAATAATATTTTCAAATGAAAGAATCAAAGCATCTTGGAACACATCACCTTTTACATTCGCTTCATGATTAGTTTCTTGCTGTGCATCTCCTTCTTTTCCCTTCCGAGACTTGCAATCTTTCTTCAAGTGTCCTTTCTTCCCATAGTTCCAGCACACTATCCCTGATCTAGACTTGGATCTACCTTTTCTTGACTTACTGTGATATCCTGGGCTCTTTCCTCTTTCCATTTTTCTTCCCCTAGTCTCTGCAGTCAAAGCATTGCCTGATGTCTCACTGGAGCTTTTCCATCACATTTCCTTGCTAAGGATTGCACTGAAAACATCATCAAACTTTAAAGTACTAGATCCAGAGACAAAGTTACTAATGGCCATAATTAAGCCATTCCAACTTTTTGGCAATGAGCACAGAAATAATAGAGCCCTAACTTCATCATGAAAATTTACCCCTACAGAACTTAACTAACTTGTAACTGTATTAAAATCATTTAAATGGTCTGCAACAGATCCACCTTCTGACATCTTCATATTAAATAAACAATTCATAAGAAATACCTTATTTGAGGCCAAGTGTTTTTCATATAGTTTGGTCAATGCCGACATTAAACCCTTTGTTGTTGTTTCCTTTGAAATATTAAATGCTACTGATGCTGCTAGGTACAACCTTATTGTTCCAAGTGCCTTTCTGTCGAGAATATCCCATTCTATGTCTGTCATACTTGTCGAGTTCTTTGTCTTTCTGCTCAATGGTAGGTACAGATCTCTCTAATACAGCTAATCTTCCATTTGCATTTTCCACAACCGGTAGTTTTTTCCATTGATTTTTTTGACCCTAAACCTAGCATCTTCCACCATTGCTCCCACTCAAACCAAGAACGCTTCTCTCCTATGAGTTTACCAGCCAAATAGACCTTTGGCTCTAATACCAATTGTTAGAAAATTATATATTATAGAGAAATGGAACACATAAAATATTGCAGAAATATAAACAAAGAAAACACATAGAACAAGAGAGACACAAATATACGTGCTTCACCCAGTTTGGGCTACGTCCACAGAGAAATAGCCAGTCCTTCTTTTATTATATTATCTAGCAAACTGAAGAGATACAACCTACAGTAGATTCGCTAGAACTCCCTCTTCACTCTGAATCTCCTCTCTTTTCCTCACTCCAAATACAAATATACATAAACGCAATGCAATTCCCTCATATATAGCAAGGAGTTTCCTTCTAGGGAAAAAAACCCTAAATTAAACATAACTTCTACCATTAGATCATCCGCCTAATGAACGGCCCAGATTAACTAGAAATTACTATACTTTTACAAGGCAATTTTACATCTATTTTTAGCTTCGGGGGTGCTACCCCCGAACCCCCCAACCGAGGGGGATTAGCCCCCCTAGACCCCCGTGGGGTGGACAAGCCCCCCCGGACCCCCCCGTGTGTGGAGGGGTGTACAGTGTTCCTATGGTATACATCCGGCTGAAAACCTTTGAATACAGAAGATAATCAGGCTCCACACCCAACAAGTTGCTATATGATTTAAATGTATTCTTTTGCTAAGAGAAAATGAAACCCTATTTTCTTTTCCCTTAATATACCTGATCTCGATGTAAAACTCACTGATCGTAGCCAACCACCTAGCTTCCAAGAATTCAAATTTGGTTGGTAAAATAAATATCTCAACCCACTGTGATCACCCATAAGAATGAATCTCCTGCGAAGAAGCTAGTGTGTCCACATCTTCAATGCATGGAAGATGTTTGCCAACTCAAAATCATGGATCACATAATTCCTCTTGTGCTCATTCAATTTCCTTAACTCATAACATACCACCTATCCTTCCTGCATTGAAACCCCACCAATTCATCTCTTGCAAGCATATGTACATATGACAAACTCTTTTTTTGGATTTGCAATCTTTAGAACCAAAGAATTTGTAAGAAACTACTTTAAATGCTCACAAGTTGCTGCACATTCCTATGTCCATTCGATTTTCTTTCCTTTTTGCTATAATGATGTAATGGGATAGGAAATCTATGAGAATTTCCCGATGAACCTACTATAATAATCTTCCAACCCCATGAATGATCTGACCTCATCCACATTCCGAAGAGCTACCCATTTGTTATAGACATTTTTGTGCCTCGCGTCAAGGAGCATGGAATGTCAATAATTACAGGGATCCTCAATCCCTAAACATGTTGTTCTTACCTCTAAAAGAACAAGGTCATCAAACAACAGCACTTCCAATCAGTTCTCCACCTGAAAACACTTCAAAACAGGCTTATTTTGGATCATGTCAGCTGCTTAACTGAGCTTCTGCGCTGTATTGCAACTGTCCCACTCTGTACCTGCGCTGGAAGTCAAAAACAATGAAGGCTACCTGCGCTGGGCGAGATTGGCCAAGTGGCACAGTCATCCTGCAAGGTGTCAACTGCCCAGGAAGCTTCCAAACTGACACTTGGTTCATCAGATTCGCCTTGTGATGAGTAAGAGGTACTTGATCACCATGTGTAACCAAGGATCTCCAAGTGGACTCAAGAACTGAAGATTAACTGAAGAGGGAGAGGACACTAGTCAGCTATATGCCAGCCTCCAGCTGACTCATCCTCTCTTCTTCTCTCCTATTTATAGAGCTCTTCTATGAGGTCTAAGAAGGCTGGAATTTTGGTTTAAGCAAGGAGGTGCTGTTGGTTTGCATTCAGAGCTATTGGGTGATTGTTTTACTAGAGGTGAAGAGGAGAGTTCTTGCTGCCGAGGAGGTGCTGCTGGATTGGAGCCATCATTGGTTGTAACTTCCTCTGGAACCCTGTTACTTTCTATCAATAAAGTTTGCATGTTCTCCTATATACTTGTTTTACATAGATGCTTTGTGTTTACATGTATATTTGATGCACCCTAATCCATGCTTCAGTTATGAGTACATGTATCTTGTAGTTTGCTCTCTTGTTTTGTGCAGGATCTGTATGTAGCTGGACCGGCTAGGAGAGCAAGGAGCTGGGAACGAGATACAAGGAGAGAAGAGCAAGGATCGACTAAGCGAAGGACACCAGGTTGGTTGACCTTCTTTCATTCTCTCTGTACTTGCATAAAGGGAAACAGTAAAACTTTACTTTCAGTTGTTGCTAAAGACTGTCACCTTTAGAGTAGGGATAGTGTCATCCGCATCGGATACTTTTCCCCACAACAAACTGGCGACTCCGCTGGGGAGATCCTAGTATCTTGTTGTTGTAGTATTTTGCTATTCATTTCTTGAAGAAAAGAGTACCGAATCGAAAAGCTTTTGACTATATCAAAAGCGAAGTAGAGGGTTTTGCTACTCTTGCTCCTTTGCTGAGCAAATTCAAGATTTAAAGAGCTAATCTACAGATGAATCTTTACTCTTTGTGATAGATCTTCATCCTCTTGATCATCCCTTAGCCTGTACTTAACCCATAGCATTTTATTTCAGCAAAAACAGTACATTTTTGAGCTTTTTATGACCCGGAATTCTTAGCAGACGTAACTCTCGTAAGTCAGTGCAGGCTGTCCACAGGCAGTCTGCATTACAGCGCAGGTGCTCCCTTCGGGAATTGCGCTGAGAGTGAAACTGACAGACCAGTGCCTGCGCTGGTCCAGTTAGCCTTAGTCTAGCTCAGCTCTTCCTTTGTGTCTTGGCCCTGTTTGCACTTGTTTTTGGCTGATTGCTTGCTGGTTATTGTACTTGTTGTAAGCCACTTCTCCTTGACATTATTCCACCTCAGTTGTGTGATGAAATTGTAAACGTTCTTTCAGTATTTCTTGTTTCAGTTACAATTTCCCATTGTGAAAAGCGAACCTTGTAGCTATGGCCTCTTAGATCCTGAACTGTAAAAGCATTTTTGTGATCTTATGAGTTAGTGTTATTACTGTTCATGGCTGTTTGAGTGTGTTTGCTCTTCACTTTTATGGTTTGAATCTATACATTTCCTGTATTTAAACAAGTCTATCATAAGGTGTCTTTTTGATTGTGGACAAGCTTGTTTATTTCTACTTGAAATTAGATTCAAAATTATACAACAGTTTCCTTTTTGTCTAGCATCAACATTAAGGATAACGAAAAGAAATACATGCATTGTGCATTTTGCATTTGACTGTGTGCTTGACGATTTAGGAAAGTGTGCATTTTAGTGTGTGTTCTTTGATCTGTGGAAAAAGTTGTGTCCTTCTTTTCCCTCAAGTAGATTAAGGTTTTCAAAGTTGAAAGTTTGAAAAGATTTGCTTCTCATTCTTAGATTGCATATAGGAAGTTGTATATATACATCTCGTGGCGAACCTGAAAGGCAAACTGTTAAGAAAGATCAACATTAAAATAAACTCAATTTACATAACAACGCTTTGGAATTTAACGCAAACATCTAGAGGTCTAGGTAGAGACGTGTTCCGGGGTCGTTAAACATAGTGACTGTCGATCTCTACGAAGGTGGGTGATTCCTCCTGAGAGTCGGTGGCACTAACACGGACTTGAGCTCCCGCGTACCGTCGCGTATATTGGGAGACCCCTATAGGATTTTATCCTTTATCCTTAGGAAACCGTGTCGGCCGCCCTACTGATCGCGATGCAGTGAACACAGCATTCACGAAGATCGACCACCCGTACCGTAAAACGTATTCTGTGGTTTCGCGAAAGGTTTGGCACACCCTCTGCCTAGATCTCCAGAGCAGTTTCTTTTGGCTCTTTTCAAACTCTATAATTGAAAAGGTCCAACCGAGCATTTGTCACTTCGGGCTCGTTAATACATCGAAGGCGACTAGAGTCATCTTTAGCTTTTTCTCGACTCTTAAAACATGAAAAAGCAAGTTTGTGTCTAAAAGCGTCGTAAATAAAATTTATTTTAAAGCGGAACATAATCACCTGTTATTCCCACGTTAATCTTTCAGTTGAAAAGTATGGAGCCCACCAACCAAGGAAGTAACCTTGGCGGAAGTCCAAATCCCTTCTCCTCTTGGGGAGATGTTGGTGCGCCTCATATGGCTACATTGTCGCTTCCAGGATTGACAATCGGCCTTCCTGTATGGCTCTTTTCAACTAATGTAGTCCAGATCGCCACTAATCCTGAGCAGTCGAATCAACAGTCAGAACAATCTAGAACTACCCACCAGCCTTCCACTTCTTATGACACTTCATCTGATCCTTCATATTCGCAAGGTAGAGCTGGCAAAAGTCAGCCTCCCAAGGAGAAGAAGGAAAAGAAGAAGAAAGAAAAGAAGCAGAAGGAGCCTCTGGCGAAGGCGACTGGGGCAAGCAGAAGAAAGCTGACAAAAACCCACACACTGCACCGACCGGGCCTAAAACGCCATGTGTCATTTGCAAAGGGATCCACTTCCATCGTGATTGTCCTTGTATTCCCCGGATACTAAGGGACTGGTCCCCAAGGTTGCACAATCCGGTAGCATCAACCTCTGGTTGTCAAGTTGATTGCATTCTGTCAACTAGCGAGAGTGAAGGACGAAGAAGGGGACCAAGATCACCCTGTCTATTGTGTGAAGGTCATCATGCCATCCACAAATGTCCATTCTTAGATGAGGCCAAGAGAGTTTTGGAAGATCGCCCGGTATCACCGGTGCAACTTCCTCCTGGACACCGAAAACTCGTGCCTAATCCCTCGATAGTTGAAAATCCAGTTGAACCACTCAAGTGGTCAGCTGAAGTGTCGGTCATTGAGAATGAACCTACCGAATCTAGACCAGACGAAAGTCTAAAGGTTGATACGGCAGTTGGCCCGGTTCTTCCTTCAGAGGTTCTATCGTCCAATGACTCTGTCATCGAAGACCTGTCTTCAAATGACACCGTCGCTGAAGAGTCATCTTCATGCGACACCCTCACTGATGAGAACAAGGATGACACCATCCAGGTTCTTTTCATCAGCACCGACTCAGATGAGCATCAGGGCAATGCGCCCATTCCTTTATCGCAGGAAGGAACATCATCAGAGTCGTATCCGGCCGTATATTCGGTCCCACCACCAAGCAACCTGGTTGTATCCTTTGATTGGAATCAACTAGGCAGACCCCGGTTACCAGCCAGTGTTCCATTCAGAATCATTGTCCAGATCTATAGAATGATTATGGCTGGTACTATCATTGATGAAGGGGCGTCTGTGAGTATCCTTTCCTCTGTTGCTTGGAAAGCACTGGGTTCCCCAGCGCTTTTACCTGAGTTGAGAAATCTCTCAGGTTTTGATAAAGGAACCAGTCGACCATTAGGGATCCTCCCCGATGTACCTGTTACATTGAAAGGGAAGACCGTCAGGATGAACGTGTTGGTAGTTCAAGGACCCTTGGATTATAACCTACTCCTTGGACGCGACTATATTTATTGCATGGGAGCGATAGTCTCCTCACTCTTTAGAGTAATGTGTTTTCCACACGAAGGAAGGGTGGTCAAGCTCGTAGACCAACTTTCATTTCCGGGATCTCGCATCGCAAATAGTCAAATACCAATCCTAAATGGTCTGTTCACTCAAGATTCGCCTCCGCCCCCAGTCCTCCTTCCCGATGAGCGCGAGTAATTCGGAAAGAAAGACTAGGACCCAGGGGGCATGCACCCTGGTCTGCTTCGGGCAGAAGAAACTCCGGGTATAAGGAAGAATTTCCGCAGAAGAAAATGACTAGTCCGTACCCCGTCCGAAGGAAGTGGGGTTGTTCTGGAATAATGATCTTTTGTTAAAGTTATGTGTTTGGGAATCATTCACCTTTGTCTAAAAAAGTGGGCAATGCCCAAGTAGGAATTCCCTTATTGTAACAAGTAGTCACCATCTTTAAATTCAAGCCTCGCCCATCGAAACATATGTTTTGAAGGATAAGCAGGGGCAGTCAACTAAGAAGGAGACCGTATTGTTGTAACAGAGGGTAACCGTCTTTGGACAACCCAATGATAGACACCGCCGAAGAAAGAGATTGATTTGCGGCAGCGAATAGAACCACTCTTCGGATAATAAGAAAGAGGCAAGCCTCCCTCAATAATACCAATGTTTTATCTTTGAGTAGTGTTCTTCTATTTTCACAAATAGCTGTTTGTTCAAAGTGGGCCGACAGGAAGTCTGAGTACTGCGTAAGACCCCTTAAAATAACGAGAAGACAAGTATCGTTAGCATTAGATTAGCAAGATGACAAATAAGTAAGAACACCCAAAGAAAAACAAAAGTAGGGGAGAGGAGGGGCAGCCTCGAAATTCTATCCTATACCTGGGGGCATGCAAACTTTCTGGAGTGCAAGCTAGGGGCGGTTATTTATCTGGTTTTAAGATTAGCCGTTTCCGAACTTGCATGAAAGAAAGCCTGTGGGGCAGAAGTAAAATTTGCCAAAAGTGAGCACAGCTGTGGTAAGGCATAAGCTCTATAAAAATTGGTCCTTACGAGAGGCGTTCTTCATATGACTGGTATATCGAGCAGTTTTAGCATATAGTTCATGCTCGTTAAAAAATAAATGCAAATCCGAGCAGTTTTAGGCCTGAATTTAAGCTCGTTAAAAAATAGAAAAGTGTGAGCAAAAGTTTCCCCCAGAGTTCAAGCTCATGGAAAAAATGAACCGGTAAATAACCTTTTGAGATCGTAAATTCATCAGCCATAAGAACCTTGATCGTGTTTTCATCCATCACCTCCACTGTTCATTTGGTTGATCATTCACTTCCATTTGTGTGTTTACCTCTTTTGAGAAACAGCTGCGAAGAGTGATTTCACCTAGCCATCCTTGTGACACTGCC
The DNA here is from genome assembly GCA_031772625.1 of Pinus tabuliformis. Taxonomy (NCBI): domain Eukaryota; kingdom Viridiplantae; phylum Streptophyta; class Pinopsida; order Pinales; family Pinaceae; genus Pinus; species Pinus tabuliformis. The sequence continues at coordinate 990,374,788 of CM062810.1, read as the reverse complement.
GTGATTGGAAAATTCCAACCTGTACCTGGAATCCGTAGCTATCCCTGTTTATCACTCGTTCCTCAAAAGACGAGTCTTCTTTCAGCTCTTTTCACTGACTCGTAAAATATGAAAAGTTTGCCGAGTTTTGGCCTTCCAACTCGTTAAAGGACCGGAACGCTATCCCTCCTCTAAATTTTAATCTTTTTGGACCTGAGGGATTATTGCACAAAAGGATCGAGCGCTTGTCTTGTTCGGCTCGTTAAAAGTACCGAACAGCCATCCCTTCTGTATTGTTTTATACTTTTTCGGACTTAAGGGATTTGCTGACGAAAAAGGAATTATGGAGTTGACTTTCTGTACCTTTTTAGACTCTCTAAAAATGAAAAGGACCGAGTTTTCTTTGTCGTTAGACTCGTTAAAATGATTAAATAGCGACAAACTTGTCTTTAGACGAGAACGAGTTTCCCTATCGCTAGGCTCGTTAAATCATAGCGATGGGCTTGCCCGAAGGGCAGGTTATAGAACAAGCATATGTTATCCTCCTCAAGCTTGACAAAAATAAAGAGGTACTGGTCAGAAATGACTGGGGAAAAATTGGGAGAACATCAAAGTTTAAAGGTAGCAAGTCACTCTTGGACATGACACTTTTCCTCCGTACCATATCGGGTTGGGTTGTTTCATTCACCGGTCTCATCACCATGGTCCTCGCCACACCATCCACATTTGGGGTAATGCTACCGATCCATCGCATCAGTGTCGTTATATGTTCAAGAGGGGTCATTCTAGAAGTGTCAACCGTGTCCCATCCACTACCATACATTATCCTTCATCCATTCATGATCGCCACCCTGAATCATATTTCACAGTTTGTTTTCACCTCCACTAAAGTCATTAGCTCCGTTCCGTGTCATTGATGTGGGATTCATTAAGGCCCTCCTTTGACGGATCGCTTCTTGTCGACTTCAGCTCATTATCCAAGAAGTTGATCTAGGAACACCCCCATCAGTACTTTGAAGCTTGCATGCCTCAATGGCAAGTTTCTCACTTCCGGCGACAGGTATACATCAATGACCTTCGACCAGAAGATTTTGCGTGGCGTTCGACGCCAAGTCCTTTATTCACGCCACGTGAATTGTACTGCAGTACCTTGAGGGTCATCGCCATTATTGGTGATTCCTCTCGCGCTTGTTAACGGTTTTCATTATTGACCGGTAATCAAGCGGTGTCTTTCCATGTTCGACTTCAGCGCAATTCTCACATGGATCGACTTGTACTTAGAGTGAAGATCGAACGAGTTTGAAGACCCCGGATCTAGTTTCATCCATCCGGGCTGCGATATATATTCAGGAAATATAAAAGCATTTGCCGTGTACATCATTGCAGCAGATGATCATCCTATTCAAAGGATGATAGTTTCAGCAGAAAATTATCAGTCTATCTTCAGACGATCGTCTGTCATATGTACCAAAAATGTATTTATAGAAAGCTGAGCATGGGAATGCCCGCCTCAGCTAGATCATGAGAATAATGATGAATGAAAAATAATGTATTGTATTGTATTGTATTACAGGGCACTCTCCTCAGCACTGGAACGAACTTCGGATCCTCTAGCTAAATCATTTCACCCGATAAACGGCCTCATACTTTAGGGGGCAACTGTTATAGACATTTTTGTGCCCCGCGTCAAGGAGCATGGAATGTCAATAATTACAGGGATCCTCAGTCCCTAAACATGTTGTTCTTACCTCTAAAAGAACAAGGTCATCAAACAACAGCACTTCCAATTAGTTCTCCACCTGAAAACACTTCAAAACAGGCTTATTTTGGATCATGTCAGCTACTTAACTGAGCTTCTGCGCTGTATTGCAACTGTCCCACTCTGTACCTACGCTAGAAGTCAAAAACAATGAAGGCTACCTGCGCTGGGCGAGATTGGCCAAGTGGCACAGTCATCCTGCAAGGTGTCAACTGCCCAGGAAGCTTCCAAACTGACACTTGGTTCATCAGATTCGCCTTGTGATGAGTAAGAGGTACTTGATCACCATGTGTAACCAAGGATCTCCAAGTGGACTCAAGAACTGAAGATTAACTGAAGAGGGAGAGGACACTAGTCAGCTATATGCCAGCCTCCAGCTGACTCATCCTCTCTTCTTCTCTCCTATTTATAGAGCTCTTCTATGAGGTCTAAGAAGGCTGGAATTTTGGTTTAAGCAAGGAGGTGTTGTTGGTTTGCAGTCAGAGCTATTGGGTGATTGTTTTACTAGAGGTGAAGAGGAGAGTTCTTGCTGCCGAGGAGGTGCTGCTGGATTGGAGCAATCATTGGTTGTAACTTCCTCTGGAACCCTGTTACTTTCTATCAATAAAGTTTGCATGTTCTCCTATATACTTGTTTTACATAGATGCTTTGTGTTTACATGTATATTTGATGCACCCTAATCCATGCTTCAGTTATGAGTACATGTATCTTGTAGTTTGCTCTCTTGTTTTTTGCAGGATCTGTATGTAGCTGGACCGGCTAGGAGAGCAAGGAGCTGGGAACGAGATACAAGGAGAGAAGAGCAAGGATCGACTAAGCGAAGGACACCAGGTTGGTTGACCTTCTTTCATTCTCTCTGTACTTGCATAAAGGGAAACAGTAAAACTTTACTTTCAGTTGTTGCTAAAGACTGTCACCTTTAGAGTAGGGATAGTGTCATCCGCATCGGATACTTTTCCCCACAACACCATTCCATGATAACTCTTACCATTTCTCGCTCCACTTCTTTGCCTTCGTTGGAGACAACATGTCCCAAGTAATGTACCTCTATCTTGAAGAATTTTCATTTACTAAGCTTGGCATACAATCGATGTTCTCTAGATAGTCTTAACACTACTACCAATTGTTCTGCATGTTCTTCCTCATTCTTAAAATAATATATCATCAATTAATACAATCACAAACTTATCCATATAGGGACACAACACACTATTCATCAAACACATGAAATTAGATGGAGCATTAGTCAAACCAAACGAAACCACAACAACCTCATAATGCCCATACCTAGTCTGAAGAGAGGTCTTGTAGATATCATCTTCTTTGATGTGTACCTGATGATAACCTAAACTCAAATCGATCTTCGAGAACACTGTCGCCCCCTTCAACTGGTAAAACAAGTCATCAATCCTAAAAAATGGATACCTGTTCTTGATGGTTACCTTAATCAACTTCCTATAGTTAATGGATAACTTAAGAGTGCTATCGCTCTTATTCATAGACAATACTGGTGCACCCCATGGTGACACATTTTGCATGATGTAGCCCTTGTCTAACATTTTCCTCAACTGCAACTTCACTTCCACTAACTTTGGAGTGCTCATCTTGTATGTCACCTTGGATGTTGGTGATACCCCTTATACCAACTTAATAGAAAAGTCCACTTTCTTATGAGGTGGCAACTCTGACTAATAGAAAAGTCCACTTTCTTGTGAGGTGGCAACTCTGAAATGTTTGCTAGGAGCACAACTTGAAACTATTGTAAAAACGGGTACCTCTTAAAGACTTATGCATCCTCAACATCCTTACCTTTATCACTCGAAATATGAACTGAAAATGTTAGGTCCCTATAATAATAGTGTAACCCCCTTATTTTTATTGTTAGTGTAGACCCCTCTTTTTATTTTGTGCCCATTTAGCCCCCATATTGTTATTTTTGTGCCCCATAGAGGCCCACTATTGTTATTATTGTTATGTAGGTTCTAATTATATTGGGACTCCTTAGAATCCTATATATACCAAGGAGGTCTTGTCATTTGTATCATTTAATAATTGTTTATTTATGTAATGTAAAGAAGGTTTTCCCCTTGAAGAGGATAAGTTTTAAGTCATTGATCTATCTCTTCTTCTATTTTGTGAGTTGGTTGCATAACAATTGGTATCAATGGTTTGGATTCTAGGGTTTCGCTTCTTCAAATAGACCATCTTGGAATTTTCACTATAAATTATTTTCTATGAGGCTTATGAAGTTGAAATTATGACCATTTGGAACCAAAATAATGGTGAAATTCGTGTAAAAATTTTAGATCTTGGTTTGCTATACTTTTGGAGATATGATCCATGGAATTTAGGGTTTTTGCAAGCTCCAAAATTCAGTCTCAAACAAGTGACCTAGAGAAAATCATCATAAATTTCACTCTAAGCATCAGATTTCAACTTTGAAAAAAGTGACTAAAATTCATAGATTTAAGTTTGTTGTGTATCATTTTCATAGCCAAAGGTTGAAATAGTGACACATGGCATTATGTACAAGTTTTCTCTACTAAACCCATCTATAATCGGGACATGATGGGATATTGGGCATAAATATTTCTTGAAGAGTCCAATCTCAGTCTGACTTATGGGGTTAGAAATGATACTCAAAGGGATACTATTTGATGAAATTTCAGACCTTGGAGATCTGAAATTATAGAGCTACAACAGATTCAATATTGAGCTCCTACAAAGCATGAAAAAGGTGTGTATTTTTTTAAAATTTGCATAAGTTTTGTTTGAAAATTTAGTTTGACGTGATTCAATGGACACAATGAAGCATAAATATCATTGTTTGATTCCAAAATTTCTCGAAGTAAGAAAATGGAACAAGTAAGCAACCATAAAGCTGTACTATGATGCATGAATAAGAGGAAGAAATGCAACATGATATATCAAAATTACGAGACCAAGTGCAACAAATTTCTCTCTTGCAAAGAGTAACCAAAAATCAAAATGGAAGCTAAGATGTATGCTTTGAAATATGGTTTAAAATTAGACATGCAATGTCTGAAGGATGTATTGAAAGAAAACATGGAAGGTTTGAAGGATGGATTAAAAGCGAACATGGAAGCTAAGATTGAACGTTTGAAGGAAGGATTGACAATGTTGCCACAAGAAATGCTTCTTAATGGCGAAAATGTATTAGATGAAACTCATGATGAGAGAAACATGAATATTAATCATGATTTCAAAGACTCGAAATTTGGATTGAATACCCACCATATTCCAAAGATTGATATGAGGAAGTTTCCTGGCAATGATCCAGTAACATGGATACTATAGATGAAGTAATATTTTGATATCCATAATGTGCAACACACAAAAAAGGTACCCGTTGCATCCTTATATTTAGAATGGAATCAATTTTTATGGTATCGATGGATTTGTTCTCGTAAACCACTTGTCACTTTGTCAATTTTTACAGAGGAAATGATAACACTTGATGAGGATACAAAGAATAACACTTTCTTTAGCCAATTGGTAAATATCAAACAAAAGGGTTCAATGGAGGATCACATTGAGGAATTCCAGAAATTGAATATAAGGGTAAATGATATTCTAGAGGAGTATAGGATTGATGTCTTCATAGGGACTTTAAAGGATAACATGCAACATGAGGTTTAATTTGGGAGCCTAATTCATTAGAGAAGGCATTTAGGGTAGAAAGAAAAATTGAAAGAAAAATTATGGCAACAAGGAATTCTACCACTCACAACTATAAATATGGAAGTGTTGTTGCTCCTATCTTTCCACAACCTACAAGCTTGACACCAAAAAAATGGAAAAAATGAGAGAAAAAGGGATTTGTTATAGTTGTGATAGAAAATACACTAAAGGTCATAACTGTGCTGAGAATAAATTATTTTACATATATTGTGAAGAGGAGGAATAAAAGGAACAAGAAACGTCAAAAGTAGAGGATATGCATTAGAAACCAACCCTAGAGAAAGAAGAAATGAATCCAGCAATATTTTGTAATGCATCGGCAAGAATTATCACTCCTCAAACTCTCAAGATAGAAGGACATATCAAGAAGAAAAGGGTAATTAATAGTGTTTATTGATCCAGGTAGTACCCATAATTTTATTCATTGTAAGATAGCCAAGGAATTGAACTGTTTCCTATATCCAACACTAGAGTGTCAAGTGATGGTTTCAAATGGAGGAACTATAAATTTCTCTAGAAATCTCCATAATATCAAGCTAAGCATGGAGGAATATGTATTTAATAGTCCAATTCTTTCCATTCCAATGGGTGGTGTTGATGTTGTATTAAGAGTCCAATGGTTACAACCTTTGGGGACGGTAGCTTTTAATTTTCAAGAATTTTTCATGATTTTTTTTGGCGAGGGAAATGAAGTTGAATTAAGGGGTATCATATGGAAACTAGTAAAGATAATCAATTTTAATGACATGGAAAATATTCTAAAGAAATAACAATGGGGCATAATTGCACAACTATGCTCACTACAGGTTCAAACATTGAAATAATCTATTTCTCCATATCTCCAAAAAGTCTTAGCGAATCACTCCAAGGTGTTTGAGACTCCCAATGGCATCCCACCTATTCGTGATCATGATCATGCTATTCATTTGATTCCAAGAAGTGTTCCTCCAAACATCAGGCCTGACAGATATCCCCATGCTCAAAAGAGTGAAATTGAACGTATGACTACAGAAATGCTAGAGGTCGGTATAATTCAACCTAGTCAAATTTCTTTCACTGCTCTAGTAGTATTGGTGCACAAGAAGGGTGGATCATGGCGCATCTGTCTGTATTATAGGGATCTCAACATGCTCACTATTAAGGATAAATTTCCCATTATTGTCATTGATGATTTTTGGATGAATTACATGGAGCAATTTACTTCACCAAGCTGGATCTTCATTCACGATATCATCAAATTAGAATGAAGATTGAAGACATTTCAAAAACAACATTCAAAGGTCATGAAGGTCCTTATGAATTTTTGGTCATGCCTTTTGGCCTTACTAATATACCTTCCATATTTCAAGGTTTGATGAATTCCGTTTTCAAACTCTTCATTAGAAAAATTGTGTTAGTATTTTTTGATGATATACTAATCTAGAGAAATTCTTGGAAGGATCTTGTTAAACATGTCAAAAGGGTGCTCAAGCTATTGGAGGAGAAATAATTATATGCAAAAATATCCAAATGTTTCTTTGTTGTACAGGAGGTGGAATATTTGCATCATATTGTGTCGCATGAGGGTGTTAAGGTAGACCCTAACAAAATTAAATCCATTAAGGAATGGAAAATACCCACAACCTTAAAGCATATTCGAGAATTTCTCAGGGTTGGCAGGGTATTATCACAACTTTGTTAAGAATTATCGGAGAATAACAATGCCTCTAGCAACATTAATGATGAAATATGCATTTTCGTGGACTTCAAAAGAAACTAAGGCATTTGAACATATTAAAGATGGAATTTTCCAAGCATTGGACTTACCTACATCGGACTTCACCAAAACCTTTCTTATGGAATGTGATGCCTCAAGAAATGGATCTGGTGTTGTTTTAATGCAAGAAGGAAGCCCCATTTCTTTTGAAAATTGTCCAATGAAGGGAAAGTATTTACATAAACCTATTTATGAGAAGGAAATGTTGGGCATACTACATACACTAAGTAAATGACGACCTTACCTAATGGGAAGAAACTTCAAGGCAAAAATAGATCACTATAGTCTTAAGTAATTTTTGGAACAAATACTATCTTTAGAAGAGAAGCAAAAATGAGTCATAGAGACGTTGGGTTATGACTTTGAAATCATGTACAAAAAAGGGAAGGAAAATGTTGTTGTAGATGCACTCTCAAGAAAGGATTAGGATGTGGAAACATTTCACTATGCCATTTCTATTATCCATCCTGATTGGATAACTGAAGTAAGGGATGAATGGAAGGATGGCGATGAGGTGTGGAAAATCCTCAAAATATGCAACAAGATCCCAACACATATGATACATTTATCTAGAACAATGATTCATTATGGTATAAAAACTGCTTATATCTTTGTAAGAATTCACAACTCAAACAAAATATTCCTTTGGAGTTGCACACCTCCCCATTAGGAGGGCATTCAATATTTTTAAAAACTTACGAGAGGGTCAAGAAGGATTTTTTTGGGATGGACTTAAATTCGATATTTAGAAGTTTGTGGTAGAATGTTTGGTTTGCCAACAAAATAAAGTTGAGAGAGTTATGACCCCTGGTAGGAAGGAGTGTCATCATGGTGGTAGTTTATAGACTTACCAATTATGAACACTTTTGTGCATTATCTCAACCTTTTAAATCTAGTATAGTTGCTACTTCATTTATGTAAATAATTTACAAGCTACACGAAAACCCAAAGATTATTGTAAGTGACAAAGATCCCATTTTCACTGGAAATTTTTGGATGGAATTATTTTCTTGTCTTGGTACTCAATTAGCTCATATTTCATATTATCATTCTCAATCTAATGAGAAAACTGAGATAGTGAACAAATGTTTGGAAGGATATCTTCATTTCTTGTATCTGATTAAAAAACACAATGAGTCAAGTGGTTACCTTTGGTTGAATGGTGGTATAAAACTTCCTTCCATACTGCAACAACAATGACTCCATTTATAGAAATTTTATGGATATCATCCACCGTCCATCAAATCATCTTTAAGATTAAATTCTAAGGTTGAAGCAATGGAAGATCACATCGAGCATCAACAAAAATTTATCCAACTCTTAAATTATAACCTCATTGTGGTGCATAATCAAATGAAACAACATGAATATCAACATCACAGTGAAACAAGTTTTGATGTAGGCGACTGGGTATTTTTATGGCTACAACCATATAAACAAGTTTTACTCAAGCAATTTAAGAAGGATAATAAATTATCACCCAAGTAATATGGTCCTTACAAGGTGTTGCTAAATATTGGTACTATGGCATATAAATTGGAGCTACCTGCATCTTCTCGAGTACACCCAATTTTCCATGTTTCATGCTTAAAGAAGGTTATTGTTGACAAGATTCCAGCTCAAATAGTGTTGCCTGAACTTAAAAAAGAAGGAAAAATCATATTGGAGCCAGAAGAAGTCACAAAGAAAAGCACCTGATAGCTACAAATCGATCAATTTCAGAGTACCCCATTAAGTGGAAGAATTTACATGCTGAAGATTCCACATGGGAGGATGAGAATTTTATACCGAAGCATCCATAACTAGTCAAGTGTTTAGGACAACACTTTTTTAAGGAGAGGGGCATGAGAGGTTCCTATAATACTAGTGTATCCCCCTTATTGTTTTTGTTGTGCCCATGTATCCCCCATATTTTTATTGTTGTGCACCATAGAAACCCACTATTTTTGTTATTTTTATGTAAGCTCTGATTATATTGTGACCCTTAGGATCCTATATATACCAAGGAGCTCTTCTCATTTGTATCATTCAAGAATTTTTCATTTATTTAATGTGAAGGATGTTCCCCCCTCGAAGAGGATAATTTTTAAATTGTTGATATATCTTTTATTTTATTTTATGAGTTGGTTGCATAATAGCAAATAATACACACCCTTTCTTGTGACTATGCTTTTCCTACATAGTTGTAACCATCCTAACTGATGTCACCTTCTTCTTACCCTGCAAAATTATCTGTTATCCATTTTCATCCAAGCACTTAATAGAAATTTCATAAAAATCCACCTTAGTCTAGTGAAGATACAACTAGTACATACCCAAAATGTACAATCCCAATAGAAGCACATTTAGAAGCGCTTATGTAGACATAACATTTGACTGAAATGCACAAGCTCTTACCTAATGATGAACTCCTCTCTTTGTATCTGTAGCCAAGTGTACTAACTAAGACTCTGTATGCACTTGTTTATTCATGTTGGGTTTTGTTATATTCTTTCCAGGACTAGCCCACATAGTTAACTGGGCAGTTAGAAGGGGGGTAGATACCCCCCTTTGTTGCACTGATTGCATAGCGGGGGGGTCATAGGGGGTTTGAGGGGTGCAGGTAACCCCACTCTATGGGGTTTGAGGCATCGCCTCGGAAAATTTTGGTTTTGGAACCTATGTTAGGTTGGGTGGACCCACTTGTGGTTTTGTACATGATTTTTGCACATGGTTTTGGATGCGATGGTTTTTGGTTCATGGTATTGGATGCTTTGGCATGTATAAATATGCATTATAACATTGAAAGGAACATATGAAAAATCAAGCTGGTAATCCTGGTTTTAGGATCTAGGGGAAAATCTCTGTGTATATGTGTTTTATGTGTTATGCTCTTGCATTTTTTTATTTTATGTGTTTTAGAATTCATATATAGGTAATTTTTGTATGGGGTTAAAAACTACATTTGGTATCAGAGCTGTTTTGGCTTCAACGGGATGCCTTTGTTGCTAAGGGGTTTCACATGGGCTTGTGGTAGACCTGTTTAGTGGGAGATCTGCGAGATTGATTCTGTTGGTGAAAGAAGATGGCGAGCAGTGGAAATATAGAGATTGAGAAATTTAATGGTCAAAGTTTTGAGTTGTGGAAACTCAAGATGGAGCATTTGTTGGTGGACAAAGATTAGTGGATCACAGTAGATCTAGGTACTACACCAACGGGAGTGTCCGATGAAGAATGGAAGAAGTTGGATCGGAAGGCAAAGAGAACAATACGATTATGTGTCTCAGATTCAGTATTGTTGAATGTATCAAGGGAAGCTACGACGAAGGCTTTGTGGGACAAGTTGGGGACTTTATACCAATCTAAGTCTCTGGTGAATAAACTATTCCTGTAGAACAAGTTGTATAACCTGAGGATGAAAGATGGATACTCGACGATAGAGCATATGAATGCATTTAATACTGAGATAAGTCAGTTATTATCTATTAATATTAAAATCCTAGATGAATATAAGTGCATCAGTTTATTGTGTTCTCTACCAGATCCATGGGATAATCTGGTTATTGCAATAGGTAGCAATGCAACTGCCTTGTAGTTTGATGAAATAACCTCATCCTTTTTGACTGAGGAGATGAGATGGAAAGATATGGAGAGCTAGAATGGTGATGCCTTGTCTGTATGAGGACAGTCCCAGAACAGAAAAAAAAAATAAGTCATCGAGTGGGAGATCTAAATCTAGAGGGAGATCTAAATCTTTAGGAAAACATATAAAGGTGGTGTTCTAGAAATGTAGAAAGGAAGGGAAATACAAAAGGGACTATAAATCTAAAGCTCCTAATAAGTAAAGGGATCTAATGATGCTCCTTCTGCAGAGGCGAAAACCACCTTAGATGAAGGTGGGGATGTGTACTTGGCTTCTTCAAGTACACATGTAGATCATGAGGCATGGTTGATTGACTCAGGTGCATCCTTTCACTTCACTCCCCATAGAGAGTAGTTCTGGGAGTATGAGAAATACGATGGTGGTGATGTCTTCTTAGTGGATGATAGGAAGCCTAGAATCGTTGGTTGTGGAAAAGTAAAGTTGAAGTTGCAAGGTGGAAGGGTTAGAACACTTCCAGGTGTTCTGCATATTCCTGCTTTAGCTAGAAATTTGATTTCTGTAAGTAAGTTGGATGATGCATGTGTAAAAATAGTGTTCGAGAAGGATACCTGCAAGATGGTTTGAGGAGCACTGGTATTGATGTGGGGAGTTCGGATTGGAACTCTATACAAGCTGCAAGGTAGCAAAGTTGTTGATGGGTGCAACAATTCTATGGTTCCTGAAAGTGGAGAAAAAATCTAGTGGTCTCTGGAGAGAAGACCATGCTGTGGCATCAAAAGCTTGGACATATTAGAGAGAAGGGCCATCAAATACTTCATGGTAAATGTATGGTTGAAGGTATGAGTAATAGCTCTTTGGATTTTGATTTCTGTGAAAATTGTGTATATGGGAAGCAGAATCGAGTGAGTTTCCCCTCTGGTGGTAAGAGGGCGAAACATATATTAGAGATTGTGCACAGTGATGTGTTTGGACATATGAAGGTTCCATCACTGGGTAAGTCTATGTACTATGTATCATTTATAGATGACTTCCCAAGGAATACATTGATATATTTCCTTAAGAAGAAATATGAAGCCTTTGACAGGTTTAAAGAATTCAAGGCTATGGTGGAAAACCAGATAGAGAAGAAGATAAAGGTGCTGAGGACATATAACATTGGAGATTTTTGTAGTAAGGAATTTGAAGAATTCTATAAGAATTTTGGTATAGCATGGAAGAATACTACTACATATACACCTCAGCAAAATGGAGTTGTAGAAAGAATGAACAAGACGTTGATGGAAAGGGCAAGAAGCATGCTCATTGGTGTTGGGTTAGGACAAGAATTCTAGGTAGAGGCATTAGAGAGAGAATGATACCTGGTCAACATATCACCTTCATCAGTGTTGGAGAACAAAACTCCACAAGAGGTATGGACTGGTAAGAAACCGTCTCTTTCACATCTAAGGGTATTTGGATGTGATGCATATGTACATGTTCCAAAGGAGAAACGAACCAAGTTAGATAGTAAATCTGGAAAGTGCATCTTTATTGGGTATAAGGATGGTTTAAAGGGTTATAAGCTTTGGAACCTAGTAACAAGGAAGGTTGTGTACAACCGAGATGTGGTGGTTAGAGAGGTGAAAGATGTTATTAAACATGAAGTCCAACCAAAGGAACCTGAGAAGATAGAGTTTTAGCTAAAGGAGGAAGAATCAAACTCAACAGCAGAGGAGCAATCAGAAGATGAAGAGCCACAAACTCCAGGTGTGAGAAGATCAGTTCAAGAAAGAAGGTAGCCAGAAAGTAGATTCAGAGGATGGAAAACTTTGGAAAGAGGCCATGGTTGATGAAATGGCATCTTTGCACAAAAATGAGGCTTGGGATCTGGTGGAGTTGCCATCTGGAAGGAAACCCATTGGTAGCAAATGGGTGTTCAAGAAGAAGACAAATGTAGAAAGAAAGGTGGAGAAATACAATGCTCGGTTGGTAGCAAAATGTTATTCCCAGGTGTCGGGAATTGATTTTGGTGATATTTTTTCTCCTGTTGCCAAGGTAACTTCTATTAGATACTTTTATCTGTTACTGCTGCTTTTGATTTTGAGGTAGAACAGATGGATGTGAATACAACATTTCTTCACAAAGATCTGGAAGAGGAAATCTACATGAAGCAACTTGAAGGCTTTGCGGTGAAGGGTAGGAAAGAACTGGTATGCTAGTTAAAGAAGTCTTTGTATGGGTTAAAACAGTCACCGAGGATGTGGTATCATAAATTTGATACATTTATATGGGGACTTGGCTTCACCAGAAGAAAATTAGATCACTGTGTGTATTTTAAATTAATTGGTGACTGTGTTATTTATTTGGTCTTGTATGTGGATGATATGTTGCTGGTTGGAAATGACAAAGAAATTATCCAGGATTTGAAGACCCAATTGTCCTCCAAATTCGACATGAAAGATCTTGGTGCTACAAACTATATTTTGGGCATGGAAATTAAAAGAGATCAGGCAAAGAGGAAGCTCTGGTTAAATCAGAGGAAGTATGTTGAGACAATATTGCAGAGATTTAATATGCAAGGTAGTAAATCGGTGAAGGTTCCTATTCCTGTAGGTGTAAAGTTATCTGCTGAATAGTTTCCCAAGACACGAGAAGAGGAAGAGGACATGTCTCGTGTTCCATATGCAAGTGTAGTCTATAGCCTGATGTATGCGATGGTCTATAATAGACCGGACATTGCACATGCACTGGGAGTATTGAGCATGTTTATGTCAAAATTAGGGAAGGAGAACTGAACAAAAGTGAAGCGGGTTCTTTGGTATTTGCATGGCACTAGTGATTATGGTTTGTGTTACCAAGGAAGACCAGTATTGGATAGAGTGTTGGATATTTGTGGCTTTGTTGATTTACACTGGGCTCGAGATCTAGATCACAGAAGATCTATAAGTGGGTATGTGTTTAACCTATTTGGAGGTGCAGTTAGTTGGATGAGTAAGAAACAATCTGTAGTGGCACTATCAACTACAGAGGCAGAATACATGCCCGCCACTCATGCAAACAAGGAAGCCGTTTGGTTGCAGAGATTATGTTCAAGTATGGGGTTAGTATAGGGAGCTATAAGGATAGACTGTGACACCCAAAGAGAAATTTTCTTCGCAAAAAACCCTGCTTATCATTCAAAGGCAAAGCACATTGATGTTCAGTATCACTTTGTTAGTGATATGATAGAAGAAAAAAAGGTGTTGCTGGTAAAGGTGGACACTTTGAAGAATACTGTAGATTCATTGACAAAATTTGTAAGCTCTGAGAAGTTATATTGGTGTAGAGAAACAATGGGCATTGTAGGGCTGGATAAATGACTAAGCTCTCTTGTGGCTCCCTATGGAAAGGAAACAACAAGTGGGAGAATGTTGGGTTGTTTTATATTCTTTCCACGACTAGCACATGTAGTTAAATGATGGGTTAGAAGGGGTGTGGATCCACCCCCTTTGTTGCACTGATTGTGTAGCGGGGGGGTCACAGGGGGTTTGAGGGGTGTAGGTAACCCCACTCTATGGGGTCCGGGGCAGCACCCTAGAAAATTTTGGTTTTGGAACCTATGTTAGGTTGGGCGGACCCACCAATGATTTTGAGCATGATTTTTGCACATGGTTTTGGACGCGATGGTTTTCGGTCCACGGTATTGGATGCTTTAGCATGTATAAATATGTATTATAACATTGAAAGGAACATAATGAAAAATCAAGTTGGTAATCCAAGTTTTGGGATCTAGGGGAAAATCTCTGTGTATATGTGTTATGCTCTCACGTTGTTTATTTTCTGTGTTTTAGAATTCATATGCAGGTAACTTCTCTACGAGGTTAAAACCTACAATTCAAACCACACTTATCCACCAGGTCATGATTAAAATAACTATAATTAGATATGGGGTCAATCAAAATAGAAACAACTTGATCACAAATATTACCATCCATCTCGCTAATATATGCCTAGTGATCCAACTGCATATTATCCAACATTGCATAAATACGGGGAATACTTTGTCCAACATCCCCCACTGCCTATGCCTCCTAAGCACTATAGATATGTACTTTTCCACCCTGATGTTGTGGACAATGTCTCTTACGATGATCCTTTACACAAGTCCAACACTATAAAGTCTTCCTTCTGAGCTATAAGTAGTGGATAAATAAATGGGATATTTTCATGGAAATTTTTAGATGAAATTATTTTCTTGTATGGGTACTCAATTAGCTCATAGTTCATATTATCATTCTCAATTTGATGGGAAAATTGAGATAGTGAACAAATATTTAGAAGGATATATTTGTTTCTTTGTATATGATAAACAAACACAATGGGTCAAGTGGTTACCTCTGGTAGAATGGTGGTCTAACACTTCCTTCCATATTACAGAAAAAGGGACCTCATTGATGGCACTTTATGGATATCATCCACCATCCATCACATCATATTTAAGATAAAATTCTAAGGTTCAATCAGTGGAATATTAGATCGAGCATCAACGACAAGTTCTCTAGCTCTTAATGGATAACCTAACTTTAGCGTAGAATCCAATAAAACAATCGGCATATCAGCATCACAACAAAACAAGGTTTGATGTAGGAAATTGGGTATTTTTACATCTACAACCATAAAAATAATTATCCCTCAAGAAAACTAAGAAGGATAATAAACTATCACCAAAGTACTGTGGTTCTTACAAGGTGTTGCAAAAGATTGGTACTATGGCATACAAATTGGAGCTTCCTACATCTTCCCAAGTGGACCCAGTTTTCCATGTTTCATGCTTAAAGAAGGTTATAGGTGAGAAGATCCTAGTTCAAGAAATATGGACAGAACTTGATGAGGAAGGAAAAATCATATTGGAACATGAAGAACTCACGAAAACAAGAACTTGATAGCTACGAAATTGAACGATTTCAAAGTATCTCATCAAGTGGAAGAACCTACCTACTAAAGATTCCACATGGGAGGATGAAAATTTAATATAGAAGCATCCAAAATTACTCAAGATTAAAATATCCCAGTGAAAGGGTGGAGATGAAAAAAAATAGTTCGTTCCAACATATAATGAGAAATAAATTAATTGACTCTTTGAATGATATTAAACTAAAGGTTTTTATGAATATTTTTTATGGTGTTTAATATATGGTCACTCATATTTTGGTGGTCAAGATTTATTATAGAAGAAGTAGATGGTGAAAGGGTTACAATTTATTGAACAACCAATAATCTTATGTGAGAGTTGTATACTTTCAAAGAATCATAGTTCAATCTAGGGTGAAAGCTCCATTGGATATTGTACACACATATTTTAGTGGATTGATGTAAACACCTTCATTGGCTAGTAATTTTTATTTTTTAACTTTTGTTAATGATTACAATTGAAAAAAATGAGTTTATCTTCTAAAACAAAAGCTTGAAGTGTTTTGTGTATTCAAAAGGTTTAAAGTCATGGTAGAGAAGGAGAGTGAAAAATAAATTAAAGTTTTAATATTAGATAGAGGTAGTGAATATATGCTAAATGTTTTCATGGAGTTGTGTCAATATCATGGAATCAAGAGTGAATTTACTAAACATTATAATCCACAACATAATGACATAGCTAAAAGGAAGTTTCTAACCATTATGAAAATGGCTCAAAGGTTGTTGAAAGAAAAAAATCTACCTTATTGGGGAGAAGCAATTATTTTCTTAGTTCATATTCTTAATAGGAACCTGATTAAGAGCATGGAGGATAGATTCCCAAAGAAGTTTGGAGTGGTAAGAGTTGTAATATATATAATTGTTAGGTAGAAAAATCTTGTCTTGTGGACAAGACAAGATCTCCCTAGAATCAATGATCGAATCTAGTAACAAACAAACAAACCAATAATTTTTTTCCTAGGCTCATTTATTGAATCATAGATAAGAGTAATGGAGTATAAAATCCACACCTTTTGATCGAAATGTTTGTTAAAGATAATTTGCATGGTTTTATACAACATTTCAATGCTCAGAATCCAAACTTGCAAAGACACTATCAGACAAAGGATCAAAGGCATATTATATATAAATGATCAAATACACCCTATACTAGTGATCAAGGAAAATAATACCTAAGATCATAACTAATGGACAATGAAAGTAAGCATAAAATACATTAGATCCAATGGATAATATAGTGAGGAACAAATACTCTTTTGTATTATAATTGAATGGAAAGGATAGATACAATCTAGCCTTGATGTTGGTAAATATCCTTCAAATATTCTCCAATCCTCCCTTAAATGACAAACTTCTAGCCTCAAATTCATAGCATAAGTTTACATCAACAATCAACCCCTTCTCCTCTGCTTTATAGTGAATTTATAAGACAAGAGGAGAGAGTTAGAGATCCTCTTTCTAAGGATCAAATCCAAAAATATGGGGATTAGGGTTCCATAATGAGATAGAATAGATTCACGAAGCATGGGATGAGACCGAAATAGGTAGGGGCTGGAATCCTTCTTGTTGGTATAATTTCCCCCTGCAAATCTTCTACAAATTAATTTTTATCTTTGCCTATGTTAAAAGTTTGTCACACTTTTTAATGGAAAACAAACAAAAATATTGCATAGGCTACAATGATGGGAATTTCTTTTGCAGAGATAGTTGTTAGAAAAAGCGCAACAATGATTAAAAGAAAAGTTATTGATAAAACAAAATATCTAGCCAAGAAAACGCAAAAAACCAGGCTCAAAACAAAAAGTGTTGATGCTGGAATAACATTTTTTTTCGGAATACATTTTCAACATTTTAAAAAAGGGGTAAGAAAAAAAAAAAAATTGTGTAGAAGATACCCTAGAAACGAAAATTGTTGATGCTGGAATAAAGTCTTTTTTTTTTAGGGTAAATCTTCAACATTTTTTAATAATGACGTTAAAGATAAAATATCATGGCTCCATAAAACTTTAAATTTCCAACATTTTCAATCATGAAATTAAAGATAAAATATCACATCTTTTAAAAACCTTTAAATTCCAACAATTTTTAGGTATGAAAACAAAAGAAATAAAAAATATGGAAAAAAATTGGGGACATTATTTAAAAAAAAAAAAGGATATAATTAAAGAAAGAGAAAAAAAACATCATTTTTTTTTTGAAGTTAAAAAAACCCATAATTAAAAAAATAAAAAAATAAAAAAATTAAACAATTAAACAATTTTAAAAAATAAAAAATGAAAAATAAAAAAGAAAGAAAGTTAAAAACAATAAATCAAAAATAAAAAATAAAAAATCTAGAACAAATTAAATTGAAATAAAAAAAAATTTCCCCTTGGACGATGGCCCTAAGTGGCCAAGTTCATTCTGGGAATCGACCTAGGCTGGTCGGGCCACAAGGCCTACGACTTGGTCATGGCAGCGCTGCATAGTGCCCACTCCGACCAGGCCCAAGGCCTTGCGAGCCTTGTTTGGACGACACTGCATAAAAACTGCTCGGGCCAGGCCCGAGCCCCTGAGGCAGTGGGTAGCCATGGTTGAGCAAGGGCTTGATCTCTCAAGGTCGTGGGGCCTCGGGCTTAGCGAGGGTGACGTTGCACAAGGTTCGCCCCATGGCCCTAATACCATTGGTGGACATTGACGTGCTCGACCTTGGCCATTCAGGGTCGCGAGGCCTCTTTCTTGGTCAAACCTTGGTCGGACCTCGGGCCCTGTGACCCTAGGCAGCCATGGCCATGCTCGGCCTTAGTCGCAGGGCCACAGGCCTAGTTGGAGCGCGCCCTGTGCAACATCGCCTTGGCAAGGTTTGTGGTACTGTAGCGCTAGCGGGCCAAGCATGTGCTCGACCATGGTTGCCCAGGGCTGCGGGGCCTCGGGCCTAGCTGGGGAGAGCATTGTGCAGTTCCACCTCGGCCAGGCCTAAGGCCTCATGGCCTTGGGTGGCAAAGCCTGAGCACGAACATCACCGCCTAGGACTGTAGGGCCTCGGACATGGCCGGGACGGGCGTTGTGTAGTGCTTCGCAGACCAGGCCTAAGGCCCCCCAGCCCTGGGTAGCCATGGCTGAGCTTGGGCCTCAGGCCTAGGCAAGGTGGCATTGCACATCACCCACCCCAGGCAGGCCCGAGGCCTCATGGCCGAGGGTTGGAATCAACCTAGGCTGCCCAGGGGGGCAATTTTTTTTAATTTTTTTTTTTAAGCTTTAATTTAATTTGTTTTATTTTTTTTGCTTTTATATATATTAAATTTTTTTTAATTTTTTTAATTTATGTTTTTTTATTTTTGAATTTTAAGTTTTTTTTTTTTAATTTGTTTGATTTTTTTTTTTCCTTACTATTTTAATTTTTAATTTTTTGTTTAATTATGTGGTTATTTTATTTTATTTTTGTTTCTTTCATTTAAAAAAATTGTTTTTAATGTTTTTTTTCTTTTAATATTTTCCCCCCTTTTATTTTTATTTTTTGTCATATTTTATTTATTTATTTATTTTAATTATTAATTTTTACAAGTTAGTTTTGTTTTTTTTTTACATTTGTATAGTTTTTTTTTCTCTTTTTTTTTATATTAGTTTTTTTTTGTCATGTTTTTAAATTCGTTTTGCGTTTTATTAATTGGTATTTTATGATATTTATTATTCTATTTTTTTATTTTATTTTTTGTTTAAATTTTTTATTATTACAAGTTAATTTTGTTTTGTTTTTTTCTATTTTGATTGGTTTTGTTTTGTTTTGTTTTTTTTTTTTTAATTTGATTGTTTTGTCATGTTCTTTTATTTTATTTTTACGGTTTATTTCCAACATGAAAATCAACAACATTTAAAAAAGATTATCCACACTTAATATATTATAAATTTTAAAGTGTAGAAAATGAGCCCTCTAAACAAAAGGGTTGATGTTGTGTCAACATTTTTCGAAATCAATATGAAAATCACTAACATTTTAAAATAATGTTCATACTTGATGCATAAAAAAATTGAAGTGTGAAAAATAGGCCCTCTAAAAAAAATGTGTTGATGCTGCATCAACACATTTCAAAATCAATGTGAAAATCAGTAACATTTAAAAAACAATGTTACATAAGAAAATTTAAAGTGTCAAAGATATGCTGAGAAAGAAAAGGTGTATTCTGAATAACCACTTTTTAAAATCGAGTGATTTTTTTTCTACCTCAAAAAAATGGGTAATCAGTAACTTTCACGTTTGATCAGTAGCTATGTTTAAAATGAGGTTTCTTAGCAAAGTAATCCATGATTCTTGTTTCTTTCAGAATTATTTTGCTTCCAACATTTTAGGGGATCGCTTGGAGGAGTTCATATGATAGTAAGAGACATGGAGTTGTGGTAATTTTCCCAATGGTGATAAAACTAACGTGTAGTAGATTAACCCCTAAAGTGTAAAGTTTGAAAATGTGTTTGAGGACTAAGGCACTTTATCATGCAAATGTACGGATTAGAGACCAACTAGTTGGAGACTTGAAATGAACAATTAAGGATTACAATAAAATATATTCATATAATCATCATTGAATTAGGCATTCTCATACTCAGAGTACAAGTATCTCAACGAACAAGTATGGAAGTGTACAAAGATCCATTTCAATACTAGACTTAGTATGGACACAATCATCAAATATGGATCTATATTTACAATCATGAATATTAGAAAACTCCACACAACCTGGACGGATGAAACTAGATCCTTGTTCTTGGTATTCATATTTATCTATCCATAGTATGAATCTAACCATGTGAGTGAATGTTTCGAAGTCGAACTTCATAGAAAACACACAATTGCCGGCCAATGTTGTCAACCATTCACAGTTGTGAGAGAAACCACAAATAATGAAAATGGTTCTCAAGGTACTTTTTTACAAAATATGAGGTGTGAATAGATGTCCTAAACTCAAACACTTGTATAATCATTTGACCAAAGGTCAATAATGAAAACCTGTCGTCGAAAGTGAGAAACCTGCCATTGAGGCATGTAGGCTCCAAGGTGCTAAAGGGCATTTTTAAATCAACTTCCCAGATAATGAGGCGAAGTTGACAAGAAGTGGTCCATTGTAGGAGGGCCTATGACATGAAATCAATGTCGAGTTTTGAATAAAAAATTTGGAGTGATTCAGGAGTTCTGACATGATTGAAGGCTATGATTTGCATGGTAATTTATATTGAGGTTGGACTTCTCTTGAACATATTTGCAGCACGACATTTTGAATAGGCAACATTTGACTCAAAAAATAAGATCAAGAACCCTTCTAAAGACTTTCAATGAGGTATGATTAGTTGAGGCAAGCATGGAAAATGGTTAAATAATGCATGAGAAAGTTATTTTAGTCATGGTCGTCTAAAGTATAAATTTTTCGTAACTAGTCTAATTGATCCGTAAAAGGGGTAAACTTATACTAGGTAGATGTACTTGCATTTATTTTTACGAGCTTGAAGGAAAAAAATGTACACGACAATCTTTACATGTAACAATGTAAACTATGAAATGAGAATTGTACTAAGTACACGTTTTCTTGAGGTAGAAAAAAGTCACCCGATTTTGAAAAGTGATGATTTAGAATACACCTTTTTTTGGAGCATAGTTTTGATATTTTAATTTTTTTTTTTTATATATTAAGTATGAACACTTTTTTTTCTTTTTAAATGTTCATGATTTTCATGCTGATTTTGTAAAGTGTCGATGCAACATCACCCCCTATTTTTAGAGGGCTTATATTTGACATGTTAAATTTTCTAATGTATTAAGCATGGATAATTTTTTTTTAAATGTTGGTGATTTTCATATAGATTTGGAAAAGCATTAACATTCTTTTAGGGCATATTTTTTACACTTTAAATTTTCTTGTGTCCTAAGTATGCACAATTGTTTTTTAACTGTTGATTATTTAGCCATTTTTCAAGTTGTCTTATTCCTCTTCTTGTTTTTTGTCCTCAGATATTTGCTTTTTAAGGGTTTTCCAAACATATGCTTTTTTTTCTTTGCAATATTTTTTTATAATGAAATTTTGTTTTTTTAACAAAATTTTAAAAAAATAGTAACATAAATATTTTGAGGTTAGGAATTTTTATATATTCATATATGGTTAATTAATACTTCATTACACATAAAAAAATTGTCACTAAAAAATAATAATTTTCAACACTAGACAAAAATATACATTTTTCATATAGGTATAATTAAAAAAATACATATTTTAGGACATTTTCACTAAAAATGACATGTTAAATAAAAAAAATATGAAAAAATGAAAGAAAAAGTTGAAAAAATTGCAAATTTTATGAACTTTTTATATGAATTTTATATTGAAAGATGATAACATTTGAAGTTTTAAAAAAAAAAATGATTTAGATAAAATTTTAAGTAAAAATAACAAAAAAAATACTAAAAATAAATTCAACATACTATTTAAAAAGACAATAAAATTTAACAAAACAAAAGGAAAATCCTTGAAAGAAAAAAAAAAACATAAAAAAAAAACCCTTGATTGAAGTGCGATCCAATTAGAGGGCACATTAATCTGTCGATAGATGAAAGAGTGTGATGTTGGAAAATGATGTCCTAATATTCCTCCCATGCATGGCGTGGGGGTATGGTTGGAAGTATGCATGAGGCGAAGCAACTATGAGGGGAAAGGTGGCTAGGTTATGAGGTTTTTGGAAAACACAAATGGTGTGCTTCAGTTGCGGCACTCTAGCTCTCAGTAAGGCAAAGAGACTTTGGAGATTAGAGAATGGGGTGGAAGAAGAAGGCAGGTAGTGAAGGTATCCACGACTTCCCACTAGCAAATAAAGGGATCGACTCTCTTTGCGGTGTTCTCTCACAGGTATGTTCATATGACAGTTTCGTATATTGTTAGTGCTTCTATCTGGTCTTTTTCTGTGTGTTTTCATTGGCAGAGTATGTTCATGAATTGCAGCCTCAAGGAGGCTCCCACCCATTAAAGGAGGAAGGAAATCCTGGTTCTATATGGTGAATTTTTTGTGGACCCATGTGTTGTTTCTATTTATTTTGGAATGCTACTTCTACTTATGGGAATGTATACAAAGGCATTGGGATGGAATCACTACATATTTATTTATAGGTCTGTCTAGGGCCGTGTTCATGTTATTAGTTTGAAGGTTTTATTGTATATCTTATGCAATTTGAGCACATGCCTCCTCTTTGTGTCTAATTATTTTGGTTATTGTGACCCTGAGGCGCCTGGGATAATTTCTATCTACTCTCATTGCTAATTTCCTTAATATAATCCTGTCAATGGGTGGGTTGGTGATACTTTATCTCATAACTCTTTATTTTTTTGGCTTGAACATTTATACAGGTAGTGTAGTGTGGAATCTGTTGTGGAAAGTTAAGCTAGGCACCACCTATGTGTCGGCCTTTGGTACACCCATTTGTGGGTTTAATTTTTGCAGCAGTTAATTTTTTATTTGTGTGATTGTTATAGCCATGGACCGCACTTCGTCCACCTTCAACTCGTCAACCAGAAGAGGTCGTGGCTGTGGTAGGATTAATGGACAATCCCATAGGGTCAATCAGACCTAGTATTGAACCCCAAGAAAATGTGGTCGTTGCGCTACCTCTAACCT
Organism: Pinus tabuliformis; assembly: GCA_031772625.1. NCBI lineage: Eukaryota > Viridiplantae > Streptophyta > Pinopsida > Pinales > Pinaceae > Pinus > Pinus tabuliformis. The sequence goes on along the minus strand of CM062810.1, from coordinate 990,351,451 downwards.
TATTCATAATGCAACCCATGTTTTTGAAATAGGCACCACTTAGCATGTCTCTCATGTAATATTAGGATGCGAGGCAAACATGAACCAATAAGAGACAAAATCAGATGTAGATTTCGATGATTGGCATGATCTAGCTCCAGACTCAGGTTATTCACGTGGCATATCCACTCAATATAAGAAAATTTTCATCTCGATTAGATAGTGAAGAATGTAACTGGCAAAGCCTTGGCTGTCACTCTAGGTGAAGGTATTCAGACTGAATATGGTGATGTGGAAATTAAAGAATAAGTGCAACAGATCCAGTTTCAACTGCAACAACAGAATGGTAGACTCAGTTGTATTGAGAGTCACATTCCTTACATCCCTCAATCAACACTTCCAGGTTCCAGTGTGAACGATCCAACCCCAGTGGATTCTTCAAAAGAATAGTGGTTTAGAGGTTTTAATTTTGATTTATATTTTGCCTTATGAAATGTTTATAGTTTATAGTTTCAAACTTTAGCTATTTAGCTTATAGTAGGAATCATGACATTCAAAATTATATAGCTTTGTTTGAAAATATCAAAATATTTTAGTTTTGGTGGGCATATAATGCAGTTAGGTGGCCAACAGATTTGGTTTCCTATCGGGTAGGTTGAGGCCACGTAACAATATGATACTTGTATCTAACTTGTCTTTGAGGAAAAGTAATAGAAAAGGTCCTACCAAGCTTACCATAAATAAATAAATAAATAAACAAATAAAATTAAAAACATTAAAAAATACATTAAAGAAATTAAAAATATAAATATATATATTAAAAAAAAATTAAGATGACAAAAAAAGGCATTAAAATAAATTAAAAAAAAAACATAAAAAGTAATAAAAGAATATTAAAATTAAAATAAAAAACACATTTAGAAAATAATAATAATAATAATTTATAGCCTCACGCGAGAATTAGACTTCCTTTCCTAGGGCCGTGGGGTGGCGGGGTTCAACGGGGGTGGGAGTTTCACGAAATTAGACTTTCCCGCCCAGGGTCATGGGACGGTGGAGCCGGTTGGGGGGGGGGGGGGGAGTTGCATAAGCAGACTTCCCTGTCTAGGGCCATGGGACGACAAGGGTGGTGGTTGCATGCCCTCCGAGGATCCATGGGGCCATATATATATATATATATATATATATATATATATATATATATATATATACTTTTTTAGTTCTAAATTTTAAATGTTTTTATTTTTATTTTTTATTTTTTTTTTAAATGTTTGAATTTTTTGATTTTTTATTTATTTTTTGAGTTTTTACTAGTTTTTATGTTTTTAATTTTTAATTTTTAATTTATTTTTTGAGTTTTTACTAGTTTTTATGTTTTTAATTTTATTTCAATACATTATATTTTTATTTTATTTTATTTTGTTTTGTTTGATAGTCTTTTTTTTTAATTATATAATATTTTTTTTTTATTTTTTTAATTTTAACTTTGTTTTCTTTATTGTTTTTTTTCTTTTTTTAACATATTTTTTTTTTTTCATATATATATATATATATATATATATATATATATATATATATATATATGCCCATGTTTTTTTTGTTTTGTTTTGTTTTTTTATATATTTTAATTTATTTGTTTTATTTTTTTATTTTTTTTAAGTGTGTTTTTCTCAATGTTTTAATTTTTGTGTTTTTTTTGGGTCATATTTGTTTTTTTTTTGGGTCATATTTTTTAAGTTTTAATCTATATATATATATATATATATATATATATATATATATATATATATATATATATATATATATATATATATATATATATATATATATATATATATATATATATATTACTTTTTAATGTTTTTGTGTTTTTTTTGTTTCATTTTTTCAATGGTTTAACTTTTGTTTTCTTTTGTATTTTGATATTTATTTATTTATTTTATTTTTTCTACAGGGTCTATGTCAATCATCGACTAGCAACTCGATCTCATTAAATGTCAATTTGATAATCGATTTTAAAGTTTTTGTTATAATTGATCGAGTCCACCCCCATAATGTGTCAATTTCATGGCTAGTCTTTAAGTTTTCATTACGATAGGTCAAGTTTGCATATATTGTGTGTCAATTTGATTATTGATTTTTAAATTTTTGTTGCAATGTGTCAAGTTGTCTTAGGCTAAGATTTTAAAGTTGTTATACTTTTAACATTTAAAAAAGAAATTACCCTTGGTATAATGACTCTTTCATTTAGGTTTTCATTTTTAAAGTTTTTTTAGTCAATTTTTTTTTTTCGATAATGCTATGGTTGAAATGTTGAAAACTTAAGGTTTTATGTACTTATGATCTTTGGTTTTAATTCTGTGGCTGAAAAATTGTCAAAATTTTAAGTTTTTTTCTGAATCATGATATTTTATCTTTAATGCTATGGTTGAAAACAGTTATAAACATTTTATCGTTAACACCATGGTTGAAATTTTTTGGAATTTTAAGGCTTTTCAGAGACGTGATATTTTATATTTAATTTCATGTCTAAAAATCGTTGGAATTTTAAGGATTTTTGGAGTCATGATATTTTATCCTTAACACCATTACTCAAAAATTGTTGAAAATTTACCTAAAAAAGAAGACGTTATTCCAACATCAACACTTTTTGTTTTCAAGGTGTTTCTTGCACAAAGAAGATTGGTTTTATTGGATTTTACTCTCATTTTTAAAAAATGTTGAAAATTTACCCCCCAAAAAGAACATTATGCCAAAATCAACAATTTTCATTTTCAGGCTACTTTTTCATGTCTTTTTGGAGTTTCTTGGCTAGAGTTCTTGTTTTGAGTTTACAGTTCTCGTTTGATAGTTTAGACTGTTATGTTTCGAGAGTCAGAAAAGAGCTTAAAGTTAACTCCAAGGTTTCATTTTTCGTATGTTTAAAGAGTTTGAAAAAGTGATAAAAGTGTACTCAGTAACTTATTCTTGTGTATTGATGAATATGAGAATGAACAAAGACTAAGCTCAGAATAAGTTTCATTTTTCACACAAGCTTGAAATAGAGAAAAAATTGTGCTTGAGATAGGTTTCATTTTTACACAAGCTTGAAATAGAAAAAAATGTGCTTGAGATAGGTTTCATTTTTACACAAGCTTGAAATAGAAAAAAATGTTCTTGAGATAGGTTTCATTTATTCACAACCTTAAAACAGAGAAAAAATGTGCTGGAGATAGGTTTCATTTTTACAAAAGCTTCAAATAGAGAAAAATTGTTCTTGAGATAGGTTTTATTATTACACAAGCTTGAAACCAAGAAAAATCGTGCTTAAGATAGGTTTCATTTTTACACGAGCTTGAAACAGAGAAAAATTGTGCTTGAGATAGGTTTCATTTTTACACAAGCTTGAAGCAGATAAAAATTGTGCTTGAGATAGGTTCTATGCCCTCCTAGAATAACCTATAGTGGGGTATGCCCTCCAAGCATAAAATAAATAGGAACATGCCCTTGAAGTTTCATTTAATTTGCCTAAGCATGCTACTAGTTACTAATAGGCAAATGAAATGAAGATTCATTTACAAGATCATATTAATGACTTGAATCGATTAGAGGGGTGTATGTTTCATTTTTTTAATGAGCTTGGAAAAGGAAAATAACTATGCTCATGGAACCTTATTATGGATTCAAAGAGGATAATTCTCTAAAGAAATACATGCCCAAGGGACACATCTCGATCATGGTTTCTAAGAGGGCTTCATCAAATGGAAGAACAATTCTATGAAAGAAATACATATCAAGGAATTCAATAGGGGTAGGAAGATCAAGGTGAAATTTCCCCATTGAAGGGTTCATCATGTGACTTACCAAATCTATGTCAAAAGAAGTTGAGCATACAACCAAAGGGTCATATTCATCGGTAAGTGAAGGCATGGGACAAGTTTCCACATAATTAACCTGAGGTGGGGTGGATACCATTTGCATATAAGGAACATTCAGGGATGTTGGATGGTTGGAAGTCACATCAGGGGATCCAAACAAAAGCTAGTTAATGGTCACAATGTTTGCATTATGAGGGAAATACATCACACAATAGAGTGTGGACAGAACAACTTTCATGGCATAAATATAGTCTCACCCAAGGAGAAAATTGAAATCTAATGGGCCTTGGACTACCATAGCATCAAGATGTTGGCTTTGGCGCTATGACATAGGTGTTGTCCTTGATGGCAACTTACTCAGATGACAGATCATAGTTCAGGCTCACAGAATGAAAGAAAAAGAAGTATATGTAGGTTCCCCTTGACCAAGCTGTGTATACACGCGGGCTAGTAGACAAAAAGGCGCGTATGCGTATACACGCACTTTCATGCATGGAAAAGTGCGTACATGTTGGAAAACTTGGTTTTGGTCCATGGTATTTTGACCCTTGGTATTGATCCAAGGTATCTTGACCGAAGTATTGACCCCAGGTATTTGGTCCAAGGTATTGCTTCTAAGTGGTTTTGGACCATGGTATTGAGTAAGGCCTAAGACTATAAAAGGAGGAGGAAATCATTAGGCAAAGACACTCAAGTATTGAATATGTAATGAAGAACAAGATCTAGAATATTGGTGATTGGGTTATGGTGCATAGCTGGATTTGAATCAAGGAGGAACCTAAGCTCTTGAAAAAGGATAACTTCTATTTATGGGTCAAGATCTTATGGCATGGAGAGAAGTATCTTTATGTGGTCTTTGATCTTTTATATTTGGCGCATGTCTTGATCTATAAATCTAATGATCTATGAATAATTGATGTCTGAATAGTTGAAAAGGGTAAATCATCTTTTACAGATCTATACGTATGTTTAGTATATAAAAGGCGCATATACATGCTGGTTCGGCAATTCAAAATAGCATATACATAGGTTTGCCTTCATATAACAGCGTATGCATGCATGTTCGACATATTGAAGTAGCGTACGTCCCATAAAATATGTTTTAGCTACTTCTGTTTATTGTTGCAATGTTCTAGGTTCTAGTACTATCACTGTATTCTGGTTATAACATTCATAGAAGTGATTGTTTGATTCAATTTTGGTTAGTACAAGGGAGATTGATTGATGCATATATATTTTGATGTTTGATTGATGTTATTGATGGATCTAGTTTGAAAATTTATGAAACGTGGTCCTTGGAAGAAAAGAGAAGGTTGTAGCCTTCTGTAGGTCAGCACTTACGTAGCTAGGAAAAGAGCTAAGGGGGTTGTAGCTCCCTTCCAGGAGAAGCTGGAGAACGAGAGAAGGTTGTAGCCTTCTGTAGGTAGAAGCCTGCGTACTGGCATAAGACTGCACCAGTACAAAATTATTGTAAAAAGAAGTTTCTTATTAAAAGAAGGTAGACGAATTGCAGCAGGTGGTTTACACCCACATTGAGTTTCCACCTTATATATTGTGTTCTTGTGTGTGATTGTCTGATCTATTTTTACTGTACCTGTTACTGATTATATGGTTTTGATGCACAAATTAAAGATCAACTAACTAAATAATAAGTTTACAAGGTATATGCTAGTTGGTCTAAACATAGTTGCGTATATACGCGTGTTGCATTAATAGAAGTAGCGTATATAAATCTGTTTATGGAAATGAAATATTGTTAAGTTTCTAATAATGATCCACTCCCCCTCACATTATTATTTACAACACAAGACAGATAGTTCACCCTTCCAAGATAATAGAGAGGTGAGGAAGGATCCCTAAAGGTTGACTAGCTATTCTATTAAAAGCCAACAAATTTTGAGTAACATACAAAAGATGAGGGGAACCCAAAGCGTGCCAAGAAGTTGAGGTTAAAATGCTAACAAAAGTACCTTCATCTACAATAGTGCAACACACGTTCTTATCACAAGCTTTCACAATGATGTGGAAATGGGTGCAAGAATGGAGACACGGTTTTGTGAGTCTATTCAAAAAAAAGAAAAGACCTCAGTACCTAGAGGGGGTTACATGGAAATAGGTGAAATTCCCCCTTATGCAGTGGAGCCTAAAGTAACAAGAAGAAAATGAGAAATATTAACTTCTCTCTCTAAGGGGGGAATGGGATCAACCAAATATGGAATCGAGTCGACCTTTTCATCAACCAACGGTTCATTAACTTGAGTTATATGGGTTTCACTCTTCAAGGGAAGAGTGGGACTAACCAAACATGGAATCAAGTTGACATTTTCATCAACCAATGGTTCCTATACCTGAGTGATATGGGTTTCACTCTCCAAGGGAAAAGTGGGATTGGTCGAACTTGAAATCAGATCAATCACTTTTTCAACGAATGGTAGTTTGGGAGGAAGCTTATGGTAACCAGTTGGAAGTTGCTACTGAGAAATAATAACATTTTCCAATAATTTACAAGTTTCATCCATATGACAGAAAAGGTGAGTTTGATGACTCCGTTTTCACAACCTACAAGGAAAACTAACTTTAACGTTTTCGATGGAACCTTAGAATAAATGGTTAATGAATAAATAGTATTTTAATGAGAATCCTTAGGCCATACTTGTAAGACCTTAGGAATACTTGGACAATTGATAAGGATGTGGTCACCCTTACAAATATTGCAAGGGTATCTGGGCTTACAATGCTTGTTGGAGATTTCTTCCATATTATCAACCATCACAACCATGGTTGGTTGATTTACTCATTCCTTATCATTCTTCTTCTTCTTCATTTTCTTCTTCTTCTTACCCTCCTAGTTATTAGCCTTAAGGCTTTTACCAGACAAATAAAAATAAAGGGAAAAGGGAATAATGAGCGAAGAAGGTAAATGATCAACATGAAGTAAAATATCTGGTTGAGGTTGAGTATAAGTATTTGGTTGAGGTGAAGCATCTTGCGTATTTGAATCCAACAAGGTTGAAAACAACCATACCGGTAAACCTATTGTGAATCTAAGAAAAAACAATTTAGCCATGTATGTAGGACCAACATTTACAAAACAAGGAAAAGGACTAGAATCCCCATTAATATGGGTTCCTTAGTTGGTAACTTCTAGAAATTTTTCCATCAAATTCAACCTTAGGTGTACTCAAAAGTGAATTTTAGTTAAGAATTTTAACAATGTACAATAATTAAATTTACAATTAGTATCAATGAAAATAAACAAAAGCGGTAAAAATAGAATACTAGGTATAAAAGGATTACCAAACCCATGTGAACTACAAAATATTGTTTACAGTATGTGTAGGAAATCTCCCCGAATATTCCGTTCAGTGTATCACAAATGACAAGGCTACCAACTTGGTTACCTATGGATGTTGTGCAACCGAGAGGGGGTCTTCTTATATACCCGAGAGTATGTGGAAGCTTAGTCTATGTTGGTCTTGTCTAGTGTGTCTTGTATGATATCAAGCATTCTGATATACTTATCATATGTGGAGTGCCATCTGATATACCCAAGTGTACTTAGAGAACAATCCTATATACTTATGTATGTGGAATACATACTACCCACAGAATATAATGCAGACAATTAACAATACTGCCTATATTTATAGATGTCGAAACACATCTTCTAACCTAGATTCACTAAATATGATGTGCTTAATTAATGTCTTCACAAATTTTAACTCATTTTATTATTTTTTTGTTTATCAAAGTAGTCAAATGTGTATGGTAACCAACCAATAAAGTAATTGAATTTCAAATATAGCTAACATGAAATGTAACCTTTTATCTTCGAAGAATCTTATCTATGAAAGATAGAAGACTTCATTCACTTTTCAACAACGCAATAATCAATTAATCATTTTCATAATGAAAATAAAATAGAATGAAAAATACACTATTCTTGGTAACCTATGTTCCTTAAAATTGAAGCAAAAAAATTCTTCCCACAACAAGCGAAACATGCAAACAAGCTCAAATTAATCTATCTTTTTTTGAAATAATTCAAATTTTTTTATTGTAGACACAAGGAATTCTTAATCAAATCACTGAAGGAAGACAAATTCATACAACCAGTTTCTAGAAGTAAGAAATTATATTTGATATATCAATGAAACTAATCAATTCCAAAATCCTAAATATGTAAAAATAAACAAATTGCACAAAACAACATTTATTCACAACAATCCAAGCTAAGGTTTACTTTTCTTAGGTGAACACAAACCCAAAAAATCATAATAAGAAAAATTGTTTAGACCCAAATGGAAAAAAGCATATTTAAAAAAAAATTTAAGTGTGTTGCAAGCAAGCTATTAACACTAGTGTGGTCTCACTCTGTTGGTAATAGTAAATTATGTAACTATCACTCTGCTAGTAAAAACCAGAGGTCACACTAAAGAAGAAGAAAAAGAAAAAATGTAGCCACAAATCCAAAACTTTAATTTTCAAGTATCTAAATACAATCAATCAAGGTAGTGGAAGATAATCAGAGAACACAAGAAGGCATATAGAAGAAAAAAATGATCCCTAATATGGCCACTAATTTGTTAGGCAAACAAATCTCATCTTACAGAGAAGACATGATCTCCCTAGACTTAATGATTGAATCTAGCAATAAATAAACAAACCAATAAATCTTTCCCTAGGTTCATCTTTATTGAATCACAAATAAGGCTAATATAGTATATAATACATACCTTTTAATCGAAATGCTTGTTGAATATCATTTTTATGGTTTGATACAACTGTTCAATTCTCGGAATCCATACCTGCAAACATACTAAAAAACAAAAGATCAATAACATATGATATATAGACAATCCAATACAACCTATACTAGTGATCAAGGAGACTAGTACCTCATATCATGAAAAATGGACAATGAAAGTAGGCATACAATACATCAGATCCAATGGACAATATAGCGAGAGAGAAATACCCATTTGTATTATAAGTGTATGGAGAGGAGAGATACAACCTATCCTTTGTTGAGAAATGTAGGGCAATGCAATTAGGTGATTTCTCTTTTAATGATAACTGCTTATGAATGATTTTTACTACTTTAGATTATTATCTTCTCTTTACTTAGATTATTATTATGTTTTTCTTCATAAAAAAACTACCAATGCATAAAAAATAAAAGAGACAAGAGACACAAAATATAGGCAATCAACTAGGGCCGAAACCTCTCCAACTTGAGAGGAAAACCAAAACAATTTTTTCTTCTTATAGAGACATCAATTGACGAATACCAAGACTGGCCCTTGACCTATTTTACCTCTCCAAGACCAAGTCATAAGATCCCTTTCACTGCTTCGCTTCATTGCCCAAGTCAACACTTAGTCAAACTGGACTCTAGTACTACTAACTCTGGCTACACTTAATTTTCGGTCTCCTATGATAGTCCTGAAATTCTTAGCCCAATTGTACTTCTTTAATTACCACGTGTGAACTTGATTTGAGATAATTGGAGACGACTTCTTCTTTGATTGACTTGAAGATTAATCCTTGAGGCTTCAACTAGAAGGAATGATGCTTGATGGCTTCCTTCTTGGCTTCTCTATAGGCTGCTATATCCCTACTGTAGAAACCCTAAATTTTTGTCATACGTGTGAGGAGAACATGTTAGGTTCCTAAAATACTAGTGATTCCCCCATTACTATAGTCATTGTAGCCCTTATTTTTATTTTTGTTCCCCTCTTGTCCCCATATTGTTATTATTGTGCCCCATAGAATCCCACTATTGTTATTGTGTGTCCTTATATTATTATTGTTATGTCGGCTTTGATTATATTGTGACCCCTTAGACTCCTATATATAAAAAGGAGGTTTTTTCATTTGTATCATCTAATAATTGTTCATTTGTGTAATGTAAAGGAGGTTTACCACTCAAAGAGGTTGATTTTGAAGTCGTTGATCTATCTTTTCCTCTATTTTATGAGTTGGTTACATAACATTTGCTATCAGAGCTTTGGATTCTAGGGTTTCGCTGCTCCAAATAAGCCATCATGGAATTTTCACTATAACTTTGTTTCTACGATGTTTCAAAAGATGAAATTAAAACCCATTTGAGCCGAAACCATAATGAACCTTGAGTTCAAACGTTAGATCTATTATCAATATAGGTTTGGAGATATGAGTCCAGGAGTTTAAGGTTTTTGCAGGCTCCGAATTACATCCCGAACAGGTGACCTTGGGAAAATCGTCATAACTTTCTGTCTTAGAATCAAACTTAAATTTTGTAAGATGATACAAAAAGAGGAGGGATTGTAGTATTCTTTATATTGTGTTTAGATCCAAAGGTTGAAACCTTGACATATGGTAAGCCATACAATTTCTCTCTACTGAACCAGTCTATAATGAGGTCATTGTAGGAGATTTGTAAAAAATATTTCTTGAAGAATCCAATATGGATCAGACAGGTGGGGTTAGAAAGATATTCAGAGGGCTACCCCAGGACACAATTTCAGACTTTGGAGATCCTAAATTACAAAGATACAATAGATTTAATATCAAGCTCCTACAAAGCGAAAAAAAACGTGTAGTTTTTTTATTTTAATTTGCATATGTTTGGGTTGAAAAATTAGTTTGAAGTGATTCAAAGGGCATAGTTAGAAATAATTATCGTTAATTGATTCCTAAAATTAATAAAATGGAAACACCTAGTAAGAAACCTAAAAGCTCTACCATGACTCATGAAGAAGAGGAAGAAATGCAACATGGTATATCAAAATTACGAGATCAAGTGCAACAATTTTCACTCTCTGAAAAAGTAACAGAAGCTAAGATGGATGGTTTAAAGAAAGGCATGGAAGCTAATATGAATGGCGTGAAAGCTAATATGGATGGCATGGAAGCTAAGATGAATGGCATGGAATCTAAGATGGATGGTATAGAAGAAAAACATAAAGGCAACATGGAACATTTGAAGATAGATTTGACAAAGTTGCTACAAGAAATGCCTACTAATGGCGAAAGGGTAGTAAATGAAACTCATGATGAGAACAAAAGAAATGTTAATCATGATTTCATAGAATATAATGTTGGATTGAAGACCCACCTGTTCCAAAGATTAATATGAGGAAGTTTGATGGAAAGGATCCCGTAACATTGATACTACAGTTGGAGAAATATTTCGATCATCGTAATGTGAAAAACACACAAAAGGTACGCATTGCAACTTTGTATTTGGAACCAAATCAGTTTGTTTCGATGGCATTGATCTTGTAAACAAATTGTAACTTGGGCAATTTTATCGAATAAAGGATAGCACATTATGATGATACAAAAACAACACCTTTTTTAGCCAATTGGTAAATCTCAAACAAGATGGCTCAATGATGGATCACATTGAGGATTTCCAAAAATTGAATGTAAGGGTAAAATATATTCCAGGGGAGCATAGTATTGATGTGTTCATAGGGAATTTAAAGGATAACATCCAACATGAGGTTAGCCTTTGGGAACCTAATTCATTGGAGAAGGCATTTAGGTTCACAAGAAAAATGGAAAGAAAAATTATGGCAACAAGGAATCCTACCACTCACAACTATAATAATGGAAGTATTGTTAACCCTAGCCTTCCACAACCTACAAGGTTGACATCACAATAATTGGAAGAAAAAAAGAGAAAAATGGCTTTGTTACAGTTGTGATAGCAAATACACTAAAGGTCATAAGTGTGCTAAGAAGAAATTATTTTACATAGATTGTGAGGAGGAGGAAGAAAAATAACAAGAAACGTCAAAAGAAGAGGATATACACCAAGAACAAACCCTAGAGAAAGAAGAAATGAATTCGAACATAACTTCTAATGCATTGGCCAGAATTACCACTCCTCAAACTATCAAGATACAGGACATATCAAGAAGAAAGAGGTAATAGTGTTGATTGATACAGGAAACACCCATAATTTTATTCTTTATAAGATAGCCAAGGAATTGAATTGCTTCCTATATCCAGCACCAGAGTGTCAAGTGATGGTTGCAAGTGGAGGAACCATAAATTGCTCTGGAAAGTGCCATAATATAAAGCTATCCACGGGATAATATGTATTGAATAGCCCAATGATTTCCATTCCAATGGCTAGTGCTGATGTTGTATTACAAGTCCATTGATACAATCTTTGGGTATGATAGCTTTTAATTTTCAAGAACTTTTCATGATTTTTTTTTTTGAAGGAAAGGAATTTGAATTAAGGGGTATCACAAGGAAACTGTGAAAGATAATAAGCTCTAATGGAATGACAAATCTTCTAAAGAAATAACAACGAGGCGTAATTGCATAATTATGTTCGCTAGAGGTTCCCACATTGAAATCATCTATTTATCTAGATCTCCAAAAGTTCTTGGACAATCATTCTAAGATATTTGAGACTTTGAAAGGCCTCCCACCTATTCGTGATGATGATCATGCTATTCATTTGATTCTAGAAAGTGTTTTTCCAAACATCAGGCGTTACAGATATCCTTATGCCCAAATGAGTAAAATTGAACGTATGGTTGCAGAAATGCTAGAGGCTGGTATAATTCAACCTAGTCAAATTTCTTTCTCTACTCCATTAGTATTTGTGGACAAGAAGGATGGATCATGGCACATGTGTACGAATTATCGGGAGCTCAACAAGATCACTATTAAAGATAAATTTCCCATTCCTGTCATTGATGAATTATTGGATGAATTGAATGGATCAATTTACTTCACCAAGTTGGATCTTTATTCAAGATATCATCAAATTGGAATGAAGAATGAAGACATTTCGAAAACAACATTTAGAACTCATGAGGGTCATTATGAATTTTTGGTCATGCCTTTTGGCCTTACCAATGCACCTTGTACATTTCAAGGTTTGATGAATTCCATTTTTAAACCCTCCCTTAGAATATTTGTGTTAGTATTTTTTATTATATACTAATCTACAACAAGTCTTGGAAGGATCATGTTAAACATGTTGATAGGGTGCTCAAACTATTGGAGGAGAAACAATTATATGAAAAAAACTTTGAATGTTTCTTTGCGGTACAAGAGGTGGAATATCTGGGTCATATTGTATGTCATGAAGGTGTTCATGTAGACCCTAGAAAAATTACAGCTATTAAGGAATGGAAAACCCTCACATCCATAAAGCATCTGCAAGGATTTCTCAGGTTGATAGGGTATTATCACAAGTTTGTTAAGGATTATGGAAGAATAGTAGCACCTCTAACAACATTATTGAAGAAAGATGCATTTTCATGGACTTCAGAAGTAATGAAGGCCTTTGAACATCTTAAAGGTAATGTGCCAAGTGTCGGTCTTAACTATGCCCAACTTCATAAAAACCTTTATTGTGGAGTGTCATGCCTTACGAAATTGAATTGGTGCTATTTTAATGCAAGAATAAATACCCATTGCTTTCGAAAGTCGTCCAATGAAATGAAACTATTTACACAAAGCTATTTATGAAAAGGAAATGTTGGCAATACTACATGCACTTAATAAATGGTGACCATACCTAATGGGAATACCCTTCAAGGTAAAATTGGATCATGGTAGTCTTAAATACTTTTTAGAACAAAGATTATCTTCAGAAGAGCAGCAAAAATGGGTCACAAAGATGTTGGGTTATGACTTTGAAATCATCTACAAAAAAGGGAAGGAAAATGTTGTGGCAGATCCACTCTTAAGAAAGGACGAGGATGTGGAAGCATTGCTTTGTGCCATTTATATTATCCAACCAGATTGGATAAACAAAGAAAGGGATGAATGGAAGAAAGTCAAAGAATTTTGGGCATTCATTCAAAATATCCAAAAATATCCCAGTACATTTGATACATTTAGCGAGAAAAATGATTCATTATCCAACAAATATAGCTTATACCTATGTAAGAATCCACAACTCAAAAAAAATATTTTTATGGAATTGTACACTTCTCCCTTAGGAGGGAAGTTATGATTTTTAAAAAATTACCACATGGTTAAGAAGGAAATTTTTTGGATGGTCTTAAATCTGATAGTCAAAAGTTTGTGGTAGAATGATTGGTTTTCCAACAAAATAACATTGAAACAATTAAGACCCTAGGTCTATTACAACCTTTATCCATTCCAAGTCAATGTTGGTAGGAGGGTTCAATGGAGTTTATCACAGGATTACCCAAGTTTGAAGGAATGAGCGTCATCATGGTGGTAGTTGGCAGACTTACCAAGTATGCAGACTTTTATGCATTATCTCATCCATTTAAAGCTAGTACAGTTTCTACTACATTTATGGAAACAATTCAAAAGCTACATGGAAACCCAAAGATTATTATAAGCAACAAAGATCCCATTTTCAATGGAAATTTTTTGACATAATTATTTTCTTGCCTTGGTACTCAATTAGCTCATAGCTCATCTTATCATCCTCAATATGATGGGAAAACTGAGATAGCAAACAAATGTTTGGAAGGATATCTTTGTTGCTTTGTATCTGATAAATAAACACAATGCGTCAAATGGTTTCCTATGGATGAAGGGTGGTATAACACTTCCTTCCATACTATGGCAAAAATGACCCCATTTATGGTTCTTTATGGATATCATCCATCGTCGATCACATCATATTTAAGAGAAAATTCTAAGGTTCAAGTAGTGGAAGATCACATCAAGCATCAACAATAATTTCTCCAACTCTTAAAGGGTAACCTCACTTTGGCACAAAAGAGAATGAAACAACAAGCATATCAACACCACAACGAAAGAAGTTTTGATGTATGTGACTGGGTGTTTCTACGGCTACAACTATATAAAAAAATGTCCCTCAAGTAAGCTAAGAAGGATAATAAAATATCACCAAAGTATTATGGTCTATACAAGGTGTTGCAAAAGATTGATACTATGGAATACAAATTGGAGCTTCCTGCAACTTCTCGAGTGCACCCAGTTTTCCATGCTTCATGCTTAAAGAAGGTTATAGGTGACAAGCTCCTAGTTCAAACATTATTTCTAGAACTTGATGAGGAAGCAAAAATCATATTGGAACCTGAAGCATCCATAGAAACAAGAACTCGACAACTACAAAATCAATCAACTTTGGAGTATCTCATCAAGTGGAAAAACTTATCCATTGAAGATTCCACAAGGGAGGATGAGAATTTTATACAGAAGCATCCAAAACTACTCAAGGATTGAGGACAACACTTTTTTGAAGGAGAGGGGCATGTTAGGTCCCTATAATACTAGTGATTCCCACATTACTATTGTCATTGTAGCACTTATTGTTATTTTTGAAGCCCTATTGTCCCCATATTGTTATTATTGTGCCCCATAGAAGACCAATATTGTTATTGTTGTGCCCTTATATTACTATTTCTATGTCGTCTTTGATTATATTTTGACCCTTAGACTCATATATAGAAATGAGGTTTTGTCATTTGTATCATCCAAGAATTGCTCATTTGTGTAATGTAAAGGAGGTTGGCCCCTCAAAGAGACTGATTTTGAAGTCGTTGATCTATCTTTTATTCTAGTTTGTGAGTTGGTTGCATAACAGAACATACCAAAAATAGTGTTGAATCTCCTCGCTCTTCTTTTCCTTCACTTCGCTGACTATGAGACTGCTCCTTATGATCATTGCACCTCTTCCTATTGCATATTTGTTGATCGAATTTCTTGTCTCAAAATGAAGGCCGAGTTGCCTATATATAGTGGTCAGTGCATCCAAAATAAGCTGATTTGTATTGTTGTCTAGGCCGACATGTCCTACTAGAAACATCTTAAGTCTTACTTCAAGGTATGTTTGTAACAAGGTCTTGGAGGGATTATAACACAAATAAATTATCTTTTACAATGTGTAACATACCCAAATGAGTATTTCATCTTTGACATTGACTTTATATACTTTTATGGCATGATGATTAATCCTAAAGGTTAACAATGGGATCCTTAACTAAAAACAAAATTCCTTGCTCATGGAGCCCATGAGGCAAGAATTGCAAAAATAATTTTATTTTTTTCTTTACCTCAATTACACATGTCATTATGAATACCAAACCTAGTTACACTTTTCAACACTCCCTCTTAGCTAGGGAGGTATTCATAATCCATAGAAGGTACTTGGACATTCTCAATATGAAGAATTCTCATAAGAAGAATTAGATTGCTAACCCATCTGTATAATGTCATATCAATAAACATAGCAAGGTCTGGAATAATAATTCTATCTCTCCACAAGATGAGAACTTAATGATGGCAAGAGAAATGATGTATAGACACCCTCATCATTGTCTCTCTTACAACATATCCCACCCAGGTTCTCTTAGAGTATGTTCCACTAGTACTATTCTTATCTTGGATTCCTAGTGCTCAAATAATATCGGTCTTGTATGAGTGCTCTTATATTGGATTCCCTAACTCATCCTCAAAGAGCATTGGATGCTAGATGTTTACCTAATCCTCCATTTTGTCTTCCCAGGTGAAGACAAGAATGATGTGTTTAAATGTCCCTCTCAAGTTGGGGAGGACATGCATATTCCAATGAAGGAATGTACTGATTCCTGCACAAGCCATGTACCTAAGATCCCTCTTGGCTTAGGATTTTTCTTCAATGTTTCTACCAAGTTAGAAACTTGTTTCTAGACCACCCCCCCTTTAATTAGGTACCTACAACAACTCTTTAGGTGGAGATGATGGGACAACTAGCTTCTTGAAGAACTCCTCCTCACGATGCCATGAACTTATTTTCTTTATTCAGGAGTCTTCATCTTTTAGCACTTCTCCATAGGGCACAAACCATCGATCAATTTCATGCATGAGTTATTCATGTCATTATTCCTTTCATCGAAAAGTGATCCATCAATTCATATTTTACCTTCCTTCATGCCATGCTGCCTTCTTCATGCCATGTTTCTTTAAGGATATTTCATCCTACTACATGGAAATTAATGGTGAAAGATATCCATAGCTCTTACCTTGGAAACCCTGCATAAGCTCATCATCTACATATCATTAAAAAATAAGGAATGACCTTTAAATCAAAATTACCTTTGTGATGGTATTTCATCTTGACATCTTCTAGTTTGCTTAAACATCCACATTGAAACATCTCCAAAAGTTATATATTGTCAAGGGTCTCCTTCTTTTTAAAACTTCATCAAAGTCTTCATATATTCCATGGAGATATCCTAGTCAAATATCTCAGTCCTCAGATGTTGATTTCCTTTTGCATAGTTGCATATTTCATGACCTCTTCCTTTGTTTCTTCACACATTTCCTTCTAGGAACTTCCAGTCATAGTTCCTTTAATTTTTTTAACCACCTCATATTTCATATGAGGACTATTATGTTTATTTCATCTACAAAATGTGTGGCCCATGCCTTTCTGCATCCTTCTAGGGGAGGAGATCCTTTTTTTTTCATGCTCTGGAGATAGAGCATTTATCCATGTTACTTGAAACCGTATGACATGGCTCCACAATATTGAATACAAGCATACATACCTAATTTTCCTTTAGGTCATACTGACTTCCTTCAAAAGCTTCCTTGATTGAAATAACTTCAGTTCCTTGATCTTATTTATCTCTTTTATCATCATACCATCATCCCATGAATTCCCACAAGTTGGAATTCTTGATGAAACAATTTCTTCCTTTTGATTGGTGAAGTTTCCGATGAAGATTCCAATAGAGGATCTTGAGCATCCTCATCCAATATATGTTTCCTTTTGACTATGTATGATGAGACTTGTGCTAGATGATTTTTTCTTCATTTTCGCATAAGTTCCACTTATGCTTCTAATGAGGTTACCAAGAGATATATCCTTCCATAGAATTCTACTTAAACCAACTTTCATGCTTCTTTATGATGATGTCATCAACTCTTGCTTTTAATGCTTCTATGATGCCATGAAGAATCCTATCATTTTCCTTAGTGATGCAAGATAGCCATATCTTACTATAGAAAGCTTGAAAACAGGAACTTGAAAAGAACTAGGCGAGGAAGACTATCTCAATCATAACAGAGATATTTTACTTCCACTTTCTTGGTCTTATTCTTTTTAACTTCCTCCACTTCTTCGGTGATATGGGCTTCTTCTCTCCCACTTTTGTTATTATCTTTCTTTAGCTTAGGAAAATATCTTTTTTAATTCCCATATTCGTGACATCCATAGCATTGAACCTTAGCCAAGTTCTTCTTCTTCCTTTTCTGATGACCAAATTTTCTAGACTTTCCTCTTCTCTTTGTCATAGTTGCATATGCTTTATTTTTCTCACTTGATCCCATAATGATTTTAGCCTTCAACCTGGTTTCTTCAATATTGCATGATGACCATATATCTTGGAATGTAGCTTCTTTCTTCCCATAAATACTTGAAGTAAAATTACCCCACTCCTTTGGAAGTGCATTTAGTACTATAGTTGTCATGTCCTCGTCAGGCATTATTTCACCTAGATCTTGAAGTTCATCCCTTATTTCATATTTCCCCATAAAGTATGAGGTTATCCCTTCTTCTTTTGATATTATTAGCTTGTAAAGTTCTTGCGTTAGAGAGTCTATAACTTCTCCAACAGTGCTTACAAAAAGTAAATCTACCAATTTCTCATATATTTATTTTGAGGTGTCGAGTTTAGATACATATGGAATGAGGGGATCCTTGATGGATTCTATGAGAATCCTTTGAACTCTCACTTCCCCTTTCATAATTTTGCAAGTGCTTTAGCATCTTATTTTTCTGGTTTGGTGATAGATCCTTTGACATGATCCATAATCTCATTTTGAATGAGATTTAGATCTATCCTCTTCTTCAATACAACATAGTTTGAAGCCCCAACCAATTTTATGCTTTCCTTGCATGAAGACATTTTGACAGATTGAGACGTAAATATACTTACTTGTGAAGACTGCTTTTCCACTTGTTGCCTCCTTGAATTTTGATGATGTTATAGTTAATAGAGAGCTTCTCCTTGATGAAGATAGTTCTCTTCAAGAATGATCCTTGACCCTACAAAGGGGAAGATCACTTTAGATCCTTTGATGGTGATGTCCTTATTGATGGTGATATTCTATAATGGTAAGGTCCTTGTTTCAACGAGAGGAATTTGCCTTAGAAATTTTTAAGATGATGACAACGTCCTTGATATTGCTTCTCTAGGATGAGTAGTCTTCAAAAAACATTATTTATAAGCCCCTTCCACTTAGGTAGGGTCTTTGTAGTCTTTTGAGGATCCCAATACTTCTTTTGGTGTAGACTTCTTCTTCGATCAAGGGTTTTTCCACTTCTTTGTAGATCTTGACTTCAATTTGATATACATCAAGATTTGATCCTTGTGTGCTTGTGAGTCCCTTGACGAGATTCCATTTCTTGAATTTGTCACCTTAGCTCTGATACCATGTTGAGAAATGTAGGTCAAATCAATTAGGTGATTTCTCTTCTAATGATAACTATTTGTGAATAGTTTTTACTACTTTAGATTAGGATATTCTCTTTACTTAAATTATTATTGTGTTCTTCATCATCAAACAACTACCAATACATAAACAATAAAGGAGACAAGAGAAAAAAAAATATAGGTGATTAGCCAACTCCAAAACCTTTCCAACTTGAAAGGAAAACATAAACAGATTCTTCTTATTATAGTGATATCAACTAACGTATACTAATACTAAGACCCTTGAACTATTCATCCTCTCCAAGACTAGGTCATGTGATCCATTTCATTGCTTCTCTTTCTTTCCCAAGGAAACATTTGGTCAAACTAGCTTCTAATATTGCTAACTTCGGCTACTCTAATTTTTTTGTCTCCTATCATATTCCTCTAATTCTCTGCCCAACTATACTTCTGTAATTCCCACTTCTGAACTTGATTTGAGATAATTTGGAGAACCTTTCTTCTTCACTTGAGTTGGAGATTCCTCCTTGAGGCTTCATCTAGAAAGAATGATGCTTGATGGCTTCCTTATTGCTTCTCTAGCGATTTGTATATCACTGCTACAAAAACCCTAACTTTTTGGCACACGCATGAGGATAAATGACCCAAAACAATGTCGAATCTCCTCACTCTTCGTCTCCTTCACTTCGCTCATTATGGAAATATTCCTTATGATCTTCATACCTCTTCCTATTGCAGATTACTTGATCGAATTTCTTTCCCAATGAAGGATGAGATGCTTATATATAGTGGTGAGTGCATCCAAAATAAGTCAACTTGTACTAATGCCTAAGCTGACATGTCCTACTAGAAACATCTTAAGGCTGGCTTCATGGGATGTTTGTGACAAGGTATTGGAGGGTTTATAACAAAAATAAATTTTCTTTTACTGTGTGTAACATATCCAAATTGGTATTTCATCTTTGACATTGACTCTATATACTTTTATGACATGATGACTAATCCTAAAGGTTCACATTGGGAGCCTTAACTAAAAATAAAATTCCTTGCTCATGAAACCCATAAGACAAGCATTACAAAAATAATGTTATTTTGTTCTTTACATCAATTACATAAAATAATAATTACATGTTTCATTATCAAGACCGAACCTAGTTACACTTTTCAATAGCCTTCCAATAGTCTCCAATCCTCCCTTAAATGACAAGCTTCCAACCTCAAATTGATAGTGTAAGTTTACATCAATAGTCAACCCCTTCCCCTCTATTCTATATTGAGTTTATATGACAAGACGAGATTTTTAGAGATCCTCTTTCCAAGGATTAGATCACAAAGATCGGGATTATGGTTCCATAATTAGATGGAATAGGTTCATGAACCATTAGATGAGGCCTAAATAGGTAGGGGCTCAAATCCTTCTTGTGTATATAATATTCCCCAACAAAGTTTCTAGGAGTTCTTTGTATTTTTACCAACATTCAAATATTCTCTCACCTTTTAATGGAAAACATAGCAAAACATTGTGTAGCCTGCAATGATTCGAATTGCCTTTGCGCAAATAGTTGTTAGAAAGAGTGCGATAATGCTTCAAATTATGTTTTTTAGTAATGTAATCCAGGATTCTTGTTGTTTTCAGAATTATTCTTCTTCCAAAATTATAGGGATTACTTGGCATTATTCATCAAATAGTGAGAGATCTAGATTTTCGATCGTTTTCTCAATGGTCACAAAGTGATGTGTAACACATATTTCACAATTTTGAGGTTTGTGGATTATGCACATGCACCTAATGAAATGAGAAGGAATTTCGATGAAAAAAGTGAGAAGTGTATATTTATTGGATACAAATAAGATACTAAGGCATACAAACTCTATAAATCCATCACCAAGAAGGATATTGTCAACAAATATGTTGAGTTCAAGAAAGAAGAGGTTTGGGATGGAAGCATAAATAAATCCATTGCGGAGGGAGTTTTATTATGTCATAAAGATTAAGATGGAGATGAGAAGGATGTATAGGTGGAAAGTTGATTCCATATGCACATACACTTGCTACAAGTATTTCAACAACATAATATCGATAAGTTAGCTCATTATAGTTTAGAACAACCAAAAATCAAGAATCTGGAGAACCATCAAGTTATGGCGGACAAAAAAAACATGATCATAGGTAAGTGATGAATCAAACCATACATTAGCTACATTAAGGAAAATAATTAAAGGTTACAAGACTAGAAGTTAGAGAGAATTATATGAGCAAAAAGGTGAAATAGATCAAGTTTCAAATTTTTCATTAATTTCATATGATACTGTAAATTTTGAAGAAGTCATTAAAGAAGAAATTTGGATAAAGGTTATGGATGAAGAAATTGATTTCATATAAATAAATAATACTTGCTATCTTGTAGGTCTACATGAAGGAAAAAATAATATAGGTGTCAAATGAACTTACAATACCAACTTAAATGCTATAGGTGAAGTTGTGAAACATAAAGCAAGACTTGTAGTTTAGGGGCAACCTGACATTGATTATAATGAAACTTTTGCACTTGTAACTAGATTTGACATAACAACACAAAACAAATAGAAGATTTATAAGATGGATGTTAAGTCTTCATTTTAAAATTTATTTCTAAAAGAGGTTTACCTAAAATAAACTAGAGGATATGAAATTTTTATTGAGTTTTTCAAATTAGAAGATTATCTTGTAAATATGTATTACAAAACCCTTTTCAAAGGAGTTATTTCAAACTCATATGAAAAATATAGGGGAACAAAATTTTTAATATAATAACAATTTTTTTTTTTTTGGTGAGATAATGAAGGGGGAGAATGTGACTCACAATAATTATTTCATTGGTGTCCAAAATGGTGGAGTTACCATTGCCTCAACTGGTTGCTAGCTAGACGAAATCATGAAGAGCTGTCCATTTGTGTTTTTGTCCAATTGAGATTCTATGGGTTATCGACAATGAGGTGATTTAATTTTTTTTAATTGATTAACCAACTGAAAGTTGTGCATAAATATGGATGAATGCAACAAAAATAAGAAAGAAGAGTAGTAGAATAAAATGAGAGTATTTTTGTTTAGTTGTAGCACATACTTCTTGCAACTCAATAACAGTTTTCTGTTGCTGAAACTCTATTGTATTTAAATTGTTTCACCTCTCACTAGAACATATAGGTGGGATTTAAGACAATATTTAAGATAAATTTTGGATAGTCTTAATTTGATACAAAAAAAAAGTTGTGTATTGTCTTAAATATTGTCTTTAAGCAGGTGTCTCAAATTATTGTCTTAAAAAGTTGTTTCTATAAAGACAATATGTAACACAAGTATTATTGTCTCTTATGAGACAATTTCATTTTTGTCTTAAGTTGAGACAAAAAATAACTTTGTACTGTCTTAAATATTGTCTTTAAGCGAGTGTCTCAAATTAATGTCCTAAAGATTTGTCTCTATAAAGACAATATATAACACAAGTAATATTATCTCTTATGAGACAATTTCATTTTTATCTCTCTAGAGACAATAGTTGGGATTAAATACATATTGTCTCTATAAAGACAATATGTCATTAGTCCTAGCTATTGTCTCTCTAGAGACAATAAAAAATTATATTTAAAAATCAACACAATATCACATTTTTCTCTTTAGAGACAATATAAAACATTGAATCTAGATAATTATCTCACCATTGAAATAAATCAATAAAAAAGTATTGAATTAAAAAAACCTACAATATCATTGATTAATACATATTAGGCCACAATGGAATTAAACCAGCAACCTCCTTCTTATAAGGCAGGTGCTATTCCATTAAGCTAGCACCCTTTAGAGAAATATGTGAGGAGTTATGGCTTCCAAAAATCACTTATGTGCATACCACTTCTAGAAATCAAATACCTAGATATTTTCTTGATGATTGGGACAAACATAATAGAGAGGTGTTGTGTGACCCTCAAATGTGTATTGTTTATGACCTCTTTTTACATCCCATATCTACAAAGAAGACAATAAATTCTTTTAGTAAATGTTCATGCTCAGGAACATCCACGATATTACTTGAGGGAAAATAGAATCTTTTTTATAGCATTGAGTAATCATTAGGAACACATACATAATATAATGAAGTAAAAAATATGTACCAAATTTACCTTAATGGTCATATCATCCCCCACAAGCTATAACACATATGTTCTTTCTTAAGGTACACAAAGGAAATGTCATTCACATAACCAATATGTGCATTAATATGCAACATTGTATTAATATTGTCACTACAACCATGTATCAAAAAACGAAATTTCAACAAAATGCAACCCATTATTGAGCTTTAATATGGATCTTTAGTTGTTGCCTCAACTCGTTAGTCAAAATATAGGAACATTTTTGTTCAATATTATTGGAAAATGCCCCTCCTGCCACTCAAGTGATGTTAATGGAAAACATATCAGGTAATAGGAAAGTGGAAGTAATTTGGTGACAAAGAACCAGGACAATGCTTTGTGGTGCATTTATTTAATATGTTAATAATTATTATAACTAGATTGCATACATGAATTAAATAAAAAACATTTTTATAACAATAATAATAATATAGTTTAAAGTTGCAACATATCATGATGCCAAATTGATGTATCAAACCCTTCGTTTATGGGTGACAAGAGACCCCTCCTCACAATTATTTTGCTACTTACTCTATGAAGGTGTTCATACCCTACATCTATGAAATTGATCTTATAAACTCCAAGGAGAAAACACATGATTTTGAATGTTAGACACACTAGAATGAGAATCAAAATAGGAGATTAAATTTTCCAAACCTAGCCAACTTCAATACACTTTCCTTTTATTAACTCAAGTTTAAATTTTTCCACAGAAAAATGACAAACATGATGACTTGGTGCCCAAGAAACATGCCTAAGACTTTAATCAAAGTAATTAAATCCTATAATCATGTGCGAAGTTTGAATGTAGCACTCATGAATTTTTGATGCTCAATATCTACTAATGTATCCATGAACCATCAATGTAAAATTAATCAATATGAACATTGGATTAGTTCATCTTGAGTGATAATAGGTACATTATAAATCCTTAAAAGAAAGTGAAAGCTACAATATGATTTGTAGATGACAAATGAATACTAGTTAACATAGGAAAGAAATAACACCAACACTAACAATAATAATAATCCATTATTAATGTCATAGACTAACCAAACACTAAATTGACCTATGAAACACCTTCGTTTGTGGGACAAGGAACCCCTTTTGTACAGGGATTTCACTACTTAGTCCTTAGAGTTGTACATACCCTACCTTACCCTTTTCTACATTCAAATCTATTACATATAAGAAATAAAGACATGTTCTTAACCATTAGGCCCAACTATATTCAAGGATTCATCACAAGATTACCATTCTACTAGAAGAACTCAAGCTGTTTTTTAGAAAAACAATCACAAAAGTTAAATCATATTAACCAATCAGAAGGTTCTCAAATCCTAACTGCAAGACAACAAGTTTGAACAACATAACAATAAGCGGGTTCACACATTCGAGGATCATAGTACCCAGATTTAAGCCAGAAATTACTTTTTCCTAGTTTACTAGATTGATTATTTATATTTAATCTATCTTGTGAAAATATTCATCTCTCCTTCACAGCCCTAGACTTTTCACTATTATTCTTGGCATTCCCAAACATGTCCTTATCATATTTTGTACTGTTATTTCCATAATCAGAAGAATGACCAGGAATTTCTCTATTATTAAATTACGAATCATTTATATCAACATTTTATACCTTAGCAATATTGGAAATTGGCTATGAGTTGATAAATCTATGAGAAGTGTTTTTGAGGCAATTTTCTATCATTTGGTCACCTATTTCCATAACATTCACAAAATGTTTAATACCATCATCACTGTCATCAAGCTGAAGCATTGCATTCATGTAATAATCCATGTTAAACCAACATTAAATTGTTAGTAAATGAAAATAAATGATCTATGATCATATCTTTCAGACCCACCAATTTCAAAACAAGGAAAAAATTACACATTCAATGATTTAAATGCAAAATACAATTACCAAACATGATTCCTCACCAAATAGGGTCTCTCTTTTAGCACTCCAAACAACTTCAAACAATCACAAGAGACACACACATGCCAATTGCGGGGGTCATTGAAGTGAGACCTGTACAATAAGGTATAAACCTGTGCCAATTGCTAAATTGTTTCTGGCCAAAGACTAAGATATTAGTGTTGTCATAATTATTGAATGTAGAGAGTGTAGATTTGGTGAAATTTACGCACACTCGTATCAAATTAAAATAAGTAATTGAACTGCTACTAAAAGAACCAATAAATTGTTTATATTTCCAAATAAAATTGTAAGTGTCTCAAATTTCTTAATAATATCTATCATGGCATAACCACAACCAAGCTACACACCTGCAATAATTGTTTTGAACATGTAGCAATCACGCTTTGAGTTTATATCAGACTTCAATGCCTTGAACATAAGCCCTAGAAACATCTCTGTCTGAGAAAAATACGGATCAAAATATTATTGGCATATGATAAAAACTAAAAATGTTTCCCAGTTTGTTTGCACTTTAGCAATAAGTATCCAATATAGTTGTAAAATTCCCACTTAGGAATTCCTCATACTTACATTGAAATTCTGGGTTTATAATTAAAAATTTAAGTGGTGTCTTTCTTCAAACAATTTCAATGTACACTATTGTAGATGAGAAATATTTACATGTACCAAAAATATACTTAGTGACATACACATAAATAGAAACCAAGCTATAACCAGGACTGATATTTCATTTAAAATTCAAAATCAAGCATTAGCCATGGTATATATTACCAAATGAGCTAATCATCATGCACCATATATCTATCTAATAAAAAAATTATAAATGTTATCAATTTATATAAAAATTTCTTTGAGCAGATCTTCAAACAACATTGCAACTCTTTGAACACAAAAAGTGGAGAACGATCACTATGAAAACTTGCCAAAGATTATTGAACAAATTGGATGTACGAATATGGTTTATATTGTCATCTTACCTGATAGTAGGGTTCAATTATGAAGGCTATCCCTTATACATGTCAGTTAGTACCGAGACCCATACTAGATTTTCATCCTTTGCAACTAGAAATAGAGTATGATATTTCTTACATTCAACAAAAACCGCAATGAAGAAATGAAACTAGATAATTTATCATTCTGATTAGTTTCTAGTTACTAGGTACAAGAAAAAAAGTAGGATTAACAAAAAGAGTCTTCAACCAAAAACAATAATGTAACCATACAATCTTCAAATCCTACATGCAAAATATAGGAATTCAAGGCCAAAGGGAATTTCCAAACCTTTTCTTGAAAGTTAAAGGAAACAAAATTTAAGATACCAAATGTGCAAACTTCTAACAATTTGGTTTAATAAAGAAACCAAGGTATTTCAAACCTGAGTCCAAATCCTTCTAGGGAAAAGAAAAAGTATCCTCTACATGAAAGGGAGGGACCTCAGGAAATTCTTAATCTAGAAGGTGCTTCTCAAGGGGTCAGAAAAAAGCCTTGTAATAAATTCCTTCTTTCTGAGCCCAAATTTCAGGGGCTTGATGAGGTGGAACAACAAGAGCCACAAAGTAATGGTAATTGTGACTCGCTGATGTATTTCACACATTAATATGGAAACCTACCATTACAATGTCTAGATTGGAATTAAACACAATTATCAGGAAATATGCAACCATAGATAAATCAACATAGGTATCGATAACTCTTGATCAAAATCTCCTTATGTGTCTAATTTCACAACTACTTTCATTCATTCTACAATAACATGAAACAACTTTATCTTCAATTGAAAAACATGAGCTACATTAGAAGGAGGAAAACTATGATTTAATTATTAAAACAACAAAATATGATCGAAGAAAAAGTGCATAAACCTTAAATCCAATAGGGTTGGGGCTCTCTAAGAATCCTTATTTTGATTCCAAATTCATCTTAACACATAAATCATTGTTTCGAATAACATCACCTCCAAGCATAATATTTCTAGTAATGCAAGTTGTCTTTTCAAAGAAACTTAGTGTAAATTTTGGGTTGATCCCAACATTTGATGTATTGTTGAGGATGTGAGGACCTAGAATTTTCACCTGCTCTAAATTAATACTGTAATAATGTCTTAGTAACTCCAATCATCCTTGAGTTACACTACCCATTCCAAATGAAAATATCTGCAAACTACCATCATTAGGTAAAAAAATAACAATATTGTTGTCCTTAAAGAGAGGTCTGTAATCTACAGTGCCCAACCCATGGAGAAGATAAATTTCCAGGCGATTGTTTAAGTTGTACAAATAGATCCATAGGAACAAGAGACAATATGAGTGGAGAGTTCAACTTTAAACTTGATAGGAAGATAAAAAAAATATTTCCATCAAGCAACTACTTCCAATGATGTAGCCCTAAATATATTAACTAACCATCTTGATCACCCTCAAGAACACTTGATACTTCACTAATATATATGGCTTTCAAATTTAATTGTCTAATCAAAGTGGAACCATTATGATAAGAGAGAAAAAGTAATCTACAGGTTGTTGTGAAACATAGAGATATACCTTTTGACTGCACATATCTACCCCGACCCTGGATAGTGACTATCAAAACTTGAGCTCGAGTGTAACCTTCTACTCTTATTTTTTGTCTATACAACATCCCATGTTATGATAGTACAATAAAAACTAGCCAAACACATAATATGGGCACCGATACTACTTCTATGATCAAATATTCCAATAATGTAAAATAATGCATAGGGCTAATGTTGTCTTGGGACAGGTCATAGATACTCACAAACCAGTTGGTGACCACCATGAGTTGAACTTGAGAACCAAGAGGCCATGCCATTTTTCAAATGTAGGAACCTTGTAAATAAATATCAATTGAAAGACAGTGTGATATTTCCCTTCGAGAACTAAAAATGAGAATTTGGTGTTCTTCATACCTAGCTACAACCAAATACTTCTAATTTGTAGGGTTGCAAATGAGATGAAGTTATTCAAAGAAAACTGAATATATGGAAAGTGGCTTGGCATTAGTCTTATTTATCATCATAAGAACAATAGTTGGTTGTCTAATAAGTTGCTTCACATCAAATATTGTTACTTTGTCACCTTCTCCTGCTGCAAGCCTACCGCTGCTATTTATAGTAACCAAAGATTTAACAATAGTGCCACTAGAAAGATGTGACCTAAGTTCCCTTGCATTATAATATTATATTTTAGTCTTCAGGTATATACATCCATTTTTATATTCCTACCTTAATTGAAAAAGATCCTAATTGTAAGATAAAACCTTGTCATCACCCAAAACTACATATCCATAAAAAGTAATAGAAACCTATCCTCTTCCTCTTTCGGGATAGATAACTTTAATGGTTTCCTCAAGATTAGAGTCACTTTCAAATGGCTAGAGATGGTCCCTCTCATCTGGAAGAGGAAATAATGGTTCAACACTGCTAGCCCCTCTCAATGATGTAGCGCTACAAGAAACATACTTGTAAGGCTTCAAATAGAGGCATATTGTCCCTCTTACTCCTACTACTCATCATAGAAGAAACATATTAAACGAGAGTAAAAAACTATGTGACCCATGTGGAACACCCTTGAAAAGATAGAACATCACCCTTTAGAAATAGTTAGATCACATGTGTAGCAGAATTACCAATGCTGTTCCATAAAGTTTCCCCCAGTAGATGTGAATGTACAAACTTTTGATGCAAATGATTGTTCAATATAACTCTGATCATCATATTTTTTGTCCATACTAGCCAATTCTCCATCAAATGTGCCATCATCCTGGTCATCCTTACTGATGTGGAATCACACTCAATTGCAATAGAATGAACTTCCTGATTGATTGGATTGATCAAAGCCTCTGAGTTCTTTCTAGGAACATTAGACTTCAACTTACAACTAGTAGAATCATTTCTAGAAGTAGTGTTTGACCAAGGCTTCTCTGTTTATTTTTAATAAACATGCTTGTTAGAACCATATGCACCCAATGCAAAAACTAGAAAACCAAAGATCAACTTTAAAATTTCAAGGTGGGTTTCATCAACAAACAACTTTCCCACCATACCAATTTCTATCTTGATTAGAGGCTTTATTATAGGCTCACCATTTTCCAACTGAACCACAAAGTTGAAATATGCGACAAAGTTGAAATACCCTTTTGCATTAGGAACATCGTATGACAGGAATGCCTTATCTAAGCCCACAAGCAATAATAATTTGATCACATAGTTCTCTTGATTTTGAATCTGATGGAGGTAACACCAGAGAATTTATGAAAGAACTAATAGAATAACACTTATCTATTAAACAAAAAATATATACCAACTAGAACCCAAACCTTGGACCTCCCAAGTACCACTCAGAGAACTCTACCAAATAAAATATCAGGCACACATTTTAGCATATTTTCAGAGGATAGCTAGACTACCAACACCTAAGAGAATATGACAAGTTAGAAAGTAGATGTCAAACAATTACACTGGATAATTTGAACTATCCATGAGGATGGTATTTGTCTAAAAGATTAATCTGGAATTTATCGACATCTTAGAGAAACATTGGTTAGTTCTCTCTTTTGCGGGGAAGTGATTAGAAAAGAAGGTTTTTCAAACATGAGCTAATATGTGGGACAAGAGAATAAAATAGTACCTGTCCTTCCAGGATTTTAATTGTTATCTCAATTTTTCAGGTCGTTGACCTGTTTTTTTCTACTACACTATAACAATTCATTATGGAATTATGTTGGTTTAAGCATAGTATAAATATTCAAATACAAATACCAGGGTAGATCCATCTTAATTATGGATCTATTAAGCAACAGGAGGGATCAAACAATTTATGGGCTACAATTATAAGTGGAATATGAAATGTCCACAATTCCAAGTTAAAGTTGGACAGGAAGTGTCAAGGCATCTGCAAGACTTATTGTTAAGACACAAGTACTAACCTCTAGGGTGGTTGGTTCTTCATAAAGTATATCAAAACAGGAGTCAATGATCACTTACATTTTACAGGTTTCACTGTTTGATGTTATCAAGTCTATCAGGACTGATATTTCATTTAAAATTAAAAAACAAGAATTAGCCATGGTATATATTATCAAATGATCTAATCATCATACACCATATATCTATACAATAAAAAAATTATAACCCTTATCAGTTCATATAAACATTTCTTTCAAAAGATCTTCAAACGACATTGCAACTCTTTCAACACAAAAAGTGGAGAATGATCACTATGAAAACTTTCCAAATATTATTGAACAAATTGGATGTATGACTATGGTCCATATTGTCATCTTACTTGATAGTAGGGTTCAATTCTGAAGGATATTACTTATACATGTATGTTTAGTACCGAGACCCATGCTAGATGTTCATCCTTTTCAACTAGAAATACAGTGTGATATTGCTTACATTCAACAAAAACCCCAATGAACAAATGAAAGTAGACAATTTATCAATTTTATTAGCTACTAGTTACTGGGTACAACAAAAAATCATGATTAACAAAAAGATGCTTCAACCAAAAACAGCAATGAAACCATCCAATCTTCAAATCCTACATGTAAAATATAGGAATTCAAGGCCAAAGGGTATTTCCAAACCTTATCTTGAAAGTTAAAGGAAACAAAATTTAAGATACCAAATGTGCAAACTTGTAAGAATTTTGTTTAATAAGGAAACCAAGGTATTTGAAACCTGATTCCAAATCCTTCTAGGGAAAAGGAAAAGTATCTTCTACATGAAAGGGAGGGAGCTCGGGAGATTTTTAATATAACCGGTAACTAGTAAGAGAATATATCTTTATGAACATACATAATATTCTTACCTTCAATTATCTAATATTCATACATTCCTACCAAGAATAAAATTTCCTCTTCGTTTTCTTAATGGAAAGTACCAAGTATATCTTAACAAAGACTGGTGCCCCTAGTCTCTTTCTATGGTGATCCTGGAAGAACATAGATTTACTTTTTATAATCCATATAATTACCAAACTTAAAAGGATATCATGACCAACAATAGTAATCTAGATTCCTTACTGATAGAATATCATCAAAGCCTCATCAATTTCATTAGAAATTCCGATGTAGCATAAAATACTTACTATTTCATTGGTCTACCTATTAATAGCCTTCAAAATAGTTCCATAGGTTCCATCCCTTAATTGCTTGATGATCTTATACCTAGAACAAAATAAATTCCAAAAGGTGGAGATGTTTAAAAATTACACATCATATAATTTGCCATCTTATATCTTTATAAGCAAATGAAAGACCCTAAACCATGAAATCGACTAGAATGTCCTTCAAGTAATAAATGCACAAAAATAGGAATGGAAAGAAGTATGCAGTTGATGTAAGTAGTGGAATGTTTCCCAAAAAACATGAATGCTCTTGCATTAAAATTTAATGCATTGAAAAAATTAATGTGAGTGTTAGCAAACTACTCATTCCCTTGAATGATTACTTACTGCTCCTTTGTACTTAGAAACGGGTAACATAATGAACTTCATAGATAAAATCTTAGATATTTCTTATTCTATTGAATATTTCCCATGTCACACAGAGGAAGATTCAAACAATGTCATTCTCTATCTCTCCATTCTTGGATTTTGCACAAATTTGACAAATCTACTACTAAAGAGGAAACATAATATTCACCAAGTGGCTCGAGAATAGTAGAAATGAACATCCAACCAGAAAAACACATTTAACTCTAATTACCCATATATGTGGGTGGTAACATGCCCCAATATGCCATGATCCTTGGTGAACAAAGGAAGTAAACCTCCTACTAAAATAATGATTGATTGGTTGCATCTTGGCCTTGTGTCTCCTTTGCAAGTCCAAAAATAAAAAATAAGTCCATCCTTAACTAGTTGTACTCCATAGTATCCTTTTTGCATGTTATCTCCACATACCCACCAAAATGTCAAATATGCCAAAACAATGCATAAAAAATGGAAAGTGTTAAATTTAATACCTTAACAAAAAAACACAACATCAATTAAAATGTCTCTATTTAAAATTTAAACATAATTCTTGTAAACTAAGTTCCTAATCAATAATAGTAGGCATACAAAATAAACGAAAAACTAAACAGACCACCAACTACTACAATCTACATTCCAAGGGATGAACATAATAAGCAATATATTAGAACAAACATAATTTTGACATAGAACAAAAGCTAAGTAGTTCCACTGGTAATTAAGCATGTCATTCTCTGAAGTTCCATAATATTAATGCCAATTTTCACAAGTGTTGATTTTGCATGGATTATAAAAAACATATAAATTATAGAATTGAAAAGGTCGATGCACCACCCATTAAATAAAAGGGTTTCCAAGATTAAAATACAAGCAATCCTTGTCCAACTTTCAAAAAAGTGACAAAAATGCCACTAGCACTTCTTAAATTTGTACTTCTTGTCGCTTTAACGTTGAAAACCAAGGACATGTCAAACTTTGAAAACCAATTTCACATGTAATTTACAATGAGAAACCTATGCAGGGAGGTGAAATAAGTATGTACTGAAATGGCATGATGGAAAAGGTGATTGTTTGCATATTCTTAATTGAAATAAACTAAAACAAGGAAGGTGTCTATTGTGCCTATTATGCACTTCATACACATATCTAGTTCTAAGTCACTTGGTTCATCAAATGTCTAGGTTGAAGCTTGAAATTCAATGAACCACACTAAAAAATTAAATTTTGTTCTAGTTCGATGATGTTTTCCACCACCAATCGCTTCCATATGTCGTCAGTTGTGAGTCTTCTCCTTAGTACCAACCAAACCAATTTTAACCATTGGCCCTCATCTCTATATTGTGGTGTTGTTTATTCACTCCACTAGGAGACTTTTCCTTCCTCCTTGTGGGCCTGTGGCAATGGTTGTGATTTACTGCTGGCAATGGTCACATTGTCATGACTAAAGAGTGCCCACGCAAAAACTACTGACGACAATTACAGTTGTTATTTATGAATTTTTTATATATTATACATTATTTATTTTATATTATATTTTTTTATATTTCTGCGCATAGAAACTTTATATTATATTATATTATATATACATATAATGTGTATAGCAAAACCTCCTTTTAATCTTGTTGGAAAATTCAAGCCCAAATAATTTACTCATTTCCGAACTTGAACTCGAACCCGAACCATGTGACTCAAATCTAGTTATTTTCACACTCAATCATTACGGAAAAAAATAATAGTTGGACAATTATATCTTCTTTCAAAACCTAAACATTTAGAAGGTAGATTACATAGAATTGTAAAAGCATTGAAATTTCCTGTAATATATGCCATATTAGATAAGTATCAATATTGTGCGTGCATTGTGTATCAATATTTACAGCTTCATTATGTTTAATGTGAGAGATCTGATCCTAAGAGTATTATTATATTTCCTAAGTTAAGAATTCCATTTTATTGATGTGATCTAAGGTATAAGGGAAATGTATTTGTCATACTATAATGAGAGATTTCTTTCACTCTTAAATTGACAATGGATAAATCAGGTCGAGATATTGAAAGTTGGTGGAAAATACTAACTCCACATGACAATACATTGATTTCAAATTGAAATATAAATACTTCAAATTATGAAGTTACAAGAAAATATGGAATGTAGGGTAGATAGGGATTCAATACTACTTCCTCTCCCCATCTCTCTGACATAAACACGTACATACACCAACATACAATATGTAGCAGTTAGTTCAAAAGAACCTTAACATTGGTCTAGCTGCAAGAATAGTTCTATTTTAATATTGAAGTGCACTAAGTCACGGGACATATATCATGTTCACAATGAAACATGTCCAACACTTAGGCCCCACATGTCCAATTCTTAGGACAACATAAAAAAAATAAAAATAAAAATAAAAAAAAAAATATGTGTGTAGATGCGTGCACATGTGTGTCCACAATAGTTCAATATTCTCAATGATCAACAAATTTTCAATTTCAAAATTCATATGTATATTTTATTTTTGTAAATTTATTTGTTTGTAATATTTTTTTTGTATGTGTGTCATGTTTTGGGGGATCTACTTTCCTTGCCTGGTCCAATTTTAGGGGGTCTATGTGTCACATGTTGGACACTTACATCCCTCTATCAAAGTGTCATGATTTAGGAATACAAGTGTCATGATTTAGGAGAGATATGTATCATGATCATATTTAAAACATCACTATTATGCTAAGTTGTTATTGTTTTCCCTTTTTAATTTACTTTTTTCCCGTTTTATTTTGTGTTGTTATTTTTCCATCATTTTTTCAATATTTGAACTGAGCATCAATAATCTAACTACAAATTACATAGTCAAATGAAAGGACTTACTGCAAACAATACACAAAATGAATAGATATAAAATTTCTTTGAAATAATTGAAGAATAAACACTACAACCTAGTATCCATAGACATTGTATGAAAATAAATTTGTTGTCCACAATCCATGTTAGGTGTGTTAGGAGGTTGGGACTGAGATTTTTGAGCCCTTCATGATTTTCTCTCTTTTTCAATATCTGCCCATACAACCAATGGTAGACTTGAACCCTGCAAGGAAGTGTATATAGATTTCACTATGTTACACATGCCAAGTCCACTCTAATGTACGAGGCAATGATGAAAATTCTATCTAGAACTCAAAGATATATATTTCAAACTAAACTCACTCAGTGAACCAAAACATGGAAGAGGGTGAAACACATATCCATTTTGTGTTTTCCATTTACAAATTCAAGGGTAGCCACAACTTGATCCTTTATCTCTTACTTCAAAAAATCACATCCAAAGGTAGGAAATTTTCTCAATATCTAACAAATGCAATTAAAATATCAAACTAGAATTTACTCCCTAACCCTATAAATAATAGGGTGATTATAATAAGTACTTCACCAGACCACATCAAAAGACTTTACTAATTAAGAGGAATACAACAGAGAAAATTATCTACCCCTTTACTTATTTGCTGAGATTCTAGCAAAATTGGCAATTCTTTTATAGTCCCATATTTGGAAAAAATTGGAGTCACTTCAACATCTATAATAGCCTTTGGAAGCATCCCAATAAAAAATTATGCTCTGCAAAAAATACATTGAACTAAAGATATGACATGGGTTTTTAAATCTATAATGTTCTCAATACCTATATAAACACTTATTATATTAAGCAACAACTAGACCATAGAACCAACAACAACAAGGCCATAAAAATAAGTTGTATAAGAAAAAAATAACCTTGTAAATGTATTTAATATATACATAGAAAATTTTAGGGGCGAATGTTCGCCTTTTGGGGAAATTAAGGGGTTTTAAAGTTTTAGTGGGAAAATATTTTGTATCATAGCACATTTTTACAAATCACCTCAAATAACCCACCTTATTTTAAGGGAGAGGGTAAAAAAGGTAAATTTAGCCCTTGAAACTAGGAGTTACAACCTTCCATTCGTCCATTTTCAAGAATAGGTTTTAGTTAAATGAATCCATTCACCCATTTTCAAGAATAAGTTTTATTTAAGTGAATCCATTCGCCCATTTTCAAGAATAGGTTCTATTTAAGTGAATCCGATGGGCCAAATACCATATTTATAAAAGAGTTATGGTAAATTAATAAAAATATAAATAAATTAGAGGTATGGTAAATAAATAAAACATTTGTTATATTTACTCCATAAGTCACCTTATATACATGCAAGGGTGTAAACAAATAAAAATATAAGTAAAGTGGAGGTATGGTAGATAAATACAACGTCTTTTTATACTGACTCAAAGGGTATGGTAAATAAATATAAATATAAATAAACTAGACATATGGTAAATAAATAAAAACCTCTTTTTATATTTAGTCCATAACCCTCGTTCTATTTATGAAGGCTCAAGAAAGAGGTTTTATTTAAGTGAATCCTATGGGCTAAATACCATATTTGTAAAAGAGGTATGGTAAATTAATAAAAATATAAATAAACGAGAGGTACGATAAACAAATAAAACATTTTTTTATATTTACTCCATAAGTCACCTTATATTTACGAACACTAAAAAATGCGTTATATTTAGGTGAACCCTATGGGGAAAATACTATGGGACAAATACCATGGACTAGATTGTTATTAATACCATGCAAAAAAAAATTATTAACCCTAATATTAGTATTAATAAAAATAAAAATGGCACATGGTATTGACTCATGGTATTCACCAAAATGGCACATGGTATTGACCCATGGTATTCACCAAAATGGCACATGGTATTGACCCATGGTATTCACCTGGAATGTAGCCTATTTAAATGGGGGAATTAAACCAACATAGATCCATCTTTACTCTGCATCTACTAACCCCGAGAGGTATCAAATATCGTGATATGCAAACTAGCATAGAGTGAAAAAATATTTGATCCCTCTAGGGGCTTGGTGGATCAAG
Organism: Pinus tabuliformis; assembly: GCA_031772625.1. Classification (NCBI taxonomy): domain Eukaryota; kingdom Viridiplantae; phylum Streptophyta; class Pinopsida; order Pinales; family Pinaceae; genus Pinus; species Pinus tabuliformis. The sequence continues at coordinate 990,314,667 of CM062810.1, read as the reverse complement.
AGTAAAAATGGATGTTGTAATTTAATGTATGTTAAACATTTTAGCTTAAAATAAAATAAAATTCAACTATTAATTTTATTAATTTTTATAGATTATTAATAGTAATTTTTAAGCTCCAAGTTTATGATAACCCATGGTATTGACCAATGGTAATACCATGGTATTCATTTGAGCATAGACTATTTAAAGGGGAATTCTATAATCTTAGATCCATCTTAATTCTGGGTCTACCAAGTGCTCAGAGGGATAAATAGATTTCATCCCCCTAAGAGTGGTAGATGTGGAGTTAAGATGGATATATGTTGGTCTTTATGATAATGAAGAAATTAAATAGACCTAGGAAATTATATTGTAAAAACATCTTAAGGTGAATGGTTAAAGCATAGACATTGGACAAGTATATTTGTATACTTCTGCTTTAAGCTGAAACAAATCTAGGGCTAAAAGGAATGGATTCATTACACTAGTCATCCTTCTATAACTTTCCAACATATGCTGGAGTAAACAGATTGTAATTTGGGTAATTTTTCTAACTGCAAACATGACATACTTGTGTATTGGTAGGGTGGTTACGAGGTCCATAGAAGTGATGAATTTGAATTTTTCTTGGTTTTATATATAGTATTAGGTTTTTTCTCATGCTTTCTGTGAATGACATGGGTGAATTTTATCCTACACCCACTAGGTTATCGATATGTAATTTTAGTAATTTTGATTTCAAAAGATGTTTTAAAGAAATGCAATGATTTCATTTGTGTATTCAATAAACACAATTTTATTCTTATGGAATTCTGCACTTGTGGTTTACCTATATAGATTCCATGGAGAAGTGTTAGTGGTGTGACATCAATTGTCCTTAAGCAGAGGATTTAGTTTTACTCTTTTTGGAAGCAAATACTTTCTTCCAACATTTTTGAGTTCCATAAAAAATTTGAAGGTCCTAATAGTATTCAATTATGGGTTTGAGAGAAACATAGTATTCAATTATGGGTTAAAGAGATCCACACTGAATGATCTATCGGCCTTATCTTCACTTAGTTTAAGACTATTCACTTGGAGAACCTACATGTACCCCCACTTCAAGAGCATAGTAAAGTCATGTAGAACTTAGAGAAGCTATCTTTAAGCTTTTAGTGAAGAATGGAAAGATGTCTGGGTTCAATAACAACCAGTTGAGCATTAAGCTTCCAATAATGCTAGATTTTAACCTGGAGCACTTTTGTGATTTGGAGGAGATGCCCCCTCATATTTGTGACACATCTTCAGTTGTGAATTGGACTATTACTAACTGTCATTTCCTTCGAAAGTTACCTGATGACTTAGGGAACCTCAACCCTTTAAGAATGTTAAGGAAGGAAAGAAAGTACATTATGCTAAGTTCTCTTATGCTTTTCAAGTTTTTCTTGGATATCTACAACATTTCAAGTAGGAAAGTACATTCTGTTAATGAAAATTTGTCTTGATATAAAGGCCCAATTCCAAATTCTAATGCTTTCAAAAAAAATTGTATAACTGTAATGTTTCTAAAAGGAAAGCATATTTTTTCAATTTAAGTATCATGATCCCATATTCCAACTTATTTTTCAGTAACCCATTAGGCTTTGTAGCTTTGAATAAATCCATGTCTTTTGATAAGATCCTCTTCCAAATTAGAACGCAGTTTCCTTTTGGCAATAACCACATACAATGTCTTGATTTTGTTATTGAGAAAATAGAGGTTGTGAAATAAGCTTGTGCCATACAGGGACTTGATTCATTGATTATGTATCAATTATGGCTCTTGATGTAAGAATGTCTTGATTTTGTTGCTTGAAAATAGAGGTTACGCTTTACTATTTCACAGAATTTATTACAATCTTTCCATAAGTATTGATTTGTAATCTTACTAAATGAGGGATGACAATAATGACAAAGGTAATATTCCATGGTTTGAAGTTACCCTCTTACTAAATGTTTAAATATATCACCACAATTTAACTGTTAGTTACAGGAATTGTATTTGATTTGTAAATAATTCATTGCTTGATTTATAGATTTTGATTTTTTCCCTTTTTTATTTTTTTCTCAGATTTGGTATGAAATATATTCCAATATTTGGGTTCCCTAGTTTCCCCACCATAGCTATCACATTCAGATGCTATCATTAAATATTCTCAAAACGTTACAAATTTTCTAGTAAGTGTACTTTGAAACATTGTTGTTGCTTTTCCATGGTGTTAATGCAAATAAGCACTACAAAGAGTGTCATTTTAGATTAAGTGCTAAAATCTAGGTGGTATTGTAATGATGGAGTGATTGTATTATAGTTATTAAGGCCATATGAATATTTATCTCTTATGTTGTCCTGAGATATTCAAATTCAGAATAAGAATTGAGGTCTCGTTTCCACTGTAGATTGCAGTCAGTTTCTTGAACATAATATATAGTAGACTATATTTTACTGATCAACTGTGGATGTGATCCCTCGCAGGAAAGGATATTCAAAGTGAATTTGATTTCACATGTACATTGATTTGTCAAAACATCCACACATGAAATGAGATTCAATGTGACACTAATTTCACACTGATTTGTCAAAATGGAGGCAAGAGAAAAGGAAACTTTGTATTCAACAATGCTCTTAATTTCATATGTACATGCACAGAGATATTAGTAGAAAACATTGAAGGGTTGCCTAAGTAATATTTTCCATTCCACTACATTCTTTACAGCTTGTCAATAAATAACTCGGAACAATTCATTACACTAATTGTTATTCTTTATTAATCAGTGGTTAAGATTTTGATATTGAACTGGCTCAGATTTTTCTTCCTTCTGTGAAATTGTGTGTTCTATAATGCTTCTTTTCCATTCACTATGTAAAGCATATAAAGTGTGTCTAATGGAGTAGGAAGATTAGAAAGTCTTGTGATCCTTGAACTATGTTACAAGGCAGAAACCCAACGGGGCAGGGTAGGTGCATCCCCAAAAGGGGTCACAAATACCAAAGTTGGTATTGGCTAGTGCGTCGAGCTAGAAAATTTCCTTTACCCTTGTATTAACAGTGAATCCGGAGAGGATTCTAATATTATCTTTATAAGATTTATATTAGTTAAGATTGATGAATAAAATTCATGAGACATGAGCTAGGATGTCCTTGCAAGGTGGTTGTTGATTATTGGAAGCTATGATGGCCATTATGTTAGGCTAGGTGGTCGCACTCCCTTGATCGTGAGCATGATTATGATCAAGATGGAAGAATTCATAGTCTGGATTGATTGTTTAGTAGTGATAATTAGTGGGCTCATTCACAAAAGCTTCTATTTCACTAATCCTTTTTATAGAGTTGTCAGATTCAATTTCCAAAGGTTTTAATTACACTATAGAGTATATTTCTGAGAGAGTTTTGATTCACAGTGTTAAGTATAGCAGCTATGACACTAGAATGAAGACAAGCATAGTAGATGTATCAGTCTCTGTTATAAGCTTACCTGCATATTATAAGGGACTTGGTTGGATTTTTTATAACTTTACAAACAAGTTCCATATCATGGAAATGTGAAAAAAACAGTGATATTGCCACCATGTGGCTCTTCTCATATATGGTTTTATACTTTTTCAAAAAATTCTCTAAGATTTCACAATGCTAAGATTCACTAGGACCTTACAAAGTTTTATTATCTAGGGAAAGACTCAAAAAGGTCTTACAAGATTTTATAATTGAGTAAAATATTCGCCATGCCTAGTGAGAGATTCGCCAAAAAATTATATATACATATTATATTATTGATAAAATCGCCTTCCATTTTTCTTATATACCATGGAGATTTGCCCATTTATTATACATATAAATTTGGGGGGTTCTTAAAATTTTCCCTGAATATATATAATACAAGAAAATGTCAACATTAGCTTGTCAAGTTAGTGAAAGAAGGTAGCTAATATAATTACCACCATGGTTCTTTTCCTACCAAGTGACATTCTTGCTACTATGCTCAACTTGTGGATGCGTGCAAGCACACAAAAGTGTTCATGAATTCCAAGTTGAAGGCATCAAAAGTGAATTGTGATAATGTTTCCCCCTTAAATATATCTGGGCACATTAACCTTATCATGATAAGAGGAAGTTAGTTCAAATAATAATACAATTAATCATTTTTTTAATATTGATACCACACGATGTTTTTCCACTACTTAGTCTTATCTTTTCTTAAAATTTGAAGGAGCTGAAAGAGGGAAACATGGTAGCCTAGGTGTAGAATGAGTAATAACAAGATACAAAAAATTGATGCAATATGTACAACTTTTCTACTCATAAGTCACTATGCAGCGATGACTTAATTAATTGAGGAATTAAAATATTCAATTTCATTTGAAGTAAAAGAGCCTAAAAGTAATGCATGACTACAAGTTTGTAAATTGGGTAAAGAAAAGTGCATTCTGTATAGCAAGTTGACATATTATTTATTCATCAAAAATTTCTGAAACTCTAGGCATCTATTTTTGTTGAAAAAAATATTCTCCACATAAGGAGAATTATCAAGTCCCTGGCATGCAAAATCTAGGAGAAACTCTCAAAATTCTAAAATTATATTTGTACAATAATCTATGGGAAATCACTTATCCTGTTTGGTCAAAGAACCAAGGATTAAATAGAACAATGAATGTTTCCCTTTCAAATACATTCCACCACTTATTATCACACTAAAATCATCAGTGTGGTCATGAAGAACTGCCAGTTCTCTTTTAGGGGCAACTTTAACTAGCAGATATTAATCATGGTTAACTAAAAGTGTTAATTAAATATCTAACTATCTAGTTTGGTGTAATACAAATATCAATTTTCAGTTTTCCTTCCTTCTTTTGTATTACTTTCCACCACTAATAAGGTTCAGTCTCTGATGTTCTGAACTAACACTACCTATATATGCTTCCCCTTTTTCCTTGATCCTCCCTAGACCAACTTGTTGATAAATTTTTGTTGACACTTGAACCCCATAGAGTCTTCTCCCACCTACCTCTCAACTCCACCCACATATCCTATCTATGTTGCAAAACCACCTAATTCGAATTACTCTCTTTAATCCCCCAATTTCCCTCGACTGCTCAAATACTGCTACTAAGTAGTATCTTTGCTTAAAATTTAAAGGATTTGAAACAGGGAAAACCTGGTAGCTCGTGTGTAGAATGACTAATAACAAGATACAAAAAATTGATGCAATATGTACAAATTTTACTACTCATAAGTGACTATGTTGTGATGACTTAATTAATTTAGGAATTAAAATATTTAATTTCATTTAAAGTACAAGAACATAAAATTAACGAGCGATTACAAGTTTGTAAATTTGATAAAGAAAAGTGCACGGTCCAACAAGTTGACATATTGTTTATTGGTCAAAAATGTCTAAAACTATGGCTATCCATTTTTGATGAAATTAATATTTTCCACACCAGGAGAATTATCAATTTCTTGGCAAATAAACATACAAAATCGAGGTGAGACCTTCAAAAATTTTAAATTAGATTTGGACCATAATCTACAGGAGATCACTCAACATATTTGGTTAAAGACCAAGGAGTAAATAGAACATGGAACGCTACCCCTTTCAAATATGTTTCCATGACTTATTGTCACACTCCAATCATGAGTGTGTGTTGAAAATAGTAGTGAGAAAGATCCTTATTTGACTTGTACGTTAGTCAAAGAGACTAGAAGAAGTTTTCCTTTAGCATGCACAAGTTCCTAAAAGTTAGGGCAAGTTCCTATAAATTAGGATAGTTCATGAAGTGTTTTGACTAATGCGTAGTAGTGGAAGGCTCAATTTTTTGTCTTCTAGTGCGAGTTAGTTTTGGAAATTGACATGTGTTTGAGTCTCAAGTTCTAAATTGAGACTAGACGATTTGCATGAGTCAGTTGGACTAGTTAACTCATTAATCACAAGTTCATATTCCAAAAACAAAACCTTCCAAATTTAGCCTATTCAAATTAATTATAAGGAGGACCAAGACAAAAATTTAATCAACTTTTTTGTGAGAAAAAGTAAGTGAGACAAGGCAATACATACGACAAGTTTATAAATGATCATGTGGCAAGAAGGGTAGATTTATAGAGGAGAATTCCTTGAAGAATGTGCTAGGATTTGAGGAGGGATTTCCTAAATAATTGGGGCTCCTAATCTAGGCAAAGAGAAAGGATTTAGGAGCTTAGGCAGGAAAGAAAAAATGGAAGTAGGATCAGGGTTCTTAATGGAGTTTCAATCTTATAACAAGTAGGGAGAATAATTTATTTTCGCTATTGAAGCATGACTATACTGTATGAAATATATTGTGCATAATTCTATCAATAAAGCTATCAAACAAGTAGCGGGTTTTCCTAGTTGGGCTCCCTAGAAATATTTGTCTTCATTATTATCTATGATTGGTGATTCAGTAAGGATATCATCTTCCTCTTCCTCCTCTCTTTCTATTTCAAGCCCTAACATTGTAGAAGTATGGATATGGTTGGTTTGTTTATCCATTTCAATTTTTTGTAGAATTGTCTTAGGATTTTCTTTTGCACTCCCACTATGTATTTGAAATGGATTATACTTTTATTTCGCTCATTTATTGGACATTACTAAAATTATTTCATTTTATCCTATCTATAACATTTTTGTTAACATTGAGCTCAATACTTCTGAGACACCACCCTCTTGAGAATCCCCTACAATAATAGCGTAAAACTTGAATTAGGGATCACTATGAGATGGACACAGTTTGAAGTCTTTTAGGGTAGTGTCTATTTTGTTCAATTTTAAATTATCTGATGGATTTTGTGTCACGATTATGTTTAATAATTCTTTACTTGATTATAGTCCCAAACTTTCGGGCAATTAAATTATCACAATTATGTAAAACATAATGACGACACTCTTCAATATATTTCACTTAAGGGAAGAGTGATATTCTTTGTTCGCTATGTTTTTTCAATGGCATTCATCAATCTTTGATCACTCCACTAATCAAAAACATCTATATGTTAGGGTGTTATTAATTCTCCAGACAATAGCTATCATCATATACTATCTAGCTCCCTATAAACATGTTATATGCATTGTCTCACCTCTTGAGAATGAAAAATAATATGAAATCATAAATCATATCCATCAACAATATGATTATTTTACATGGCTTCATCCCCCTCATTATCTTAGATCCACTATCCTTTTATGTTCATCACTTCTTCAGAATTATCCACATTATGTTTTTAGTCCATATTCATATAGTGGTAAAGTAGTTCCAGAGATCATCTTATATATCAACAACTAAATATTTGCAAGTCTACAATAGTTGACGTGAATTGACATTAATAGATCTTATAAAACCATAAAACCACCTTCCCGTGCCCTATGACAGTCTCAAGTATAAGCTTACATGAAGCTAATTAAGTTCAGTTAAGCAATATTTATCTCTCCCAATGTTGTCACCTCTTCTCAGAAAATGTACACTCAGAGATAAAAACATATGGCCAACTACATCCAATGAAATAATTAGACTATCGTAGGAACATGAATGATGCCCACTTGGAGAGAACATAATACACTCAATTTCCTCCCCAAAGTAGCTCAATTCCTTAGACCACAAGTGGGCAAAAAATTCCTACGCTCAAAATAATACTTGTTCGGTGAAATAAACTTATTTTATTGTATTCTTCCAATATCTACATCCAAGGCACCTCAATCTTTTTGCTTGAGATCAAACCCTTCTTCCAATATCTACATCCAAGGAACCTCAATCTCTTTTCATCTGAGAAATCCCTTTACCAATGCACACTTACACTCAAGCCGCTTGTTATAGAGGAATCAACTAATCATTTCATGCTTTTCCCTATACATGATAACCAACAGAAGAAGAGAAACATAAATGTCAATAAAACAATATATTTTCGATCTAGCAACAACCAAACTTAATATACCTAGTCAATGAGAATGAGAAAAAAAGTCTTATATTTGAAAGTAACTAGGACTTCATACACAACAACTTCTTCCTTCTGAAATTTTCACTGACTTTAGGATGTTAAAATAGACACCATATGAACCTCAAATCTACTTCTTAGACAACCATCAATTGATCCACCAACTTAAGAATATTCTTCAAACACTTCTTATTTACATCTTCCTCTTCTCCTTGGCCTTCTAGTGAGTAACTTTTTGTCAGTGGGTTGATTTCTTATATGCTTAATGTTTCATACTATTTGTATTATCCATTACAATATATTATCAATCCTATTAACCGCATTTGACTACTAGTGGGGATTAATAACCTTTTCTTTCTTATTTCTCTACACAAAATTATGAAATAAGGTGAAACATTATCACTTTTGGAGAATAAATTGTGTACACACACATAAAGACTTGGCTTGATGACAATGCCTTCCATACACATATCCATGTCAAGCAATACATGAAGATAAATCTTTCATAGAAAAAATGAAAGCATACCCTTGGTAGGGTTAACTTATTATGAAATAAGGTGATCACCTGTTCAGCTTCTTTTCTTTTTGGGCATGTTAAAAAGCAACATCTTTTCCAATGACAAGAAAAATATTAGAAACTTTCCAACATCATTTAACACAAAAACAAATAATTAATACTACGAAATTAAATGGAATATATATCTAATTGTTTGCAAGCATAGATTTCAAAATAGCATTAGATAGTAGATCCTATTATATTGAACAAAATTTAGTTTGGTGCATGTTAGCATGTATCCAAAAAAACCAAGGGGTGGGAAGCATTCAAGTGGAAAATTTGGTTCACCACAAACATAAAGCTAAACTACTCCTATAACAAGCAAGATACCGAGAGTGAAGTATCTAAGATAAATCCTAAAAAAACAAATTCTGAAACTAGAAAGCCACTTTGGGAGAATAAAAAATATGTACACTGGGAATGGATCCCGGATCTGGAATAAAAATAATGATGAAAGAATTAGGATAGAGTCATCTAAACAATAATATTGAATTAAATTGAACCCATGTTCTCTTACTCTTTTGAACTTCTTTGTAAACTGATAAAGCAAAAACAAATGTCGAAAAGGTTGAGTAACCCTATTTTCTTCTAGTCATGGTAATCTAACTAGAAATACAACCACATAATAGGTGTTGAAACTAAACCAATTTATGGTTTCATAATTGTCATTGTGTATACTATTAATAAAGTTCTATAAATTATTTCTTTATTATTATTTTAAAGCATCGATTACAACCAAGAAGGCTTATGGTGCAAAGAAAATAACCTCTTTCAATATTGATAAAATATTTTGGCTTTAAACTTGCAAGGCCCATCACAAAAATTTGAATCCCCATCCCAGTGCACTAGCTATTATTTTGGAAATTCAATATGAGTGTTCCTAAGAATCATGCAACATATGACCGAGAATGCTTCAATATAAGTGCAGTGGTGAACCTATGACTAGCTCAGCATATGTCCAAGGGAAGTGAAGTTGTTAGCTAGTGTATTGAGATAAAAACAGAAAATAAATTCTGATTGAATAGGTCCCTGTACTAAACACCATATTTTTTAGGCAAATATCAATGTCGTTGATAGTCATATCTAATTTAGTAAAGAATGACCAAGTTGTAATTTATATGTCTACCACTGCAGTAATGTATTTTGGAATGGTATAGTTACTAATCATGTATAAGATTAACATATATCATTGTGAAATTTATCTTTAGAATGATACAATTATTTATTATAAATCAGGCTACATTTAAAAAAAACGTT